>JAAGVU020000038.1:20026523-20061443 GCA_011763525.2 Mormyrus iriodes
ACAAACCACACACCCCCCACCCCGATACAATTGTTATAGAGGGAAGGGCGAGGGAGAATGGGAGGAGGGGGATGGAGTAGGGGGGGGGGGGGGGGGGGGGGGGGGGGGGGGTTCTGACAAACTTGTTTACGCCGATCGTGGTGAATATCGGCAGAACGTGCAGGCCAGGCCTTCTGCTGTCAGTCATCCGTTTGAAAGTCCGCACATGATGCAATGCAGCCCAAACTATCCTGTAGCCTCTGGCTTCCAGGAAAAAAAAAAAAAACAAAGCTGTGAAGTTTGGCCTCTTTATGGCAGAGGGCTCTGACCCTGGATATCTACAGAGGTGATTCTAGGGTTTTAAGGTGGGGGGCATAAGAGGGGCCATAATTCATACAGATGGCCCAACCTTATAATTAGCCAATGATATGTTTTGAAATTGTGAGTGTCAGGAGAGGGGGCACTCTGGGGGCCAATCAGCTTTCAGTTGGGGTCAGTCCCCCTGTAGCTTCACCCCTGTATGTGCCTCTGGATGACTCAAACTCTTTGATTTCTCTGGGTCCGTTTGACTGAATAGACTCGCCGGCTCCCCCTTGCCTTGCTTGCCGGAATGACAGGATACCTGCCTCTCTGCTCAGGTATCTGCTGCTGGGGCAGACTATGTCTAGCATCTGTGGTTTTTTTAAAAAAAAATCCACCTCCCCCTGCCAGAAAATTCTCACCCACCCATACCTGCCAAGCACCATGCCACTTTTGCACCAGCCCTGGAGTCCCGCCCGTAGGTCAGGTAGAGAACAGCACCACCTTGAGCTAGCCCCAGGGCGTTGCGCTCCAGTCAGTCTTGCAAAGTGGGGGCCTCATTTGGTGAAAGGTTTATTGGGGAAAAAAAAAAAATAGTCCAGTGTTGAGCAACGTCCATTTCCTGCAAATTTTTTTTAGCATTGCTCTGTCAGGCCTGGACTGAACCAGCCTTTTTTATATCCAAACAGTTAACCAACAGTTACAGATTCTGTACCTCACCGTTTCCACTTTTCATTATTCGTCTTTATTTTCCCTCCTCCTCTCTTTCCTCGGGAAGCTCGTCCCCGGCGATTTGCCGATCCGGTGTATCGGTTTGCCTCCGCTGGGTCGTGAGACCCCCGGCGCCGCTCCAGTTAAACCCACAGCTCCACTCCCAGAAGACACACTTAATTCCCCCGCTTGTGAGTTGCAGAGCAGGAGTGCAGACGGTGCCCCCCCCACCACACACACACACCTTGTCAGTGAGTGAGCACCGTTGCCGTGACAATTTCCTACACTTTTCGGACGGCGCCCTGCCGGGCTGGTAATTGCACTGAGAATGCAGATGGAGAGCAGGATCATTTTTAAAGCGGCAGGCCACGCCCCACACTACCCATCCCCCCCTTTGGCTACCTATGACTTTAGCTATCCCACACTGCGGATTAGCCGGCGACACATCTGATTATGGTCTCCAGCTGAGCTGCTCGCCAACTACTGCAGTGTATGATAGTGAGGGTGGAGAATGTGTGTATGGGAGGGTATTTTTCCTTAATTTGACGTGTGTTCCTCACGGTCCCTACTTGCATTTAACTCTGCCATTCCCGTGTCGTCTGTCCCTGGCTTGTTTACTTGAGGGAGGGCCACATAAACACTACGATCAATTTACTACGGTGCCACACCCACCACCCCCGTAAGGACATTCTGCTCTCCCATATGCGGTGTGATGAGGTCCGCTGTAGACCTGGTGGTCCTTCCAGCAGGCGATGTCTGAGGTGAGCCGCTCTCCTCTCGTTCTGCGCACTGGTTCGAGAGAGGTAGAGAGGGTCCCACTGCTGGAAGTGTGCCTCAGAGATGCCTGTCTGGCACTGGTGTTGGCGGCATAGCGTGATCGCGACTGGGGGAAGGGCACAGGGAGAGGACCTGTGTTGGCCCCCCAACCAGATGAGCCTTTGCATGTTAAAGCCAGCCTCTGCTGGCTCTGGTGCCTGGAATCCTAAAGTGTTCTGACAGGGTGGCGTGGGGGGGCAGACAAGTGGCGAGGCCCCAGCTACACAGAATTACAGTGGAAATGCTGCAGATAATGTATGGTTGGGATTTCTTTGTACTTGTTTCTACCTTTTAAAACAAAGAAAAATCGTTGAAGTGATATGAGGAGAGTGAACTCTTCACCTGACTATTTTATTTAGATTTTGCTTTAAATGCATACAATTGTTATTATGCTTTTTTTTTTCTTTTGAGTCATATAGGATGACATTGCCGGCTGTTTTTAGCACACCTTCGCTAATCTCTTTGTGGCTGCGACTCAGAGAAGTCAAAGGGACTGAACAAACATGGCTACCCAGGGGTGTAGACCCGGGGCACTGGCCCCAGCTAAAAGCTGACTGGCCCCTAGAGAACCTCATCCCCTGTCGCTCACAGATTCAAATCATGTCATTGGCTTATGATAAGTTTAACACCTTAAAAAAATAAATAAAAGAATCTGGTCCTAGTGGGGGGTGTCAGTTTAATGGCAGATGCTTGGCTGCATTTCTCCATCCTGTGTATCTCATGGGAAAGGCCCAGCCTTCACTTGTGCCCAAGATCTTGTGACGTTTCTTTGTGCGCACCCCTGGGGGGAACCAGGCAACGGGGTTGGTGAAGTCACTGAAGCGTGGTCAGTTCAAGAAGGTGCTGGAAACATGGGGGCTGTGAACACACAGGAATGTGGCGGAGGAAATGGTTAAGATGCCACAAAACTCACTCCCTACTGCAGTGCTTGTATTTTACCCATAATCCTGTTGCTGGGATGTGACCTTGCTTCCCACTATGTACACTTTCATGTGATTATTCTAGATTTGCATCGGTTGTATTTAAATGAACAGTATATACATTTAAATAAATACATAACTCCCGTTTTGATCAGTCAGTTCAGCAGCGCTTCGGCAGTAATTCCCATGTTGTTACAGAATGCATCTTTGGAACACTGACACTCCTTTGAATTCATTATAAAATTCTTCATTACAATTTCATCTTACCTTTTTATGGAGATGTCCGCTCTTCTTTGGGCTTTCATACTCCATGGATCTTATCCAGAGCTCAGATTCAGCAGGAGTCCCCAGGCCCATACCCCTGTCTTGCACCTGTCAGAGCTCCCTGTAAGCAGGGTACCAGGTCGCTCCCCTGGGATGGACCGACCGGCACACTGGATCCTGATTGAACTCCCCCTGCCCGGTCCGTGTCCCATCAGTGAAGACGCACATCTGTCTACCTGTCACCATCCTCGTTTTAATTGCCCAGTTCTGTTGGCTTAATGCTCGCAGGCAGCGCAAAGCCACCCCTCCCCCAACCCACACCGTCTGCCAACATCTGATGCCACCCACCCCCACCCCGGTACAGATAGAGGTCAGGGCATCTCCACACCGATGCAGGTTTTATCTGTCAGTTTGAGTTGTGTGAGTTCTATGGGTTCTATGCCGCCTTCCCACTTCCTTCCCGCATCAACTCATCCCCTGCTACCCAGCCTCCGTGTTTACCGGAGATCCTGACCGAGATGCACCCTCGCGGGGTCTCGTTTGCTCTCGATCCATGCACCTCTACGCTGGTATCCAGGCTGGGGTTTGTCTGCCTCCTGAAATAAACAGTGGAGCCCAGGATAACTGGGAAGAGTGCATGGCTGGGAATGGGGCCCGCTCCGAAGCGCTGGCATAGTGGCCACCCCGTTTCCAGGTGCTAATGAGGATGCAGTAAGCGAGGCGTGAATCTTGGAATCGGGACCTTAACCGTCGGGAAGCCGCCAGCCGGCACACCGGACCTCGGCATACCAAAGCCAATGGTTAAGCGAATATTTCTGAGATCGCACATCGGATCATCCTGTTGATCGGAGGCCGATGGGGGCCTTGATGTGGGGATAACAGGAATGCATAGCTCCGAAATTGCTGTGGTCAGAAGTAGCTAACAGAGCTACAAATGGTCTTTTGTATGTAGGATTTTTTTTGTACTTATTTTATTATGTTTATATGTATTTTAAAATGCATTCTTCTGTTGTATTGTGACATTTAAAAAAATCACGCCCGCCCCCAGTTTACAGAGAACAAAATTTTTGATTCGAGATTTAGCTAGGATTCCCAAAGAGGCAAGCAAACAATTCTGTGAATGCTTTCCTGGGGTTGGTACAGCACTCAGTAAAGCTCCTTTTTTTTGTCTGTCTGGACTTGTAAACTCATGCTTCAGTCCTCTTTGGAGTCTTTGCATCCTCAAGCAGGCCCTCTTCCTCTTCAGCTTACACTGCCCCATCTTATCGTCTCATTCTGGCTTGAGACCCCACCGTTTTTTGCAACAACAGAAGTGTATTGATCTCACCAAACAGTTTCAGTCCGGGCAAATTGGGGCGGATGTCATACGGTCAGTTTGCGCACCCCTCTTCTCGATTTGGCACACGATACGGGCTAAGACCTGCCCTGCATTTAGAGGAACATTACAACAGTGTCCGCACAGTGATAATTCTTAATGACTTGACACGAATGTTCCCGTCACCATAGTCTCTGACGCGGCGGTTTGTTTGTTCTGTGCACAGAAACAACGGATTAAATATTTATGAGATATTATATATTTTTCTTTCACAATGTGAGGAGAGAAACGGTGCTAAGTTCTGTGTGGTGTGGTTTGGCTCTCTTCTCTTTTTTGCCCCCCCCACCCCCCTTCTGCCCTCATACACCCCATGCCTTCATTTCTGAAAGCCCCCGTCTAATCTGGAACCTTGCTGTAATTGCTTTGCCAGGGGAAACATTAACTAATAATGTTATCCAGTTGCCTCGGCCCTTTTTTTAATTGCAAACAGTAACAGGTTATAAAGCGGCTGGCTGAAAGAGAGGGCGTCACATTTGTTTGTTTGGTTTTTATTTTACATCCCCACGGTGAGCTTGCAGCCATCTCCCGTGTCCAAGCTCTGTCGCAAGGAGCCCATCTGGCCAACGTTCAGGGTCTCGCTCCCTCACCTGTCACCATTTGCTAGACAATTTCGTTTAGGTATTTTTTTTTTTTCCTTTTTTTCTTTTCATGTTTTGTTTGTAAAATGATCTGGACATTGGCTATAAACACTGTGCCTTCATTCATGTTAATGATTTTATGTGGTTCATAAAGGGTGAATAGCGATGCAGTTATTTGACGATGGTGGGCGTCGGGGAAAAAACGGCTGTTTTTTATACCAGCCCACCCCTGTCCAAATTGCAGTACTGCCCAGCTTTTATTGGCTGCAAACAAAGAGCGAAGGGGAAGCAAGAGAAGGGAAAGGAAAAAAAAACAGAATTGTCAGTTTGTTTGTATTTGTTCTCCGATGAATCGATGACAGTGAGCAGTGTAATCTGCCATGGACACAAACACAGATCTCCTGAAGATACCACCCACCAAGCGTATTGAAGCCACCATTAACACCAACATTTAGTTTTTTTTTTCTTCCTTCCTTACTTTCATTTCGGTGTAAATTTTCATTTATTTATTTGCTCGCTTATTAAGTAATGAACACTTCCAGGGTTAAGTTTTCCTTTTCATTTATGGGTTTTGGTTAACAATGATGACGTAGGGCTGGTGAATCTTCACTGAACGGGAAAGGTGCTCCAGGTGATACGTGGGGGTGTGGTATAACCTGGCCTCCGGGTTACTGGGGTGAAACCAGATGAAACTCAGAAATTTGTGTGTGTCGTGAAACAACAGGGAGAGGTGGAAGTAAACAATAGCCATAAAGCAGGACACCTGACGCTCCCCTCAGAGGCTGCTGCCGCCAGCCAGCCTCGCCACCTTCTCGTAAAGGGTGTTGCTGATTTGCTTGGTTTTTCACGCTGCGTGCTTCTGCAACCGGCGGGGAGCTGCAGGAGGACCTGTGAACGTGCGCGTGTATGTGTTTCGCCCCCGACTGCCTGCAGACATGGTGGTCCAGGTCAGCAGGGGGGTTACGCCCCCGTCTCTCGATTTAGACGGGCTGTGTCCATGCCCCCTAGCCCAATTAAGCTGAAATCCGCAGCTTGCCCTGCTCCTGCTTCGGGAAAGACATCCTCGCCCCGAACTCTGTCGGCAGTGGGCCCTGGTGCTGCCAGGGTCGGGAGAACCAAGCCGATGTCAGGACATTTGATTATTTATTTATTACTCTTCCTATTTTGGTCCGTCCAGGTAATTGTAAGTTAGCCGCCGATGCTTCGGCCCTCGTGGCATTTCTGCAGGCCAGCCATGGCACCAAAGCCGGAAATTTGCAGTGAGTACCAACATATAATCAATCAGTTGGAAGACAGCATCATATGGGGGGCAGTCCAAATGTTAGGTAAGAGTCTTGGGACTGGAGCAGTGTGAATAGACGGACAAGGTGTACGCATGATATGAAAGGGTTCCGTGATATCAGCCGGTGCTGAGCAGACAGGTGTTTTTCTGTCAGGCGTGGCGGATTTCTGTGGCATTTGCTTTTAAAGAGCGCAAACTTGCATGAATCTGGCGTCGAGAGAATTTATCCGGAACCTCAAAGGCTACAAGAAAGCGACACTGTTTTTCTTCTTCTTCTTCTTTAAAGAAATCTATCTGCCGATTTGCTGGCGTTTGACGGCTTGTTTGCACCGACAGTATGAAGCCATTGTGCGTGTGTGCGTACTTGCGTGCATGCGTGTGTGTGGCTTAGCAGGTTAGGAGGCTGTGTTTCTGATCGGAAGGTCACCAGTTCGAATTCCAGTTTCAGCAGAGTGATTTCGCCGTTGGACCCCTGAGCAAAGCCCTTGACCCCCAGTTGCTCCAGGGACTGTCTGACCCTGCTCTCTCTCTTAAAAGATAAAAAAAGTATGCTGATTTGGATAAATAAAATGGTAAATGTATTGCTGAATTGGGGGGGGGGGGACTTGTGCTCTTATTGATTCTTTTTCAAATTTAGCACCATGGTGCCTGACAGTGAGTGTGTGGGTTATGTATATGCTACATTGTGGGGACCAAATGTACCAAATGTTATTATTTTTACGCTTTTTTTTGGTCCCCACAAAGGGAAACTCAGCTTTGCTTGGTTTCTTATGGTTAAGATTAAGACTGGGTAGGGGTTAAGGTTATCATTGTTGAGGTTAGAGTTTTTCCCATAAAGTTCCCACAAGGATATGAATTCTAACGTGTGTGTGTGTGTGTGTGTGTGTGTGTGTGTGTGTGTGTGTGTACACAAACATTTGTGATTATTACATTGTGGGGACCAGATATCCCCGCAATGTGATTAAAAACTTGTAACTTTTTTTTGGTCCCCACAAGGATAGCCTCAATTTAATAAAAATCTGTTGATGCAATCAAAAAACTAAAAACACCAGAAGTCTTGTATTTTTTTTGGTTACTTACATAGGTGTAAAGTTCAGGTCCAGAAAATACAAATCCAGACAAAGATTTTGTTTGAACGAAATAGTTGAGTACTCTTTCAATGTGACACTTTACAGACTCTGGTCACTTATGAATATGGTTAGGGCTGGATAGGGGTTAAGGTTGGTTGTCATAGATGGGATTAGGCGTGTGCTCATACAAATGGAGAGTCCCCATAAAGATATGAATACATTGGCTATGCTCATGTGTGTGTGTGTGTTGCATCCCCAAAATGTGCCAACGGAATGGAGTACCTCTTAACACCGCGCCTCATTCCTGTTCAGTCCCCTGCCCTTCATTTCAAGCATAATTTAGCCTGTTGTTGCATGGCAAATTGTTTCCGGGCTGCAATTACAATTACGTCTCCATTTTTCCCCCCTCAGTTAGACGTAAACATAGTTTGCTCTCGTTTGGGCTGAAATCCGATCGCTTAATTTCAACGTTGTTTTTCTGTTAGCTAATTGCTGGTTTCGAGCCTCTCCACACCAAATCTACGATTGAGAAATGGGCCGGAGCTTACAGCCTCATTATTTCGAGTAATATTTTAGGAGTCGTTTCGTTCGCATACTTCATCCCTCCGACTTGGGATATGGAAGTAATCGCTGAATGTTAAAAGGTGCCTGCGGTTCATGGCTTTCGAATCCTGGCCAAATGTTGCGGGAGTAATTTAAAAAAAATAACTCTAAAAGCTGCAAGCGGACCAGTGGACCGTGTGAGTCAGGACCCTGCCAAGATCTTCTCGCTGGCTCTCTGGCCTCTCGCTGGACACAGACCAATTTTAAAAACTGGACTTCGTTCACTGACGGCAACTTGCACCTAACCGTGAATTTGGTGGCTTACTTTTGATACCTCATTGAACTGAGTTTTATTATTATTCTTCATAATAAATATTGATTATCTGGCTGCCCTGCTCTGTGTCTGTGTGGGGCTTACATGTTCTCCCCGTGTTAGTGTGGGTTTCCTCTGAATGCTCCAGCTTTCACCCACATCTCAAAAATACACTTTTAGTTTAATTTGGATTCACACATACTGTGTGAGTGAGTGTGCGCCCTGCCATGGACTGACATCCTGTCCAGGTTCTCTGCTGTGTTGTACCCCATATCTTGAGGAATAGGCTCACCTTGACTGGACAGTCCTGGATTAGCGGTGATAAACAATGGCTGATTGGATGGAAAGTAACCATCAGTTATAGCTAATGTCAACAGCAGTGATGTCATCATTAGCTTCGTCTTTTATTTATTTATTTGTTTGCACAGCTGAGTTGTGCCATTCCAGTTATTAGACATTTGCCATCGATGTGCTGAAGTAGTGCCCTGGGTGTCAGGAGGCTTCTTGGAACCGAGCTCAATGTGCAGAAATGTCGACTCGGTAGATTAGGGCCCCCAGGCTATGGGGCTAGCCAGCCAACTCTCGGGACCCACTTTCGGAACGTCGGGAATTAGATGAGAGTCCTGGTTATTTTCGGACGCAGTGTGTTCGCGGTGGTTTTTCGCCATCCCCGGTGTAGCGTTGCGTCATTTTTTAATGAAGACTTGCAGGATGGAATGAATCAAATTTGCATGTGCTGGGTGGGGGGGTTGCATGCATGTAGGTGTTTAAAATTTATACCGGCAGAACTACCTGAAAAAAATGCTACCTATGTGAAGGAAATCAATTTATTTACTTAATTTATTATCAAATTTTGTTTAATACAACATCAAACGTTGCCCAGCCCGACTGAGTCATTAAAGCTGAGCTCGGCTTTCGGAGCGGCCGACACAAGGAGTAATTAATTCCTCTGAACTTGTGGACCCCCCCCCCCCCCCCCAAACTTCTCATAAACGGTTTTCCGGGCTCTGTCAGAAAAACATGTTATGCCGCCACGCAGGGAATCGTCAGACAAGTAGGGTCCCACGTTTACACACTTTGCTCTAGATTATGATGGCAGGTATGGACAGCTACGATGGACTCCTGCTCCAGTTAGTGCGACTCGCCGGCTCATAAAGCGTTGTCGTGGCAACAATGATGCTGTTATGTGTTCCCACGCTTCTCCAAGTGCTAAGCCCCCAATCTGGCCTTTGCCATTTTACTTTTCCCTTGGTTTTATTTGTTCCCTGAATGATGGTTCACATGGTATTACGATGCTGGACTATTGCAAGACAAAAAATCATCTAAGTAACATATAGTTATACCAGATATTTAAAATTTTACAGTTATCAGCGGTATAGTATTCAGGTCCAGCTGAATCTCTCTTAAAATCCTTTTAATCCTGTCTAAATCTCTAGCCGTGATGAGGAGCCCTTAATTAAAAGAGAGGTCCTCTTAGGTCTGGACAAACTTTCCAGGAAATAAAAAAACCCGGTAAAATAGATTTCTATGTGCTCTTAGCTAGATTATCATCCCTCCGTTGCCGAGATTAACTGAGGGAGATGTCACGTTCGCATACAGTGGGGGCCGTCACTGGAAATTCGTTTAGAGGATTAGTTTCACGGCCAGCTAATCCGCGACTCTCACGTTCCGCCAGGAGTTCGACCGTAGCCTAGCGACTCAAGGCGCGACCTTCGACTGTGATACGGTCCGCTGTGCTTCCGGCGCATTCTGTGTCTGTTCATAGAGGGGCGGCAGAGCTGGGACAGCTCAGTTCACCTATACTGATCCAGGTGGCTTCAGGGAGGCTGGAGCCAGAGATAAGCCCTTGGGGGGAGGGGCAGGCGGGCAGCCAAGGTTTGTGAAGGGGGGTATGGAAGGTTCCAGAACAATGCCTCAGAGTTCTCCTTTACCGTTTTTACCACTGCACAGGGATGACGTTTTTAAGCTGGGGTGGGGGGAGCATAAGAGGGGCCAATCAACTTTCAGGAGAGGTCAGTGCCCTGGTGGCCCTGTCCAGTATATTCCACCCTGGTGTTTTCAACAGAGCTATTTCACCAAGCTATGGGAATGTCGGTTTCTCCAAATAAGCGCAAAAGCCATTATGCACCTTAATGCCTTGGATTCTGTCCATGGATGCGCCCCCGTGTGGTCCTGTAGGGCCTCAACCCCTTTGCCAGCAATAACACAATGTCACCTTGCGCACCTCTGATATTTGGCAGCTGACCTTCAGTGGGAGCATGTTTCGCTGTTTCCTTCTCATGGCCATACTTCCACGCTTCACTCGAAAGCCCTTTTGAAACAGGCATGCTTTGGGGGCCTGGTTAACGATTTGGGGGAGATTGAGCCTTTAAAAGCGAACAACAGTGACCTTAATGTAGTTCCCATCTGTTCCTTCTCAGCATTTACTTATCCCAGGGGATGGACTGGCATTGTTCTCCCTCTTACCTTTTAATTAATCGAGCCATTTTGGAATACTTTAACGCTGTGCAGTTTTTAACCCCGTGAAAACTATGTGAGCTCCAGACCTTGTAGGACCCTTCTTGTCTCAGAAAAGGATCTTTCTTTGGCTCCAAAATGGTTACATGGGTGTCTGAAGTTTGGTGTGCGTATGTTGTTTTTTTTTTTGCTACAGAATTTAACACAAAATTAAATGATAATATGGCCACAGCTGCAGGAATGAGTCAGAGGTTCAGGGATGAAAGATTTTTGATGTCATTCCCTGGCTGCTGCCTGCAGGGGGAGCAATGAAATCCTCTACTTCGCAAAACATTTGCAATATCACAGATGAAATCAAAGGACAGAAAAAAAAAAAAACTAACAAAAGTGTTACTAATAGTGAATAAATAGCAGTACTAAATATAACTGAAGGACAACGTGCTCACAGTGCAGCTTGGAATCATGGAGCTACTTGATGGGTGGTAAGCCAATGATATGCTGTGAATCTTTGAGTGACAGGGGAGGGGGCACTTCGGGGACCAATCAGCTTTCAGCTGTCACTAGGGCCCCTGTGACTCCACTCCTGTATATGCCCCCATTACTGGGGTCTTTGAAGATTCTGTGGGCTTTGTGTATACGCCTCTGTTTAAATGTCCTCGCGAACCTTACCAGGTCTCTGCCATCCCCTGTGGTACAGCTGTCATACCAGACGGTCCTGCAGCCAGTCAGGGGACTTTCCACTGTGCACCTGTGCAAGTTAGTGAGGATCTTGGTGGCCGCATGAAATTTCCTGAGGGAGATAAGGCACTGCCGTGTAGTGACCAGTCCAGTGTGTGCGTGATGTGCACGGCGAGGAAGCTAAAACTGCTGACGGTCACCACTCTCACCTCCTCCGTGCAGGAAGTTTCATCATTGTTAGTGACAAGTCCTAACACGGCAAACTTGATGATGGAGTTGGAGGTGTCCTTAGCAACACTGTCATGGGTGTACAGCAAATATGAGAGGAGCTGAGCACATATCCCAGTTACCACTGTGCTTGTGTGGGGGATAGTGCCTTGATCTGCAAGAGAGTGAGCAGAGGGAGTGAGCAGAGGGAGTGAGCAGAGGGAGTGTGCAGAGGTGTGTCGAGGATTGGCTGCCGAGTGAGCTCAGTGCATAAATGAATGAGAAAATGAGTGAGTGAATGAGTGCATGAATGAACAAGAAAAGTAATTTGCGCATATTTTGTCAGTGGTTCCACCTCTCTCCTTTAATATTATTTCTGTGCTACAAGACATTTCTTTTTCTTTTTACTTCTTCCTAATATTTGATGATCTGGGGGAACCATTTTTTTTTTTTCATTTTTATAGATGGTTACGGTTGGAAGAGGGTGGGGGGTGGGTGATGATGGTGGTCATACCAGGGGGCATCTAAGCAAGGTTACATTATTGCCCTTCCACGGTGCTCCACGTCGTGTGCGGTAATGCAGAAGCTCCTAACGCTGCCGGGACACCACTGGGGGGCGAGTGGAGACATCCCCCGTGATCCCGTGCAGCCATCGCTGCAGAAATGGGGTTCACCGATTATCATGCCGGCCGAGTTCCTCGGAGACGCCCGCGTGGCTGCCCGCCCATTCTCCAAGCGGCACGACAGTGCCATTTCTCTGTCCTTCATGATTGATAACATCCCAATCGCCTGTAACTGAATCACTGTATGCATATCGCTTTCTCAATAGATCATACGTGCCGTACTGTATACACAACTCTGCAGCTAGGGGCTTTGCCTGTTTTGTTTATGTATACATCTCCCACTTTTTTGGCAGTTGTTTTTGTTGGCTTGTCATGATGGTGCAATTTAAATGATTTATCTCCTTTTGAAACAAAGTGTGTGTTGTCAGCTGGACCAGGGAGTGCCAGCGGGTGGGCGGTGGCGGGGGGGGGGCCTAAATGAAGGGAATAGCATTCGTTTGCATAGAGAAAGCGTATTCAGTGCGTTAATGGACAGTGACCTCTGTTTCTGACTCGTAATGAATTTTGCTGAGCGATGTCGCCTCTGTATCCAGAAGAAATAGACTGTAATATTTATTTAAAATTAAGCCTTGGACATGAGAGAAACTCATGGAAGAAGAGTGGGGAAGGAACCGCGTCAATCTAACGATGATTTGTGATCGCAGGGCTCATGCCATTCCAAGCCGACCTCCCTTCCTTCGTCGTTTTTGGCCCCTGAAATTTCCCTGAGTGTGGCGAACCCGGATTTTTTATTGTAAGGCAGGTCTAATGAAATTTGTTTTGATATAGATAAATTGGGCCAGGAACAAGTACCATTGTTTTAGGCCAAGGGTTTGTTTTCTGGCCAGTTAAACAGTAAATCTTCTCTGCGCCTACCCCCCGGCCCATGCATGGAAACAGGAGATCGTTGCCTATGAGCATTAGTACTTGGAACTTGTAGAAGATAAGACGTTTGTGTCATTGTGTGTGTTTTTTTTTGGGGGGGGGGGCGATTCACTCGCATCCTTTAGCCCAAGCACATTCCATTTTTTTTTCCGTGCTGGGAATGCACTGTCATGAGTTTTAGCTATGAGTTATTTTTGATAATTGGCTAGTTTATTCATGTATTCATATATTCCTTCCCTTGCAATTCTCCTGTGAAATACAAAATATACTGAATATCATTTCTGAGGTATGTATCTAAACGACTAAATGAACGAATTTCTATGCGAAAGTAGCTGCTTCCTTGTGGGGAATCTTACCTGCAGTCAAAGCACCCAACCAACTTCACACCTAAATCAGCACCGCGAGCCACTGTGATGTTATATTCAAACAGTCTCTCACAGCGACTCCACACTGTCAGGGAGCAGTGAGGTCTGCAAATGTGACTTTTCTGCCAGCTTTCCCAGTTCTACCGTTGGTTCATTTGTTTGTTTGGTCTGTTTTCTGTTTTTTTTTTTTAAAGGTAGACAGGCCAGGATGGATGTGCTGGCATCCACACTGCGGCATCTGTGATTCTTTACGTATCCCCTGCACGATTTCAATCCGTACCTCCGCTTTTATGTATTTCTCGAATGTCACTGGAAAACTTGCTGCTTTCCTTCTGTGGTTCCCAGTGCTGTGTTCATTATATGTCCATCAGTGCTTGCATTCAATTTGGATCGAATTCCACCAAGGCTAAGCTAAATTAGCATGTCATGCGACAGGCTACTGTGTAAGTGTCTGCATAAATATTGCAATGCAAGGATTTGGACTGATCCTCTGGGTGATGGTGTCCTGAATGGTGGTCGGTGTGAAGTGATTTCACACTGCGATCTGTCGCAAGGCACCAGGATCGTAAATTAATTCGGTGTCTCTGAAGCATGTGTCAACCTTCCTGAGTTCGTCGAGTATGGTCAGGTTCTCTCTTTTGTGGTCCATATGCGAGACGGCCCTGTTTAGCTTGCCGAGTGCAGTCTGGTACTCTCTGTTCCCGTCGTTGTCCTGGGATGTCTTTGAATCTAGACCCTCTGGAGTCTTTGTAGTTTGGCATCCATGATTCCTGTGAGGCTCCGCTGCTCCGACTGTCCCCCGCGTGCTTTCCGCAAAGCTATTGCTCGAGCTATCAAGCGAACCCCGTGGTCAAGAGAATATACATCGGGGAAGAAAATTCTCTCTTGGATTCGCTCTCAGGCCGGCATGATGCTCTTGATCTTTTATTCCCCTGTAAGCTTCTCTGCCTTACAGTGGGACTTGTCCAAAAATCGTTCTTTCTTTAGCACGACATATATTTAAGATGTGGAATCCATTGCATCAGTGCAAGATTGTGGTACCCCTCTGAGCTCTGCTTGGTGGGAGACGCACTGTTAATAAACGACAGTCCCTGTCGAGTACTTAGTGAAAGGCTTGCATTTTTTTTTTTTTTTTTTAAATTACCCTTGACCAAGTGTTCATGTTACTAATTTTTGAGTGCTTCTAGCAGGGTTCTCTGTATATGATCCTTACAGGATTTATAAGCTGTGTAACACTTATGAAATGTTATTGCTTTTGGAGGTCCTTGAAAATGCTTTCTGCATTTACTTGACAGTTTATGGGTGTCAGTGACTTATGAATGTTTGCATAGTAGTGAGAAGTTTGGGTATGTGAAGCAGACCGCTCTGAATAGGAGAGAGAGCAAACTGGTTGAGGCGATAAGTGACTTCAAAAAGACCCTTTCTAAAGAATATTGGGTGACCCTCGCTGTCATGTAAAAATAAGCTAATGTTATGCGGTTGGTGTACTTATGTCCTTGTTACTCAAGACTTTATTTCCCCTCCAGCCACACCTTAATTATCTTAGCTAATTGAATGTTGTGGTTGAGGCACTAATTCGTCACCTGCAAAGTTAGCCAAATATATCGCCAACAAACCCAACAAAGTTCCGCACGGATGAGGTGTCTGTCAAAAGTTTAAGTAAACTTCATGGACGGAATCCCACATGGTGAACTTTTGCAGCATTATCTGTATATGGTGAATACATGGTCAGGGCTGTACATTGAATTTTTATGTTATCGAATCATTGCCCTTTGGGCAAGGTTTACTTCAGGCATGTGATGTATATTGTCAGCGGGTCTACTAATCGAAGTTCACACAGAGCATGAAGTGTGTAGCTACCAACACTGGCTCCCAGCAGTCAGAGGCATTTAATCCGGTGTTGATAAATTGGAAACAGCCTTTCCAAATCGTGAAAATAACTTATGAACAAATTCTTAAGCGTGTTTTTACAGAAATTTACTATTTACTATAAAATTTAGGCAAGCAAAAAAATTTAATTCATTTAACTAAGGAGTGTTTTGTGTATTTTTTTTTATTTGTTAATGAATGAGAGTTCTTGTTGGTGTACGATGCATCGTTGCCACCTTTGCTCCAAAATGACATTTTCTCTAGATATCAAACTGGATGCAAAATGTAAATTACTGAGGGCTGAAACAAATATTTGCATAAAATTAAAATGTGAGCTAGAAGTTGGCCCCAGTTCAGGCCCACAAAATTAGCTAACGAGTAGTTCAATAAATAGTCATCTCTGTTTTAGAAACCCAGCTAGGGTTGCTATAGCTCCGGGTTTCGGGTTGCTTCGTTGTCGTTTCCCCACCCCCCCGGCATCTTGGATTTAGCTAGCAGATTTGGAGCTGGTCTGAAGTTAGCTGTTGTACGCTGTAGAAGCAGAATAACACCTGTTCTGCAGTACTGCGTGAGCATCCCTAAATCTTTGCTTTGTTGTAGGCAGGATGGCCATTGTATTTTTCTCCTCTTTCTTTTTTCCTCCGTTGGCCAGCCTTGTTATGCAATCCTTTATTTTTGTTTTTTGTGAGACCACCCCATATACTCCCCGCTTCCCTCCTTCTGCTGCTTGTTGTTGCGGTTGTCATAGTAACTCATTTTGATTTGTGACCGTGGTGTAAATCGAAAAAAAATGTAAATCATCCCCAGTCCTGCCTCTCCCCTCATTACTCTCCCTCGTCCCGTTTATTAGGCAATGTTCTCATCAAACGTCCTTCCTTCCTGCCCAGGCGTCCTGCCCGCCACGTTGACGGGCTAATTCTGAAGACTTGAAAATAAAGCGAAATCAATTAAGATGAGCTTAGCTCCTCAGAAACTCAAACGAAGGATTCTGCATTCGCCATTCCAGCGTCGGGGATGAGAGGTCCCCAATGTCACCCCGCATGCGAGTGGGAGGTGGGGGTGCAGCTTGTTTGTCATACATTTTTCCACGGGTACCAAACAAATCAAGCCAGCTCACTGTGGATGTATCCATCACAGTCGGGCTCACTATCTTGCCCAGAGCCATAACTGATTGATAGCTGTGATATCCGTATGTGGGGTGGGGTAGGGTGGGACTAGATGTGGAGGGAGGGGGTGCGAGGATAAGAGAGGGTAATGGATAAAAATAGTGATCCCTCATTATAAAGTTGGATAAGGGAGACGGAGGAACTCTACCCCAACCCTCTTCACACTCGAAGGGAGGTGGCTGTGACAGATATCAGAAGGAGCCCCTCCCACTTCCCCTTGCAAAAAGCCATTGAAATAGCTAACAAATTGAGGGAAGCGTTTTCTGTAGTTTCCCATGATTGGTGGTGCCGCTGATGGATGTTCTTACCCAGAGATGTTGTTGCAGAGTTCGGCAGCTAAGGACTGGCAGTGCTGCAGAGGAGTGAGAAGCAGCGGAGGAGGTCGGGGGCGGCAGTGCTGGTGAACTTGCAGAAGGCGTGGGGCAGGATTTTTTAAGGTGGGGGGTATAAGAGGGGCCATAATTTATACCTAATCATTTTATCATTTTATACCTTATCTTTAGCCTATGATGTGTTTTGAATCAGTAAGTCATAGGGGAGGGGGCCCTCTGAGGGCCAATCGGCTTTCAACTGTGGCCAGTGCCCCTCCGGCCCCACCCCTGGCAAGGGATTACATATTCATGGGGCCGTCTTTGTTGAGCTGCGACAGTGTCCCCATGTAGCTGCAATGTAACTAATCTATATCCCTCAATAAAAAAAAATTGGTTAATCATTTATCACACGTGTTGGAATAGTATTGCCAGTGATTCCTTAATGTGAACAGCAAGCACAAACATGGATTTACGAATACGAATTAGCAGCCACGCTTAAAATGGCCTGGAATCTGTTGCCGTTATTTCACCTCCTGCAGTGAACCTGCGTATGGCTGCTTCCACAGGAGTCGCACAAGCTCCCAGCATGCCCCAGTTGTCGGATTGATTGCCAGTTTCCAACTAGGAACTTGGTGGAGGGCTGGGATGAAAGAAATTGTTAGTGAGGTCTGCACCACAAGTTCATATCCTTGACACAGGTAAGCATGTTTTAAGGCATCTGGCCAGCAAGAATTATAATATTTCATACTCCATACTATAGTTGCAGTTCTGCGGGCAACAAAATAGTAATAATGAATAATAAATTTCAATACAAGAATACAATTTTTAATGCAAGAATCTACTAGCCATTGTGTAACCTTGGTCAAAGATTTTATCTGAAAGGGAAATTTTTATTAATGTTAGGATTTTTATATGTAGTTCAGAAATTAATCATTTGAACTGAACTATTTTTCAAGGGGGGAGTTCCCTTCTCTACTGTAAAACCTTTTCAACACACAAGGTCCTTCTGTTTAATGACCAAACTGCTGTCATAATTTTTCAAACAACACACCAGCTTAAAAACTTAAATAGGAACAGGCTTTTCAGACATCGTAATGAGACTTTGGTAGTCGTGGAATTCGGGGGGGCATAGTGGGATATGGAACAAGGGAAAGTAATAATTTTCCATAGCAGATGACATCAGAGAAGGTTAGGTATACAGAATTGTTGGCTCTTTTAGCAGATAGATTCAACTCTTTAGCTTCTGAGCCTATGACATAAAATCCATTCAAGTATCCCAACGAAAAGTTGAAAATTTCAGCGAAATCCCATTCCTCAGCCTCTCCCGGCAACGTAGGCCTTTTGTGAGCCTCCTAACTGGTAAAACAAAGGAAACAAGAATTCCTGCAGTTTTTATCAATCGCCGAGATCTTAATACCTTTGTAAGTACAGCCTTAAATCTAAAGCTGTTTGTTTAATATTGACTCTGCCCTGTAATCCGTTCTCAATTTATGCCAGCGCTTGTTCAATTGAGACATCACCGATTTTGCCCCCCCTCCCACACATCCCCAGTTAAATCCCGCCCCCTCAGCTTTTGATGTGGTGATGCATGGAAATGGGATTGGGTTTTAAATTGAATTACGGCGTCATCCCATGTGCCAGAACGGCAGGTGTACGGCAGAGTCTGCATGGACAGCCTCAATCGGTGACAGCTGTGAGGGCTCCCTGGGTGTTTGGGGGTGTGGGAGTGGGTTAGTGACATGGCCTACATTGCACCAGTGTGAGCCTTTGCGTTGTGGATTTAAAAATAAATAGTAAGCAGCACTAAATGGAAATCTGTGACTATATCAGCTGTGTATATGTTGTGCGTGCTTTTCCCACAGCCTAAGAAAAACTCCTATTCGTCCAACAATAGAGAAAAGGGAGTTTCTTTAATATTGTATTATGTTCTTTTTATTAATTGTTACTCTAAGTGCTCATGACACATCCCTGTGTTCAGAGTTCCTCACACATGCTGAACGTCTAACAGAATACGGCATCGAACAGGCAGGAAAGTAATTCTGTAGGAACGAACCAGCAGCACCCTGAGCTGTGCGTGATTAATCTGCGATGCCCCTCTGTGTGAGAGAACTTCTGCTCCAGGCCCTTTTGATGTAACAGCAGATTTTTTTTTTAATTTTTTTTTTTTTTCGCTTTTGATGGAGGCAATAAAAACGTCAGGATAATTAAGAATAATCTTTTCATATTTGATGTTGTTGTTGTTTCTCCTGGAGCCTGAGTTCTTCTTCGCACATTCTCCGACAATAATTTACCGACGAACGGTGGCAGTAATGAAGTGTGCCATATCTGGCGGTGCTGGTGGTTCTGTTGGCCAATCAGAATGTACCGTCTTGAGGTTACTGTTGGATTAGGCCCTGGAGTATGACCTGTTAACTTTGTACTTTCTTCGGCATGGAATTGAATCTGAATGGCATTAATTCATGGCTGTGTTTTTTTTTCTCCTCCAGTTTTATTTTATTGAAACAACACTACAGATTCCGTGAAAAGCCTAATAACCTTTTCCTCATAATCATTCCCATTGTAGCTGACTGTCACCGACTTCATTTAAATGCAGTGCTTTAAATAACGGTTGGCAATTAATATCTCGTGCCTGAACCACTATTCTTATAATACTCTGTTAGCACAAGGCAGTCTTAGCTTCTTCTGTGCAGAGCGTCCATTCTAACAGTTTGTGAGATGGTATGCTTTCCTCCTTTCCAGAGGAAAGACTTTCTCTTAGCCATGTGTATGATAAGGGGTGCTAGAAGTGGCCAGCCATGATGAATAGCAGCAGCCGTGGGAACAACTGGCCCATTTTCGTCCCAGCTACGCTGGACTCAGAGCATCAGAGGCCTTTGAAAGAGCCCAAAGCCTTTGGGAGGATTTTTTGTAGTCCCTACAGGCTTATTCAAGGATAGAAATGTTACCAAGGCATGCAAAGTCTTCTGGGGCGTTACTGGAAATAACATTTTGCTTTTTATCATGGACATCAAGGTAAGAGTATTGTTCTTAGTTCTGTGACATCATGCAGAATGTCTTTGTACAAAAATTCAATAAAAGCACGGATTTCTTTTTGCCCATGGGAGTTTTACTTGAACAAAAATGTTTTGAGGGCAGTATTGAAAATGATTGGTTCAGAGAGAACCAATTAGAACTTGGTCAGATGTAAGACCAACTAATCAGATGTATTGGTCCCGCCCTTAGTTACCTGGACTGATCTCCTTTACAATCTGATTGGTTCAGAGAGATATCCAATCATTTTTCATTCTGCCCTCATTATTGTGTAAGTAAAACTCCCACAGGCATTTCCTTTCCTGCTTTTTTATGGTTCATCAGACCTGAACTTCCTGGTTTGAATCTGATAGATGCACATTCATTGTGTTAATTGAATCTGAGTTTTGTTCATCACCTTCATTTGTTTCAGGAATATACATTAATAGATTCATCCAGATGGATTTAGTGACACCTTTCTGCAGTTTATTTTCTGATTAATGGTGACTGATACTTTGTAGTAAGATCCAGCCAGACTGCTGCAGACTGTCCAGAATTTGAAACGTGTTTTAATTTTGAAATCTCCCCGTAAATGAATTTCCCAGGTCTGCCTTGCCACAGCAATTTTCTTCTCTGTACATTGGCAGTTAGAACAGAAACAGGAAAAAAAGATAGTGGCTCTTTTTCTAAGGAATCTTTGATTCTGTCAGAGGCCTCCAGCTCTCACTCCATTCCTTGTCGCAAGTGGCGATTGCCCTGAGATTTATCCGAGGCATCCTCACGTTCCGTATTGCAGTCATCGCCATCGCTGTTCAATCAGACGTGACAGTCTGATGGCGCGACAGCAGTATTCATTACAATATCCATAAAGCAGACTTGTTTTCCGCCGTGTGCATTCTTCAAAGAGGTACATTTCTACGATTTATGATGAACAAGTGGACTCTTAAAACGAATTTGATTTCATTTTATGAAACACGTTAGTTTTACCCTCCCCTCATTTTCCTTTTCGACTTCCGTTATTCCAGTGTTTATCCCTCCATACAGGAATGCACAATTATGGCTGACTGCGTCAGTTGTTCTTGTTCATGCATTCTCTGCAGATTTAATTACACGCTTTCTGGACACTGATAAAAAAAAAAAAAAAGAGAGAGAGAGAACGAGAGAGATGGTGAAAGAGAGAGAGGTTGAGACAGATCGGTCCCCTGAGTCATGTATTTATGTTGGGAAAATCAGTTCAGTGGAGTGTTTCCGTAATGGCACCATACTGTATAATGATCTGCAATGACCTCCCAAATGAGAGGATTAGACAGAGGCTGCCTGGAGCAGGAATAATGGGCCCCTGGCTCAGTTGGGCTCTCGCCGCAGTCAAGCGGCTGACACTGCACAAACGGGCTCTGGGAGAATCAGTGGTATGGGTCACCTGTGTCTTTCGCTTCCCGTTTGCTGTGTCTGCCACAGCATTTGGGATGTCCCCAACTGGTGTGACATTGTGATGTGGTGTAATGCAGTGATGATGCTTGCTGTTCTGATGCATACTCACCAGTCATCCATTTATTCTTTTACTTTCATTTCTTAATCTATTTATTGTCTTTCGCATTATGTTTCGATTGTATATTTATTTAATTGTATGCCTCATGTACCAAAACAAATTTCTTATATTTTTAATGCTTGGCGTAGAAAAGGATACTGATTCCGATTCTGATCTAATATCAGACTGATATGAGACTCACCTAGATGCTTATTTGATGGTTTAATCCATTATGAGAACCTTTTACGGTTTTATTTGTATTTATCAGGCAGAATGGGAACAAGTGGTTGAAATTCAACTAAAGAAGTGACCGTTTGCTATGGGAACGAGTAGCAGGAATTTAGCTAATGGTACATTTGTTGGCTGTAGGAACGAGTAAATGAAATGTATCTAATGGAATCATCATTTGTTAAGGGGCTGAAAGAATTGCACATTGCCCAGCAGTCAAGTATAGTACCCAGTTGCATTTCTTCAGCTTGTAAGTGCAGTGATTTTGAATGCCATAGCTCCAAATGGTCAAGCTTGCTGTTTCACCATAGCTATAGCTAGAGTTAAAACCCTTGCTCTGTGCTTTTACATAACGGTATTGCAAGAACAAATATCATTTATTATTCCATTAAGGTACATCTTGTTAGTTGGTTGCTCTAAGTAAAGAGCAATATTTCAGAGCAGAAGTAGCAGAAGCTGAAGATTTGTGTGTGCTGCAGAAAAGTTGAATGATTAATAATAATAATACTCTCAAACATCCAACTACCCTGGATCCTCAACACCCTTCCATTCAAATGCCAAGGTAGAACAAATATCCGGACAATCTGTGGCATCTATAAGACAAAGTGGATTAAAATGTTTAATATCTGTCACCGGACACAATTAGCTGCCTGTGGAGCTGAAAGCCTGCAGAAAAGTCGATGCTGAAGAGATCCGCTGGCAAGATCGCTGGATGCAGACGGTGTTTAATCTCTGCTTGAAATGAGGCCGTGGAGGTAGAGTCATGACCCAGGCAATACCATGAAAAGGATCCTGGTTTTAAACTAATGCAATTGAACACCGCCATATGGGCAGAGTATATGTCTCTCGCATAACTGGTAGTTATTTTTATTGTTTAACATGGTCAATACATCCAGATGGCGTTTCCATTGAATTTTTTTATTTTAAAATTTTTTTGTACAGCTGGAGAATTTACCGGAGCAGTCCAGGTTCAGTGCCTTGTAGAAAAGCAGAAATCGCGGGGCCAGAAGTCGTCTGGTTCCAGCTCTGTTTTCCTACCTGCTAAGCTGCCTGCTCCGCATACATGTACTGACCCTCTGATGCATGCATTTAAAACCATATCTCAAAGGTATTTCTTTGAAAGCCACCATTAAAATCAACTCCCAACCCGCCCAAAACTTTCTCCAATATCAACCTGCCTCTTTTAATTCAACATGGTCCATTTGGTGCCGTGACACTCAATCTGCTGGTAAATATTGCATCAGCTTCTATCTCAGTTCTCCTTTTTTTAATGAATGAGGTTTTAAGGAATGAGCCCAGACAGCAGTGTAGTATTTCTTGTGGGGTCTGGAGGAGTGCGAATCATTTCTGATTCAGTTCAGTTTGTCCGGCAGTTTTCCAGTGTGAATCAGAGTTACTGCATGTAACCTTGTCTCTCCTGCCTTTCCGCACATACCTGCATACTGACCCTTTTACTGAGAATAATGGTAAAGAATTTTAATTCAGTCTTCAAGAGCTGTACGGGAAACGTAAAATGAATAGAAGCTCTTTCTTTTCTTTTTTTTTTTTTTACTGAAGGGCGCCTCTTTAAAAAACAAACTTTTTGTTTGTCACTGGCAAACAAGATACCACTCCAAATACATTTACAAGCCATTTACTAATGTACGATTTTTAAAAATGTTTCTTATGACATTTAAATTCTTTGGTTCTTAAGTACTTTGTTTACGCTAGAGCATGTGAGGTACCTTTTTCTGAAATCCGTCACGTACAAAGTTAGATTAAGACATAATTTGAGGTAAAGATTTAATAGAATTGCAACTTCAAGGTCACCTGGCACGTAGGGGATACAGTTCAATAGCGATCTTTCAGGATAAACATTTTAGAAAAAGGCCAACATAGATGGATAGATGGATGGGTTTGCGTGGATGTATGGATGACAGACAGATAAAGTTGGCTGTATCTTATAATGTACTTGTGCAAGTCTTGATGTTTAGATAAGGGCCACTGATGAAGCCACAATTGATTTAGCCGATCCTGTTGGTGTGGAGTGAGAACTGCGAGAGAGCCAACGTGCCGTCTCATTGGTGAAGAGTAGAATTTTCGGTATCCCCTATGAATGACATTAAGCTGTCCCTCAAAAGAATGTTTTTGAAAATGCATAAACTAGGCTTGGCCGGTATTACGGTAACAAGATGACTGTAGTATTTTTGTATCTTGGGAATTAAAAAAAATTCCATTCTGCAAAATGTATCCCCAGACTTTATCGCCAAGATTTCAAAATACAGGAATAGTGTTGCTTTTGAAAATACCGGCAGAATATTGTGGCATAATGTTTGGACAATATCCTGGTATGTAAAATTAGCCTAGCTTAAACATTAAAGGAGAAAGTGATCTATAGTTATTTCACAGAAATAATTTAAAATTCTTGATTGAATTAAGTGCTGTTGAATCACCTAAGCACAACAATAATTCCAGATTACTGACGTCTTGGGTCCTCATAAATAGTTTTATGGGGATATACAGTTTTGCCTACTGCTTATAAGCGGTTTTTCTGTGTTTTATTGGAGATGCTGGATGCAAAAATCCCAACTGCTTCCCGTGGTTTGTTATCATCCAAATTAATTAGGGGTAGCTGGGGGTATTTGTAGGAGTATCTTGGATGGGATTTCTGGTGAGTAAACCTTGGCAGTCTTGACCAAACTTTTTAGATTAAACTGTTGACTTCAGCTTGAGCACGGCATTCAGTGTCTTAGCGTGAAAACAGAAGTGTCACTTGCATAATGTGTGTCAGTCACAAACACGTCTGTGGTGGGTTGGTATCCTACCAAGAGTTCCAGTCGTGACCTAATTGTTCATGGGAACCAGTACCAATTTGTATCTATTTATTTATTTATTTTTTGATCTCTTGCCTACAAAGTGATTTTCCATCTCTGGCCTTCTGCCCCCACACTTTTTGTACATTCTTTGACTCCTTGCATATTTTTCTGCCGATATGTCCTTTTGCACATAAACATGTATACTTAATGTATAACAATATTTATTTGAGAACCTGGTTTTAGGCAGTACTTAAACTTGCACATCTAATTAGACTTATACACATTGCCCATTTTGTAAATATCGATTTACTGACTGTAATCTGTACTGCTTTAATGTATTGCTTTTACTTACATGCTTTTTTTTTTTTTTCTTTTAGTATTTTTTAATTTTTTTGCTCTATGTTGTTTGAAAATGTATGCACAAATACTGCCAAGAGAATATCCCCGTACATGAGGGTTTCCCTGGCCAACAAAGTGAATTCCAATCCTGATTCTAGATGGTTCTAAGTCTTTAATGACAAGTGATTTTATTACTTATGTCATGTGTCTTTCAGCTTCTCTATTAGTATGGCTGCTGTTGCCCTAGGTGTTCGGTGTGAGGCTGATCTTGTTCCACAAAGGACGGAGACTCGGCCCCCTGGCCTATCTGTAAGCCCGACACGGATATTTAACAGTAGACCAGCCTTTGATAAATATTCCAGTAGAGGATTTTCTAAAATCCAGCCCCAGCAAGTTTAGGAGGAAGGGAGATTAGAAATGGGGCTATAGCCCGGGTACATCATGAGAGTTAGTGTTGCCTTCTGATTTTGGATAACGTGGCGCTTTTAGGGAGCTTGCCTTGATTGCAGCACCGGATGAAATAGGTTTCGGTACGCTGATTTCACTGGACATGGTCAAGTTCCCTAAGTGCCTTCATTGATTTGGTTAGATATACGTCTGTAAACACCTGTAAACAGTCCCCTCTAAGAGTGATGACATAGCAGCTACAAATACATGGGGCTCCTGTGTAATTATGAATTTGTATTCATATGACTGTATGATTAGCTTTACCTGGTGTCCTTGAATAATTTTATTTCATATATACAAAAGTGATGATTAATGTTGATCGTCGTTTTTTTAGTAAACTAGTATTGAGTATTACATTCGGTAATAGAATTTGGAGTTGGGGCTGGGTTTTTTGGTAATTTATGTGAAGAAACACTCATTGTTTAACGATCCAGAAAATAAGCCTATGAATTGAAAATTTCAATGATTCGACTCTCGTGATCCGAGACACCTACCTCTTGATAGCCGTTAGCTATCAATTACCGGAAATCCATAGACCTCATGCAAAATTCATGTCGCTTTCCAACGGTGACCTGCGAGTCAATTGGAGACGGGATTTCTCTTTAATCGCTGGAGTGGTTTTGCAGCCCTTTTCCAGCATGGAGTCTCGTGTGCATGCATCTGTATTCTTTACATCATTGTGTTTATGTGCAGTGGAGGTAGGTGATGGGGGTGTTAGACAATCACAAGAAGAGGTATGCTGCCCTACAAAGGCGAAACACAGTAACTACGCTGACATTAAAACTGAGGAAAAGTGCTTGAGTGTTTTTGACTGTCCACCTGTATAGTAGTAGGTAGATAAACGATTTATTCAAAACTGAGCATAGCTGAACCAAGATATTTTATTTCAAGATTAAACAGAGCCCTGATTTTGGCCATAACTCAGTTTTGATGAAATTTGCATGCAGTTACAGTGTTTTGCTTTTGTACAGCAGTATGACAGGCGAACAAGGATTGTAGCTTTTGTTTGTTGCCGTCACAGAACAGTGTGACCGGCCAGGTGTGGAAGGGTTAAACAGTTTGATTCCATGCTGTGCTGGAAATTATAACCAGGGAAGCCAATCTCTGTGCTGTGGGTCCACCCTGTGCGCTATGGCCTTTCCATCAAGCTCCCTTTGAGATAAAATGTGAATCTCTCCTCCTAACCTTTTAATTAAATGAAAGCACAGCAGGGTCACACACACGCTCCGGTCCGAGTCCCCGCCAGCACCTCCCGCTCTGCTCCTCTCGGTCCCGCTGTCAGTGGATCCATGCGCAGCATACCCAAGTGTGGCCACACGCCTGTGCGACGGGCGATAACACCCAGATCCTGGCCAAAAACAAGGGGGGGAGGGTCTTTTTTTTTAGTTTGTGGAAAAGAAAACGCTTTGAAATTTCAGTCAGCGAACTGAAGCAGTCAGCTTTGTTGGCGTCTACGGAGCGAGCAGTCAGTTCTGGCATTGTCCAGAGGCATCTCAAGACTTATTTCCTGCAAGAGCAACAATGTGGTTTTCATTATTAATTATTTATTGGAATTTTAGTTATTTCTATTCCTTTATTTGATATATGATATCCGTTACTTTGTCAGAATATGTTTAAGTATAATTTATAATATGATGGCACTATTGCCCTGGTATGGAGGATGGATGAATGGATATTAATTCATGTCACTCCTGTTCTGGGTTACTGTGGCAGCAGGTCAGACCGTTCCAGGCTCTACCATGTTCTGGGAGATTCCCAGACATTCCTAAGCCAGCTGGGAGATATAATCCCTCCAGCATGTCCCTGGTCTCCCCCAGGGCCTCTGCCTAGTGGGATCCAGGAGCAGCTCCCTTGCGAGCCAGCCAGGTGGCATCCTTTTGAGATCCCTGAACCTGCTCGGCTAACTCCCCTCGATCCAAAGGAGAGGCAGCCTTATATTTGCAGTCCTTCTGGATCTCCTCGCCCTGTCATGGAGAGTGAGCTCAGCCAACCTGTGGACAAAGCTCATTTTGGCCGCTTGTGCTTGCCAGCTCATTCTATTGGTCACTACAAACAGGCAATCGGTGAGGAAAGGAATATAGACTGACCAATAAACTGCAAACTTTGCCTGATGGCTTCCACTTCACCATCACGGACTGCCATAGTGCACTGAAAACTATAGGGCACCGAGCAGCCTCACATTCCCTAATCAGCTTCAGTTTTATTTGAAAATGTTAACACACACAGGGAATTGTGCCTCTGGTTGTCATTGGCTCTTCTGCATATGGTAGAATCATACACAGGTAAGACAAGACAATGGTCATACAGTTCAGTTGATATATACAATGTGCACGATAAGAGCAGAAGTGCATGTCAGTATGGGGAATGTTGGAATAAATGCATTATTGTTTTGTACAGATTGTAAGTACAGTGTGTGACTTACATACAAGATTCTGGGGCACACAACTCCTTCAAGAACTCCCACAAACTGTCACACAGCTGTCTAAATCATCTTCATTTTCCCTCATCTAAGGGACAGATGTGGCCTTTTGAAGTACAGTTCCATATACAAAACCACTGAAATCTTCCTTTTCTTTCACTCATCATCATTGCAGTGATTCCAGCAGCCTCTTAGGTTCAGTTGAACTACAGTATTTGTTCTACTTATTTTAGATATAATTATTTCTTGTTAATTCAGGGTATGTCCTATTTGCTGTGTATAGTTAACAGTATAAATATGTATGCCTTGCAGGCCATGGTAGGGATTCTTTTTCATTTAGTTTTTTCAGATGAGGTTGGATGAACAGCATATCTGGTTTGTTCTGTGCTGCTGTGATTAATGAATTCAGATTGCCACCTGTTCCTTGCATCATTCGTATAGCCTTTCAAAAGCCAACCCTTTATTTTGGACATTCTTTCTCCCGCCGACAAAGTTGTATGGCAGTTTGAAAGGAAAAGGGAGGGGAAAAAAGCATAAGAAACAGGGCAGCAAGTAGAATGAAAAGCAAACAGGGTGATGTTACCAGAAAGATAATGCATTTTTTTTCAGGCTCAACATACAATAGGGGGGAAAAGAGAGAGGTTTTGTGTTACGTTCCGTCCCCTGAGATCTGAGTCTATCATTGCCAGTGCACTGCTTGTTTGCTTTGATAATGAAGGCGTAAAGAATATAGTCTTTTTCTGTGTTTTTATTATTTGAGAGCGGGACGACTCGAGATAGCGAGAGCTTTTTCCTCGGTTGTCAGACTGTTCAGAAAACAAAGGTAGACTAGCATTTTCTGTTAATTCACACCAGTGTAACACCTGTCCAGTTGTTGATTTAAAGCATCATCAAATTCTTTTCGGTGAAATTATACAATATTGCATTTGGGAAGAGGGAAATCTGTGAGACTTTCCATACTGTTTGGACAAACAAAAACAGAAAGTAAGTTATGTGCAATTTATGTTTCATTATTACAGTGAAAAATAAAGTGACATTGATTAATGTGGCGAAATCCCTCCTCGCTGAATAAGGAAACATTTCGTGTTTTAATTGCTCCAGATGGCTGGGCTCACTAGTGCTTTGTAAAACGTGTTTTTGGTTTCCAAAATTCTTCTATTGTGCATGATGCCAGATTGACCACCCCCACCCCCCTCGAGTTTGAGAACGTTATTGTTAGCGTGCCACTGGAAACATATAACATGATAAATATACCCTGATACGCCAGGGGGTGGCACATTGGTACATGGCCTTGTGTGTTTTATGGAAATGTAGAGCATAATTGAACTTGTGTGCCATTATGCCTGTGTCCTGATGAAATATTACTATTATTCTTTTTTTGATTATTTTCTTTGAAGTGGCCTCACTCCATGGGCATTTGATGGCACGGTGAGTGACATGTCAGATTGCGTGGCCTAGGAACAGGACCACCGTTTTTCCTCTGAAGGTCCTAGGCCATCTACAGAATGCATCAGGACAAAAGTTGTCCTGACTGGCTCAGCCAGCTTCGCCATCCCTACCAAACTTTGAAAGCGGCTTGAGCAAGGTTGGGGGCAGGGGCGATACTTGGAAATTTTAAGGTTGGGGCCTTAATCCATACCGATGGGCCAACCTTATCATTAACCGGTGATATGTTTTGCATTGGTGAGTGACAGGGCCAGCCTTGGGTGGAGGTCTGTCAACAGGATTTTATGGGTGTGGGTAAAGCTAGGAATTTCTTTAGTTTTTGGGTTTTGCCAGCAGGTTGCCAGCTCCCAGCATTTTTGCAGGCGCTCAGGCTTTGTTGTGACCCCCTAGGATGGTGTAGCCTGCTCAGAAAGCCTCCGGTCGGGGTAAGTGTTGGAGGTCAAGGGTGGGGAGGAGAGGGGAGGGGGGTAATCAGACAAGTGTATGCCGTGTCTTTGAGGTATGACAGTGAGGAGAGAGTAAGCAGAGCGGCAAGTCACATCACCGGAGGCATCCTGACTGCATTTTGCCTGCCAGAGTTCGCCTAATGGGCTGACGTCAAGAGCGTCTAATCACCACGGCGCTGACAGCGATAAATCCTCGCCTAATGTGCGCCCTGACAGTATCCCAGAGTCAGGACAGGCGCCGCCGTGAGATCTCACCTTCTGGAGCGCATCCTGGCGTGCACGGTCCAGACGCGTGCAGCTCTGTCACGTACCCACCTATCCGCAGCAGGAAATAGATGGACGGGCCAATCGTCCTCACTTTCGTTTGGAGAGGCAGATTGGTAGAGATGGGCTTCTCGTTTGGCACCATAATTGTGGGCAAAGACTTTTAACTCTCTTTTGCATGAAATCAGGCACCTTTTGTTTTAGGTTTCTTTATTTGTGATTTTGTTCCCTCCCTCTCACAGTGTTTATAGACATTGTCAAGGTAATTCTTTTTTAATGTTGTGCACATATCATGTCTAATTTAGACTGCCTACAGGCACGAGTGCTCAGATTTAATCAAAACAGGAATTTGGTTACACCTCCACAATGGGAGTTCCCAAGGAGGAAGATGTTTTTGGTCTTATTCTTATTTTATTAATTTCTTTTTAACGAGCCGTGCAATCCCTCTGACCCAAGCAGCAACAGCAGCAGCGTGTGCCCATGGAGTGGGCCTGATGTAATAGAGAAGCATCCCAGAAGGGGAGGCGGTGCTGGGGCTCTGGAGGCAGCGATAGCAGGTGTAGTGGGCCTAGCGAGACTAGGCAGCCTAGTGCAGTTAGCACAGCTAGCAAGATTAGTAGGTCCAGCAGGGACAGCCAGTCTGATGGGGCTTGTTGGCCTGGCAGGGTTAGTGGGCCTAATGGGGCTAGTTGGCTGAGCACTATTAGCGCAGACAGCTGGCCTAGCAGGATTATCTGGCCCAGTACGCTTAGTTGGCCTGCCAGGGCTAGTCAGCGTAGCGGGGTTAGCATAGCTAGCTGGACTAGCAGGATTAGCGTATCTATCTGGTTTATCAGGGTTAGTTAGCCTGGCAGGGTTAGTGGGCCTAGCAAGGTTAGTTAGCCTAGCAGTGTTATTTGGCCTCGCATGGCTAGCAGGCTTAGTGGGGCTAGCCAGCCAAGCAGGGTTATTTGGCCTGATAGGGTTAGCACGGGCTAGCCAGCCTAGCTGCTGCAGCTCGATTTCCCAGTTCCAAACCCACCCCTCGAGGTTTCAGCTCCCAGATAGGCTATTGAGGAAAACCAGTGTGTCGTCAGCAATCTCCTGTCAGTGGGGGAAGCTGTTCGTTCACCAGGGCAAGCCCTTCATTTCTGCCTTTTGGCACAGTGGCAGAATTTTCGCACCTCGTCTGCTGGCGGCTCATGTGTGTTTGTGGTGCTTGTGGCCAGTGCTCCCCTGGGGTCCCCTGGGTGTCACGAGCCTCTATGCAAAGTGCCCTCATACTGATGCAAGCGCAAGCAAATCACGCACATTCATTAAAGCAGCTCATGCATGCCAGTCTGCCCTTCGGAGCTGTTTACCCACCGCTGCTGTCACCCCCGGGATGTGCTGGCCGTGCCCCACCGCCTGCTGCCTGTGGGCTGCTTGGTAATGGTACTGGGTAATGGTACTGGGTAATGGTTCACATCCACTTGGCCTTTATTTACCACTGGCACCCCTGTTCTGTGCTCTTTGTTCGATGAGTCTGATTTTCCAGGTTTTCTCTGGAATCTCATGGGCACTGAACCACTGTGGGACTCCGGGATATTGAGGAAAACAGGGGAGCTTTTTCTTCAAGGATTTATTGTCATTTGGATGAGTAGAAGTACAGTGCTTACCTCCCTGCAGACTTAAACAACATATAAGGATGAAGAAGAAATATAAAATAACAGAATAGTGAACAAAAACATGCATTATATATATATACTGTACACCCACAATGTATTGAGGAAGATATATATATATATACAGTGTATTCTTTGGGGAAATACACTGAGCTATTTATGCATCAAGAATGTGCAGAACTCGGTGAAACTTTGCAGCAAAAAAATCTATAGTGAACTAAACCTAGGAAAGACACTTGTGGTGTAACTGTGTCTTCAATTGATTCTGCTTAAATTCTGCTCATGACCGCACTTGAATACTATTGTAATTTGTCAGAAATTCCATGAAATCTGACAGCGGTATCTGAATGAAAATTCAAAAGTATAATATTTGAAGAGGTTATGGGGGTATTATTATAGCAAAAACACAATGCATTTGGGAGTGATTTGATTGACTGGTTAAGTGGATGTCTCTGGAAACTGTGCTTCATCGCTGTTAAACATCTATACTGCTTTGACAGCCACCCCCCATTCCTGTGTATAATTATTACTGCAGTTTTGTGTTTTAATGAGTCTTGTAACAACAGACCAAACTTCCATGTAATTATAAACACTGTTGGAAAATGTCACTTGTGATGTTAGATTGATCAAGTAACGCCGGCGTGCGTCCGTATGGTAGACGGATAGATGCTAGAACGTTAAAAAGTCATGGATTCAAACACAATGACCCAGTTCTGCTGAATGAAGATCTCTCCATACAGTAATTGTAGAAGGGACACAGGCGGAATGCTAATGTTTCCGTCGCTCTGGAAGTACCGCCTGCCGTAATTTGCTAATATGCAACATGTTTAATTGTTTACTTCCACAGAAGTGCAAGCTATGGTTCTGTGTTACGCTTGGAAGGAAAACACCACCATGGCTGGTCATCTGGTGCACTTAATGAATATGTATGACTCTTCAGTTGTGGCTGAAGGTCCAGCTCCCTCTTGACGGCGAGCAGATTTAATTCCGGGGCGCATCTTTATGTTATATAAACAAAAACAACTTTCTCTCTCAGATTATCGGTGTCTGCTTACTACCGCACTTAGTGCTGAGATTCGATAATTACTTTGTCGCCGTGATTGAAACTTGGCCGCAGCTTGAAGACAAAATTGGGTTAGCGATCAAAATACCCGCCTGAAATTGTCTGCTTTTAAACAGTTTTAAAAGCTGAAATGGCTGCCAAAGCCAGTCCGCTATCTGTACTGTTTCTCGCTTACAGCAGCAGTGGCGGGGAAGAAGGCTCCGACGGCCATGGACAGCTCTGCTGACGTGTGGGAAATTAGCAGATGCGCATGTGTTTTGGCCTGGAAACAAGAAGCTGGTGGAGAGCCGTTCAGATGTGTTTTGAAACTAGGAGAATCCCCCTGAGTTTGTGCAGCACTACCATCACACAGATGCGGCATAACCTCTCTCAGCAGTGACTGCAGTGCAAGGGGAATGCCCAGGGAAAAGCATGGCGTCACCCCTAAGACCAAGTAGCTAACATAAGCTAAAGCTTAATTTACAAAGGAACAGGAACATGGGCCTGGAAACTTAGATAACCATGTACCAGGGCTGGTTCTACCTTTTTAGCAGCCCTGGGCAAAGCTTACTTGGGAGGCCTCCCTACCAAGAAAATTGACAATCATTTCACTTTCTCCACAACGCAGGTAATTCAGGGGCCCTAGGCAGATGCCTATTCTGCCTATAGCTAGAGCCAGCCCTGCCATGTAGCATAAGTTAAAAAACTAAATAGCTATCCAGGCATGATTTTCCTAGGGGCTAATACCATGAAACAAATGTAAGCTAAAGCTTAATTTCAAAAAAGAATATAAATGGACCCCTAGATAACAATATAGCACAAGCTAAAAAGCTCAGTAGCCGTCCCAACCTCGTTCTCATAGGGATGCCGGTAATAGCATGTAGTTAAGGTAAGCTAAAGCTTAATAAAATTAGGAATATAACTGGACCCCCTAGATAACCATGCAGCACAAGCTAAAAGGCTAAATAGCTGTTTATCAGGCAGTTTATATTCATTGCTCCTTATGTCCCCTCATTATTATCCTGTAGCACATTCTCACGCGTAAGTGATCCTTTGGATTGTGGTAATATGACCAGATGAAATGTAATTACAGGCGTTCAGCCGTTTGTTGGTAAATATAGGTGTTGGGAAGGCTGGGTAGATGCTCAGGCCCTGCATAACATCTGCAGCCCACTCACCAGGCGACACTGAGTAATGATCCTGCAATCTGAAGCTATTGCTTTGACTTAATTTAGTTAAGTAGCACTCAGGATCTTTTGACGCTAGCAAGCTAAAATGATCGGGTGAATTATGTGTGTCTTCTGGGTCCCCTGTTGCTTATCTAAGGTATTTTCCCCCCAATGTACTTCCACTACCAAAATGCACAATGTGCTTTGGTTATACAGATATGTTTTTGTTCTTGCAGCTATTCTGACAGCCCTTATATCCTCATAGTCACCTCTGTTGTTCTCTTTCAGCTTGTATGTAAATATGTAAAGTAGAGCTGTGGCTAGGAGTGTGCCCACCTAAATGGAGATTGACCAAATTTAACCAATCATTAATGATTTAATAGAATGGTCATGGGACCCACCCCCCAATCTTTTACCATTGCCACATCAGGGACCCCCTCCCCAAGACCTCTGACACAGTTTGGATACTGGTGATTACCCTACATACCTAAATGCCCACACATTAAGCACAGTTTGAGTACCATTGATCCAGGTAGACTGATGGGCATTTAAACATTTTGTCTCCTCTTTGCAGTTACCTTTACCATGCCAACAGGTTGCATTGGTTTTCTGTGCTATGGCATTAATTTGACAAAATGGAAGCAGTGGAGCCCCCTATTGTTCACTTTGTCGATCTTAGCAGCTTTGCTGGCTGAGCTGTCTCTCTCCTCTGTTCTTTTTCTCTGGTGAATGCTTTTAACTTTGTCTTTCTTCTCTCCCCCCCCCCCCCCTTGCCTTTCCTTTTGCTGGTGTAGGAGATGCACAGAACATCCCAGGTATGAAAATCTCCTGCTTTCTGTTAGAACTACTCTTGTTGCTGGTTTTCCAAAGCTTTCTTCCCCCTCAGGTCTCAAGCCTCTCTTTCTGGTCTCTTTTCCCGCCTCACAGGCCATCATAAGTTTATACCCTTCTGTTTCACTTTCTGGTCCTTTTTTTCTACTGACAATGTCAGGTCTTTGTTGAACTTGCTTTTGCTGGTCTTCCCCCAACTCACAATATAAGGTCTTTGTTTTGATACCCCTCATCTGGTCTTTCGCCCCACCTTGCACACCATCATAGTTCTTAACTACTCTGCCTCACCTTCTGGTCTTTGCCCTACATATCACATCTCAGCCCTTTATTTTTCTAACTCACTTCCTAGTCTTTTGTCTCCCCTGTCATCTCAGGTCTTGTTCACTCTTTGGTATTGGCCCCACCTTGCATGCCATCTTAGGTCTTATTCACTCTTAGGTCTTAGCCCCACCTCCCATACCATCTAAGGTCTTGTTTATCTCTTGGTCTTGGTGAGACCTTGCATGCCATTTTAGGTCTTGTTCACTTCTTGGTCTTGGCCACACTTTGCATGCCATTTTAGGTCTTGTTCACTTCTTGGTCTTGGCCACACTTTGCATGCCATTTTAGGTCTTGTTCACTTC
>JAAGVU020000038.1:20070371-20090288 GCA_011763525.2 Mormyrus iriodes
ATGCACCAAATACTCTCAATGGGTGTCAGGTCTGGACTACAGGCAGGCCAGTCTAGCACCTGGACTCTCCTACTACGGAGCCATGCTGCTGTAATACACGCAGAATGAGGTTCGGCATTGGCTTGCTGAAATATACAAGGCCTTCTCTGAAAAAGACGTTGTCTGGATGGCAGCATATGTTGCTCCAAACCCAGTATATATCATTCAGCATTAATGGTTCCTTCCCTGATGTGCAAGCTACCCAAGCCATGGGCACTAATGCACTCCCATACCATCACAGATTATGAACTGTCCGCTGATAGTAAGCTGGATGGTCCCTCTGTCCTTTAGCACAGAGGACACGGCGTCCATGGTTTCCAAAAAGAATCAGAAATTTTGATTTGTCAGTCCACAGAGTTTTTATGTCAGTCCACAGTGTTTTCCATTTTGCCCCAGTCCATCTTAAATGAGCTCCGGTCTGGAGAAGTCGACGGCGTTTCTGGATCCTGTTTAGATATGGTTATTTCTGTGCATGGTAGAGTTTCATCCTGCATTTGTGGATGCGGCGACAGACTGTGTTCACAGGCAATGGTTTTCGGAAGTATCCCTGAGCCCATGCATTCCCGTGATTTCCTCTATAGAATTGTGTCTGTTTTAAATGGCGTACTGCCTGAGGACCCGAAGCTCACGGCTATTCAATATTAATTTTCGGCATTGTCCCATGCATACAGAGATTTCTCCAGATTCTCTGAATGTTTTAATGATATGTGCCATATATGATGAAATTCCCAAATTCTTTGCAATATTACATTGAGTAACATTATTCTTATATTGTTGCACTATTTGCCCATGCAGTCTTTTGTGGTGAACCTCTCCCCATTTTCACTGCACAGAGACGCTGCCTCTCTGGGAGGCTGTTTTTATACCCAGTCATGTTACTAACCAAGTGCCAATTAACCTATCCTGTGTGCTGGCATCAACTTCAATAAATAAATAAATAGACAAACAAACAAACTTATTATGATATATATGGGTTTATATGGTTTGTGAATCATTGCATTCTGTTTTTATTTACATTTTGCTCAGCACCCCAACTTTTTTGGAAACAGGGTTGTAAATGTACCTCTATTTTTGTGTCTCTGTACATTAGTTTGGCAGCCTCCCATTTTCCCTTCTACCACACTTCTTTGACCTTCACTGGAAACTCATGCTAGAGTTATTGAAAACAAACACAAGGCATCTAATCATCACCCTTGCAGTGTTTCTGTGTAGGGATTCATGGAGAGGTGGGGCCACAGGGGCAAAGCTGAAAGCTGATTGGCTGCTGGAGTGCCCCCTCCCCTATCACTCACTGAGTCAAAACGTAACATTGGCTAAAGATACATTAGAGGCCTCGATATATGAATTATGACCCTTCTTATGCCTCCCACCTTAAAAAAATCGTAGAATTGACCCTGTCTGTGCTTGGCTGAAATGGAGGCATCTCTGCTGCACGTTGTTGACACTAAGCTCTGCACCCTCCCCCCCGCACCACTCCTCGTTGCTCACAGTGGAATCATGCTTCTTTATTCCCCCATTGGAGGTGCCATGACTGTCAGGTGTCACTTCATCCTTCAAACCCCCCCACCCCAAAGATGGCCATCTTTTTCACCATGCCCAGCCACATGTGGGTGGCTGGTGGGATATCTCTGTCCACAGACACCACTTGTTCGCCAAGAGAGCCTGGCATTCAGACGGTGTCATTACGGAAAGGTACTCTCCGGTGGGTAATCATCTTGGCGTGTTTGGAACCTGCATTTTTTTCATTCTTGTCCGGTTCCCTTCGGTGCTGATTGGAACACCTGAAGATGGTTCTTAAAAATGACAACTGACTATTTGTCAGGTTGGCTCTGTCAAATCTGTGGTGGCAACTCGGGTATTACAGACCCATATGCGGCTTCTCTGTTCAAAACAATACAGGACGCTGCTCTCACTGTCATTCGGCACCATCCTCTTCCCTGTCACCACCTGTCTCTGTTCTTCGTTCATTCTTAGGCCGCTCCCCCTCTCCTAATCTTGTCATTTCCGCCAAAAACAGCACTGGATGCTGGTACCTCCTTGGCAGAAATGGCAGCTCATCGCCGGACTCTTGGCGTTCCTACTCGGGCATCCGGTGGAAACCACCCAGTCCCCACCCCCCTTAATGGGGAGCATTGTGCTGAACATGATCGTTAGCCAGCATTCAAACGGACGGATGCTCATCACCGAACAATTTGGCAAACGCTCATGGGTTGCTCACCTGAGGCCTTCCTGCTATGTTCTGTACGTCAATATCAGCTGGATTTTTGCTCCGGGAAATATCTTTTTTAAACTTGAGAAATCTTGGAAATTGCTTTCCCCCGTTTTTTTGCTTCTTGTTTGCTTGTATGTGACAGCTGATGACAAACGAGAGTTTTTATTCCTACATACATACATAAAAACAACATAAACATAAACATAAGCAGCCGGTGTTAAATTCAGCTATTCCCGCAGCGGCTTCTGGAACTTGGAGTCTATCTGCTTACTATGCCAGAGCCTTCAGGACGTGCATTTCTGATGAATGGGGGTGGATTCAGCTTTTCTTCATGCCACTAGCGCTCGTTCCATTAAACCTGACATTTCGGTTATTAGTGTTTTTATAATGATTTAATTATTCTCATCATTTGCACCAGGCTTCAGTCACAATAGATTACAAACGGCATCGTCTCCATCGTTTTTTTTTCCCCTCTTTTGCTTTTAATCCCTCTGCATCTTCCAATCAGTAAATTGAATTAAATCGTTAGCCGCCGACCACCCCTACCATGACAGCCAGGGTTCCGGCTTTCACGCCACACACTGTAATTAGCCAATGCTATTCCCGTGTGGCATAATCGCCATGGCTACAGCCCATGGCACAATCACCATGGGTCCGCTAAGGTTAAGCAGCGAGCCTAAGCCCTGCCTTTGCTCCCCGACCAGCTCCAGGCTCCTCCTCACCATTCACTTCCATTGCTTAAATTATTTTAATCACATAAAGCTGTTAATTCAGTTTGTATCACGGCACTGTTAAATTCTCACATCTGATTGGTCAGAAGGGTGTTGCTTTATGTTCTATAACCTCACGCATAGTACCAGCCAGATGAATCACAGTAGTAAATAATTGCACAATTATAATCTTTAATTTTAAGAAAGTTACTCAAAATTACAGAAAAATAACACAATTTAAAATGGACAGAAACTAAACAAAAAAATGTATAATCAGTGGCGAAATGTAGACAGTTCTACTATTAAACATGAAAATAATGTCTTTATGTACAAACCTGAAGCCACATGTGTCGTAACTGTGGCAAAATCTGGTTAACGCACCCCAGGCCATGCACTGTATGTTTTTAAACGCACTCTGCTTCGTATCAGGTGGTTCTTTGGCTCCACAGCCATGCGTTTAAAAACGTATAAAGCACAGCTTGTCGTGCATTAGCCTTTACTTATTTAACCACCAGTCTGAGAAGGAAAATGGAGTTCTATATAAGCCGGATTTGTAGCTATCCGTTTGTCTGGCCTGGTCCATCTCACGAAACGACGCAGGGCGTGACCCGTTCCTGAGAGTGTACTCCTAATAAAACAAGGTTGAGAAGGCCCACTCCACCTCTGAGGCATGTCCAGGGGTGGGACCATAGGAACACAGGCCCTAGCTGAAAACTGATTGGCCCCTGGAGTGCTCCATCCCCTGTCAATCACTGTTTCAAAAAATATCATGGGTACATAGAAACGTTGGTCCTTCTGAATGAATTATGACTGCTGTTATGCCCCCATCTTAAAAAATATATCCTTGAATTATTCTTGGACTTGACAGTAGTGGGGAGACCAGTGGGGGTGTGGAGAGGGGGTGTGTTCTCAGCCTCCGTAAATGGACTGAATTATCCATTTTTCTCCAGTATTTTTTCTTTGTCTGGCTGACTCCCCCCCATGCATCGTGTGTGTGTCTGTCTTTTTTTTTTTTTTTTTTGGTTGGGGGGTGGGGGACTACAGACCATTGCAGTCCAGCTGGGGGGAAAACGGCGCACTTAGATCAGCTTGCCACCTGGCTGTGCGTTTTAGGAGAGCCCTACCCCCGGAATATGTCTCCCCGAGGTGGAGATATTCATTTAATTCCTTTGTTTATTTATTTATTTGTGCTCGTTGCCTTTGAACTGCACCGGCGCTGGCGAGAAGGGATGCGGGCCGAAAAGCTTTCAGTGCCGCGGCTTGTACGCTTCGATCAGAATTCAATTTATCGAGGGGAGGTGGGCTTTCATCTCTCCTGGGCTTTCACGCTGCTCACCGTCCTCAGCTGAAAAACAAGGCTAATGGACTCATCATTATTCTTTTTGGGGGTTGGGGATGGGGGAGAGGGAGTCCAAAAAAAATGTATAATTTTAAAAGTATATCACCAGTTCGTCTTCTAATTAGAGGAGAGGGGATGGAACAGATCTGTGGGATGAGTAGCTGGAACTGAAGACAACTTCTTTGTTGTTTTGGGGCTGGGTGGGTGTCTTCAAGAGATGTTTGTGTTTCAGTTGGGTTCATTTTGTTTGTTGTTTATGATGATGAATATGATGAGTAATTATGAATAATTATGAATTTAGTTAGTTATCATTAAGCTATTTGATGGGACGGGGGGACAGGAAGTGGGGGTCCCTCAAGGGAGGCTAATACGTCAGACCCCCGTTTCTCCATCCTCGTTCCCTCAGCCTTGAAGGACAGCCGTTTTCAGCTGGTCAACTTCTCGGACAATGAGCTGCGGGTGTCCCTGTCCAATGTTTCACTGTCGGACGAGGGCCGCTACGTGTGCCAGCTTTACACCGACCCTCCCCAGGAAGCGTACGCTGACATCACCGTTCTGGGTAAGGCGCTTAACCCTGCTTCCTGCTCTCTGACCCAAACACTTGCTCTCACCTGTACATACATGTGTGTGTTTGTCTTTTATGGCGAGCAATATGGAATATGCAGAAACAGCCCTGTGCAGCTAGTCCGTGGTGTCTGCCGTCAGACTAACTCATCACATGTCAAGTTGGACAACATGTAATTGTCTGGAGTCTCGAGCAGGCAGCGGCAAGAAACAAACAAAAAGAAAGACAACAGAAACGGCATGCCATCTCTCAGCCTCCACAATGGTGATCCCACTAATCCCACCTCTTCTTTGTTTGATGGCAGTCCCACCAGGCAATCCAATCATCGAATCCCGAGAGGACATTGTCAGCGAAGGGAACGAGACAGAGATAATCTGCACCGCCATGGGCAGCAAGCCCGCCTCCACCATCAGATGGATGAAGGGAGACAAGGAGCTACAAGGTTCGTTCGCAGACGGCACAAGCTCCTGACTGGGTTTCGTTCTGATGTGAGGGTTCCTTGTTTGTTTGGCCTTGTGTGGCAGTGGCTGCCATCAATTCCTGAGACACCAGTGAAATGTGGTGGTGATGTGCAGCTTTGTGGCTTTCTGGGAATGCACAGCTGTGATTGGCTAAGTGGGCGTGGTCTGTAATTATCCAGGTGACATCATAAAATCCAGCATGTGTTCTGGTTCTGATGGAACAACCTGAATGACGGGGGTTTCGAACAACTGGCATATTTCATTGGCTCATTAGCTGATGAGGACAGAAGAGGCGGCCATTAAATGGCATTTACATCCCAGTGCAGATTTGTGTGTTGTGAATTTTACAAACAATAATGAAAGACAACACATCATTTGTCCCTCGCTGTCCTTAGTCCTTTTAAGGTGGTCATAGATCGTTTGGCTGTTTTTCTTGTGGTTCTTCTGTCAAGAACCCAGAATACCTGGTACAGGTGTGCTGAGAGCCTGGAGAGAACCAAAACGTGGACTGCCTGGAGGTCCTCGAGGACTGAGTTGCACAGTCCTGAACGGTAACCAAGGGTGATTTATCCAATCAGCCACAGAACAGGAGCTATCGGCTGTGATCCCAGTATCTTTACAGATGGGCAGACCACACTTGCCTTCAGGTATCAGTCCGAACGAGACAAGCTGCAACCGAGCGGCGGTTGCGTTGAGTTTGAGCAGCTTACCGCTGGAGAAACTGCATTCCTGGCATTGCAACTCTGGGGTTCACAAACTAAATTGCTTTTGGCCTGGGTGGATTTACTTTTAATTAAGTATTCTCTTCATTCTGTTGAATTATTGTTAGTATAGTCTGTTTTTTTCTTTATTAAATAGCATGTAAAGGTTACCCCCCAGTTTCCTGGGACTGTAAACCCCCACTGTCTTAAAAGCCTGCCCCCCCCCCCATTCCACAGGTAGTTTGGTTTTACCTTACCCCCTTTGTTTTGCTTCGTTGTGTTTTCCTGCAATTTATTCATACGTAAGCCAGAATTTTAAATGAAATTTGAGAAACTGAGGACAGATTGCATGACAGGTCTTAAAATCTCTCTGTACATGGTGAGTGGTCTGAATTTAGAAACGCAAGACTTTAAGTCTTTCAGCTTATGAAATAAAGGCAAGAGAGATTTCTGTGATCTGGGTTGCTTTCAGTCTGATACTGTGAAAATTGTCTCAGAATGGAGGAAGTCGGGCTCTGGATTAGCAGGCTGGTGCCATGTGGTTGGCCTGTCCTATATTTGCAAACTGTCCTAGTCACCAAAGGCATATTACTCCGATTCTCTTGCGCTAAACAGGTTGGCTAATTGCAACAGTTGCGGCAGTTTGCGCTCATTTAATTTTCCAGCGCTAATGAGATTTATATAATATTGAGGTTTTGACATTTTCCAGAGTCTTTAAATGTTTTCCTTTCTTAGCCACTCAGAGACACCTTTGGGAGCTCCTGTTCAGTAGATTAAATAAAGTAAGTTTCAGAATAAAGGCTATTTTGCATACCTTGGAGAAGGGATGGGAGGGGGATCATCAGTTTTCCTGGCTCTTAAATACTGTAACACCTATTACTTAGGCCATCAGAGTTCATTCTATGCAATAATTGTAATATACTAATGTGATTAAGGGTTCAGATGAATAAAAACTAGAGTTTTAGCTGGTATTACAGGACTTGGCGCGAAGGCTGGATTTGGTCATCGTCGAGGCTGGTGTGTCGTCTGCCATTTGGTCGATGTACAGATTTGTCATCCTAGGCGAAAAAATCTGAGTGTTGTTTATCGGTCTGCCAATCGATCCATCCATCTGTCAATACATTCATACACAGGTGCGTTTTTTTTTTTGACAGCTGCTCATCTGGTAAGGGTTCGATCGACGGCCTGTCCTGGAACTCTCAGGATATGAAGCAGGCTGCACTGCTTTTGGGACACCACTTCATCAAGGGAAACTTGTTAGTGGGACATGGGTGCGAACTGAAGGCACTTTAGAGTCATAGGTTTACATGGTCAGTGGGTCTCTGAATGACATCGAAGCAATGCTGTGACTGATTCTAGGACTTTTTTAAGGTGGGAGGCATAAGGGGGGACAGATTCATACAGAGGGGCCAATCAATTAGCCAATGATATGATTTGAATCGTTGAGTGATGGGATAGGCGCACTCCAGGGGCCAATAAGCTTTCAGGTTGGCCCAGTGCCCCTGTGGTCCCGCCCTCTTATATGCCCCTACATCTGAGATTCCAAAGTGTAAACCAAACAAGAATGGGAAAACACACACACACACACACACACACACACACAACAGGCCCCAGACTCACACCTGGGGGTCAATAAATTGTCATTTATTGCAGCAGTTATATTTATTGTTGTCAGACGCTAAAGATACTCAAGGAGACATGTCTGCCTCGGTCGGCTTATCAGTTGGCCAGCATCCTCCTTCCCTGTCCCCTGCCTGTCATCCTGTCCCTCACCCCCCCCCCACCACCACCACCAACCCAGCCGCCCACGCAAGCCGTGTCATTATTAAGGAACGCGAGCCTGGTCTGTAGTGAGGATAGAGCCCATGGTAGGACCATGACTCATCTGAGCCTCTGTGTGCTTCGCGCCCCGTGCTGATGCAGAGGGGTGTTGTAGGTCAGAATCGTGGACTGTAGCCGTTATATCTCACTTCATAAAGCACAAATAAACCACCACAGCTGTCACCGCCAATGAGTGACTCACAGATAACAGCTCTTGACAGCGAGCAGTTTTCATCTGACTCACCCCCATTGACCATTCTCTAGGATGCCGTTTCCTTTCGCCGCATACGGGGGAACTTTATTTCCTCGTTCTTTTACATTCGGTATCGGGGAATGCCGTCCTCACAACTCCACGTCAGTTTGCACGGTATGTCAGTCATCGTTTTCCTTCGTGATGGATGTCTTTGTCCGCCTTTATCCGGAGACTTTAAATCCCTTGAATTATTAACGTAGTTTTTCCGTCCTGCTGTACTGAAAACACAGAGGCTTCCATAGTTATTTTCCAGCTTCCGCCGGGATTCCCTCCATCGGACGTTTTTACGCCGATGTTTCTTCTGTCCGGCAAAGCAAGCATTTAGTGATGCTGCGGTGCCCAGTGACACATCGCTCTTATCTGCTCACAGGCAAGTCGGAGGTGGAGCTCACGTACGACAAGATGTTCACCGTCACCAGCCGCCTGACGCTCACCGTCACCAAGGAGGACGATGGTGTTCCCGTTGTCTGCATCGTGGACCACCCAGCCGTCAAGGACTTCCAGGCACAGAAGTACCTGGAAGTTCAGTGTGAGTATACTATGGTCTGACTGTAGGAGGTGCTGCACAGAATGAAATTTCCAAGGTTGAGGCAGGAATTAGGCCTTACGAACTTCTCCAGACCTTTCTGTTGTGTCCTGATGTACAGATGGTCTCCTAACCAACCCCCCTCCTCTTGTTATCCCTAGTATTCAGGTGGGCCATGCAGGATGGCAGGGGCCACTTCTCTCCGCGTGAAATGCCATCGCTTGTGTGACAGGTATCGATCCAGAAAGCTGGGTCATTAGATATACCGCAGTGCATCTCGCGCTCCTGTCCCCGGGTTAACTGACCTCCTCTGCAGTGCTGCACACAGTGATCCCGTCTTTTTTTTTTCTTGAGAGAAAAGGGAGCTTTGTCTGACCTTTCCACATAAAAGACAGGAAGGATCAGCGCATCTGCAACAGTTTGACATTTTGGCAATCTTGGATTAAAGCCGATAAAAAAAAGACGAAATAAATAACTAGAATAAAACGAGCATAGTGTCTCTGACTGTCAGTGAAAAGAAGCACTGTCGGACTGTTCCACCCACCCAAAGCGCAGCCCGTATCAGAAACCTCCGTCACCAGAACAACAGCCGCGAGATCAATGCTAAGATCGTTGAGCGAGAACCGGCTTAATGGAGTCCGTTTTGCAGGAAAATAGGAGAACGTCGTCGTGGATATTAGATTAGCCCAGAATATTAACGGTAGCATGATGCTAAGTGCTTTCCCGCCTTGACGTTGGGCCCTTGGGGGGACCGCAGGAAGTCTTCCTGTTTTGGGCCTGATAGGTTCGTCGTGGGCGTTCAAAAAATGAATTTGAAAGACATTGACGTTGACATGCCCTGTTGCCTGCATGAGTAAGGCCCAACGATGTCAAGAAGCTCAAGGGGGTGTCTAAAACACACCTGAAACATTTGTTTACCACCTTTCATATGAAGTGTTTGAAGGTGGTGATGTAGAAGTGTACTCGGGGCAAAGCTAAAATTTTGACATGAGCTGAGGATGCAAAACATGCAGATCTAACCTGAAGAAAGCCTTGCGTCATCTTTGAAGAAATGGCGTAAGCAAGAAGTTTGTCATACGTGATTCTCCCAAATTCCGACAATTGGAGAGTCAATAATAGAAAAAAACATTATCTAACTAAATGAATCTTTTTGGACAGGGACCCTTGCTTATTGAATAGACCATTCAATCAAAACTCCCAAGTACGATGGGTGGATCAGCCGGTTAGGATGCTGGGGTAGTGATCGGGAGGCACGGTTCTTAAAGCCCCTCAACTCCCAATTACTGCATGGAATGGCTAACTCTGTTTTCTCAGAAAAAAAAATAAAAATTGCACCTCGTTTGAAAACAGTACCATCTATCTTAGGATCTTCACAAAATACACATAGTTTAAAAATGTCTTTATAAATAAATCCCTGTAAAATAATCTAACTGTGCAGATGCTGGACCAATCTGGCATGGATTCAGCATACCACCGATCATGTGGAGAAAGTCATTTAAAGCACCCTTAACCCTCGAAGAAGTAGGGACGTTAATTTTCCGTATCTCACATTACCGGAAGGGTAGAGTCCGTATTGATCCGGGAGCACTTTTAGACAGAAGGAATGCCCTGGAATGTCAGCAGGTGCGATGTGGGGACATAGTGCCATTACCCAGCCGGTTCAATTAGAGGGAGAGTATTACATCCAGGGGCCCGCTGAGAGCCTCTGCACAGGAACGGGGCCCGGGTTCCAGCCTGCCACCCAGCTCCACTTTCAGTTGTGGTTGAAACCAGAAGCTGTGATATGGAGTTGAATGCAGATTCCTAAGGAAACCCCAGTAGAGATTTAAACCTGGTCTCGTAAGCTATTTTGTCATCCTCCATCTCGTTTCCACTTTTCCTTTTCATCAGACCGGAGATATTTGCCAAATGACCTCTGCTTTCTACCTTTATTTATTTTTTTATTCTTCTTGAGAGTTTTCCAGCTCTGATTCCAGCCTCCCTGCTCGTTCATAACCTCATAATCCCTGGTGTCACTAAAGACTCCAGCAACGTATTAAATATTTCTACCTTTTCATTTTCGTTCTTCCCCATGCTAATTAGGGTTTTATCTAACCTGTAAGCTCCCTTACAGACAAGCCTTCAAAAAAATCTTTAGCCAGTAGATAGAATAGGGTGGTGTTAGGTTTTTTGTTCTATTCAAATAACAATATTATTGTTTTTTTTTTTTTTAATAAATAAAAAAAAAACAGGTTTTTCGGGACCGGAATTTCTTCTCACGTTGTCAACATATGTTCACCAATTAGGAGGCTATATTGATTCCTTATACATGTCTGCCTGGGAGTGTTTAGCGGATTGGATTTTATGTGTTGATTTTATTTGCTTTGTTTATTTTCTCGTTTATTTCTGTGATGGTTCATTTAATTTCAGTTTCAAATTTGTGTGACTTCTCGTACAAAGAGCAGTTCAGATTTGGTCACCCGATCCTGTTCAGTAATGGTGATAGGGCCGCCTTGACCAGGTGACAGTCCGAGTAATGACCTCCTTGACCACTTGATGAATTTTGGTATTTCTCTTGTTGGAATTGAACAATGTGGCTATATTTTGTCAGCTTCTTTGATGCCCTTGTTTTTCCCTGTTAGTTAAAGTTGCCTTGTTCCTTTTGTCCAGTGATGCTGGATTACCTGCTTTGTCGAACTGAGGGAATGGATATTTGTATCCTCACTAGACAACTACTTCTGGCAGTGACCTCCCTCAGGGGAATGCCGCTAAGGTCTTCCAGGGTTATTATTGGAACAAATTAAACCAAGTAAAAGTGTTGTGGTCTGATGTAGGGAGCCATTAGCTGGCTTTCCCTCGCCGCTCTAGAACAGAGCTTTGCGGTGCTCGGTCACACCTGTTGTTTGCTCCCACTCCTTACTTGGACCCGGCCTCACAGGCAGTGGGCTTTTCTGTGCACTTCATGCTTGCGTTTCCCAGATCTGACGAGCGTACCGCTCTCCAATAGGGCACTAAGAGGTACGGCCAGCCTTTGGCCCTTTAACTTACAGTGTTTCTATTAGCCAAGCATGTTAGCTAAGCTACACGTGGAATGTATAGTAGGGGGCATTGAAGGGAAGCTGAAAATAGGCTCGGAAAAAGGCGGATGAGAGTAGCCTGCAGAAAATGTGAGATTGCTGGAAAACCCAAAATACAGAGTTTGATTTCCTTGCTTTGAGAGAATAAGCACCGTGCAAAAAATGAACGTCTGTTTCCTTCCTACCGGTACATGCCAATGTGGGTCTGCCGAGAGGTGATACGGCATTGCTGCCTGTTCATTTCGCAAGAGGTGTTGCTGCTGCCTCCCTAATTATAGGAATAAGTTAAAGCCTCAGAATGGCAGCCATGTAGCTTCATGGGGTACTGTGTAATTGTCCCCATATCGTGTATGTAGTGGGTTTGAACCCCATGACTGGCAGGAGTGATCCAACCACTGTAGAGCCCTTGGACGAGACCCTTAACCACAGCTGCTCTGACCCAGTGCTCTAACCCCAAGCTACCATGTCACTTTGAACAGAAGGAGCATGAATTTAGTTAAAAAAAGCCGAGCAAATGTCATTTTCAAACGCAGAATCCTTTGTTTATGTATAACGAGCACGTTTCTCTTGTAGGCTGTTATGAAGATTGTAATGCTAGGTAATGTTTTATTATCAGTCAGGTTAAATGTAGACCAATAGTAATGCTAATTAAAATGCCATTTTCATAAATGATTCATTTTTTGTTTTCTTCTGGATATCTCTTGAATACTTCATTGCATTATCATTCTGTAGCACCATAAAACTGGGTATCTCTCTATACAGAGAGCAATGTACTGGATATTAACTATGCATCTCAACAAAAGAGTTAGACTACACCAAAGTCACGAGGACTATCTCGACAAGTGGAAACTCTAAGTGTTAACTGATCACAGACAGGTAAATTGGGGTACTTGAGTTTAGAAGCTGCCTGGTCTTGTTAGCGACTAGCAAGGCGTGACATGGCTGTGTATGATTTGCGACAGAGGAAATGAAAAGCAGGCTTTCTGTTCGGGCATGGAGCCCATGCTGGCCCATAATTTGGCCCTGGCTAGTAGTTTGGAAGCAGACCGCTGTTAATCTGCCCAGGAAGGGCCACCTGGTCAGTTGGTTTTTCCAAAAAAGTGTGTTTAGATCCGGAGCACACCTATTGCTGGGCATGTAAACCTGACTCATGGATAGTGATAGTGATACAGTGTTTTATTTTTTTGATTAATTTTTATCTACAGGTGGCTTTTAATATGGTGCTATTGTATATTTACGTAACACGATACCTTTGGACAAGAAAATGGATTGTGTTTATTTTCCTTAATTGAGTTTTCAAAAGCTTTGTACATTTGTACTTTTCGTAGTGCTTCTCTATGCGAGGTAACACCTTTTCAGAGACTGTCACTCCCTGGTGACATTTGTGTCTAAACTTGGGGCATGACCGCCGTCAGTCACGTCACAATGGCACCAGTCTCCCCCCCCACTGCTCAAGGTTGGTCTCCAAAACAACAGTCTCCGCTGGATGCTGGAACCATCCCCTTCCTGCTGTCTATCAGCGGAGGAGAGAGATGCCTGCGGTAGCCGGCAATCGTAACGGATAAGGGCGAGGTTGTTACTGATGGACCATAAAGGTCAGACTGTAGCACACGGGGGGTGATCGCGCTGTTGACAAACTGTTTTCGGGAATCAGTGCTGTCAGTACTGTGTGTGTTACACCCGTGATGTTTATGGGCAGTCATACAAGATTGGCTTAAACGTGAGGTTCTGGAGGAACAATACAGCAGCAAACCGCTCTGCATGTCTTTTTTTCTTTTTTTTTGAGAACCCTGGAGTTTGATTTGTAAAACGAAGGACAGGAGATGCTGATTTAATGAGTATACTCCAATATGAACATATGGCCCCTCACATGTGAAAAACCTCATGTTTTTCCATGGGAGACTGCAAGGCAGTGCTTTCCACTAGCTATACAGTTTTACCCCTGAATTTGTTGTTTTCTCGGTTAAGGTTGGTCTGTTGAGAGCAGCAGTTTTTTTTTTTTCTTTATTTATTTTTAACAAGCCTTCACTGGGTTATGTTGAGCTGCATGCGAATCACGTTGCGTGGGGTAACTTTCGGCTCTACTGTTAGACAGCTAGGGAAGCTTAATGGGACAGGTGAGCTAATCCAGGGAGATTCGAGTCAAGAGGGAAATCCCCTTTTTTATTTAAACAGTCGCTATGTTTCCATCCAGCCTTTGGCCCTTTAACAAACCTTATTTGAGGACTGTCTGGTTCTGGTTTTGTCTTGCAAGAAGCGTGTCGATCCCTTCCCACATCACTCGACCGCATTTTCCCCGTCTAATGCGCCAGCCTCTTTCCTCCACCAGCCTCAATTATTTATTATTTCTTACCTCATCCTCTCCTAAATGAATATTTTGGGTCATTTTCTTTTCCAAGATGGTTCACCTTAATGTCCAAGAGGAAAACAGATACAGGAACGCAACCCCTCCAGCACTAATGTCCCCCCCCTCTTCCCCCCCCCCCCCCCCACAGATAAACCCGAGGTGAAGATTGTAGTGGAGTTTCCTGAAGGGCTGACAAGGGAAGGAGAAAATCTCGAGCTGACTTGCCAAGCCAAAGGCAAACCCCAGTAAGAGGCTTCTGTTGTGATTCGGGCAATGTGATTGTGATCTCCTTACAGGGATGGAACAAGTCAAAGCATCTCATTACGATGTCTGCAATAATGATGCCAGCGCTGGTGTTCTAATCTATTACTGTATGGCTTCACAGATACTTTAAGCCAAGTCCTACTTTCAGACCCTACCAGCTCTACGTGTTTTTTGTACCCACTTCTACATCTGATACATCTGAATATTTATAGATGTGATCCTGGTTAAGTGCCTTGCTCAAGGATGCAACAGCAGAGGTGCTCCTTGGAGCATACTCTAACCCATCATTCTGCCAGCATCCACAAGCCAAGCCTTGTTATGGACCACCAGCCAAAGTCATGGGGGCATTTTCTGTAGTAGTCAGACTGGCAGTGTGGTGTGAGTGTGCGTGTAGAGCGCCCCCTCCCTGTAATACAAAGAGCCTCAGCTAAGGCTCTTCCAAAGGTGTTGTGGGAAAACAGGATCTGATTGACCAAGCCCAGTGCAGTCCGACTGGGATTACTCTGCCATGTGTGGAAATATTAATACCATCCGTCATAATTTACGCCACGCCGCCTGGTAAGCAATATGACCTTCCCCTGTCTCTCGGATTCACCATGCTTCAAAGTCAAGGAAGCGGAGGTTTGGCTTCACACAGGAAAGAAGGGGTGGAGCTCTTTTGTGGTGTCCCGCGTCTGGCCCCGCGGCACCTATTCTGTCGAGATACGGACGTCGGCCGAATTCATTTATAAAGATGAGAATGCAATCAATAAGCTGTACAGAAAATTGGAAGTAATTTTCCATTAATGCGACTAGAGGTTTAGTCGCTTGTTGATTTGTATTCTGGATCTAACCCCTGGTTTTCATGCAGCCACTCTCTCCTGTATGCATCTCCATCTATTCCTCTCAATGAACCACTTCTTTCAGCCTCTCTCTCCTAGGTAATTTTTTCCCCATGTTGCAGGAGTTCTGTATTTTCAAGCCATATATGTATATTTAACATTGATTCTTGATGAAAATCTCGCCAGTGTGGATTTTGTGCTGGCTCCCGACCACGCAAATTCAGTCTCACGTAAAACATGGGAGATAGACGGTGATTGAGCTCGGACCAATCGTTGTTTGAAGTATTCGGGGTGGGGGGGTGGTATTTTTTTTCCCAAGCCCTGTAGATGGATAGAAACAAGTTTAAACGCCAACACAAAGCAAAAAAAAATGTTCTCCAGCTCCGGGGAAATAATACAATGCTGCCAGAACTTGTGAGAGCATAACTGAATTTACAAAGCCTGTAACGTCTCCCTTAGTGAATTTTGTGCTGTGTATTCAGCACCATGAAGGGGAAGAGCGTAGAATGTGTGTGTTATATAAGCTACTTGGTTATTGTAGAGGACAGTATATGAATGTGAAAACTCAGGCCAGAATGATGCATTAAAAAACCCATCTTGACATTCTATAATGCTGTTGACAGCCCATGTAATAAGGATTGCATCTGCAAGGATTGTAGCAATGCACCTGGAAACTGAAAATTTGTACCACCTTCAGTTCCAGGCAGAGTGGTCTCAGCATGTGGGTTTCATTTTTCTTCCCCTATAGGAGTAATACCTGTCTGTCTTTTTTAGGCCCCAGAATATCAACTGGGTGAAGGTTGACGACGATGTCCCATCACACGCTGTGATAACAGGCACAGACCTACTCATCGAAAACCTCAACAAGTCCTACAACGGAACATATCGCTGTGTGGCATCCAACTCCATCGGCGAGTCCTATGATGACTACATCCTGTATGTTTACGGTATGTATGGTGTCCCAGAATCCATCAGTTCCCCTTCCACCTCACATGGTCAGAGGTCCCCAAAAGTCTCTAGTATTAGCTAAATTTCTCTTTCTCTTCTCTTTGTTACAGTTGGACTTAGTATTCAAAACACCGTAGAGAATAAATAAGTGGCAAAGAGCTGTTTCCATTTACGCCAAGTATTCCCACGGTGTCTTCTGGGAATGTATGGGATACGTTTAAAGGCTATTTACGTTGAATGTGTCGGTCTCTGTCTTCAAAGTATCAGAAAAAAAGACAATTTGAAAGGGCCGAAAAGAATGTCCTTTTATTTAATGCAAATGAAAACCAAAACGATACAAACAAAAGTAGACAAAAGGGATACTTAAACAAAGGCTAGATTTAGCCTCAGTAGGCGCCTCTCTCAGCGATGCAGCTGAGCCATTTCAAAGTCCACACTGCAGTACTATGTACTTTTTGAAAGTGGCACCATTTGCGCATGTTCTACTTCAAGTGGAAGTGTGTGTGTGTGTGTGTGTGTGTGTGTGTGTGTGTGTGTGTGTGTGTGTGTGTAATCGAAACGGGAGCACTTTGAGCACACTGTCCGCTAAGTCACCCTTTGGCGCGCTGTTCAGACCTTCACCTCAGCGGGGCGGCCGCGGAGGCTGGGTTAGCATGCGCTTCCCGGCACAGATCTGGCAGCGACTCGCGGTTCCCTCCGCACGCCGGCGGTTCGGAGCGTGACAGGAAGGAGGAAGGATGCGTGGCCTGTTAGCGGGAGACTTAAGCGAGACTCCCCCCCCCATTAAAGGCAGCTCCCGACATAATAGGGGCTGTCTCGCTTTTGATAACTTTTGATGTCTGCTCCCATTTTAATATCTGCCGTGACGCAGCAGCGACTCATGTCGAACATTAGAATTGCTAATGTGGAAGCTGTACTCCCGGCCCGGGCTGTCAGCGCTTAATCTTGCGTCATGTTTTGTGACACCCCCCCCTACCCCCCACCCCCTCCAAACCAGAGTTGGGGGGCTGTTAACAGACTGCTCTGACATCCCAGAATATTCTCCGCGCGCGCCACACACAAAAGACAAGCACGGTGACATCTGTTTGTGCCCTGCTCTTATAATTCTTCTTCTTCAATTTGGGGGCTGACATCTGCTTATTACAGCAACGGCAGCCCTGACATGTAGCTGATCGGCTCTAGATCGGCCGCGATTTCTCCCATCAGACTGTGTTCTCCCACATTTCCTCTTTCTCGATGATGAAGGGCAGGTCCGTATAGGAGGAGTCAGCTTAACAAAGAGGTTTATTTTAAAAATGACATCTATTATATTTTTGAATGCCTCCATGTATGAAATTATGAAATCTTGCAAACCTGTTTTAATATCATATTGATATCATTTAGAATTATATTCCTCACTGAGTGAGTGCTAGAAATATATTTGGTCTGATTTTTTTTTTTTTATGCGGTAGGAAATTATTAATTAAATTATTCATCTCATACCCTGGGAGCAGAGGATATGATCATTAATTAAATAAAAAAAGATACATCTACTTAATTTTTTTTTAAGTAATAGATGTGCATGATAATGTTTACAGAACAACTCCATACTAGTTTAAAACACTCTTGCAAACTCTTCAGCCAAAATTGTTCCCCTAATGATATTTGATAATTGGCTAGTTAGGGCACCATCATGAGGAATTTACCTATCAGCCATTTTGGCCCATTGTTCATGGAATTCCAGTACAGCCCCACCAGCAGGGGCCGCCACTCTGCTGTTTATTTTTATTTTTTTTACACGCTTGTTCCTGTGCTCTGTAGGATGTAAGTGATGGGGGACACAGCAAGGCAAAGACTAAATCGGTTAAAGTGAAAAATGTATTTACCAAGATGCATCTCTAAAGCGGTCGCCCAGAACGCCCTGTGGTACAGCTACGCCGACCCCAGAGGAACCTAACAAGGTTATTGAGCTGTTCTAACCTCGTATAACTGAGCCCTACCACACAGCTCATTCCTTATTGCTCTGCTCTCCCTTGTCTGTCACTTTCAGTCCTGTTTCTCTTCCACAGAAGCTCCTCGCACCCGGTTATTGGGAGTTTCTGCTGGCATCGTCCAGGCCCTTAACTTAGAACATGCTGTAAAATGCACCTTAGGCTGCCTATCCTAAAAAAAAATCAATGATTCATGCTCACGCTACTGAAAGTTTATTGCCCGCCGTGTTTATCCAATGGAAGGTGTTTCAGAGCTGGGCTGTAGCCTGTTGCATCTCCTGTCTTTATCTTAATTTTAGCTCAGTTTTCAGCTACGGTCTGACACAGTCCTTGCATCTATCATTGTTTTCAACTGTGCCCTTTATTTCTGATTTTTATTGTTTTGGACGTTTATTAAGAAGCTTTGGAGAAGCTCCATTCAGCCTCTTTATATTTGTCTTAGATGTGCCTGTCTTTTGGCCAAGAACTGTTACTCAAAACTGTTGAAAATTTAAAGACAACGACAATGCACAGCTGTGCTGTCGCCAATGAACCATCAGCATGTTATTAAAATGGAGTTAATTTACCTCCCTTGCAAGTTCTGTCTTATCTGAAGGAGGTTTGTTATCTGCTTTTTTTTGTATTTGTGTGCCAGTCCTCTGCTGATCAGGGTTGTAAGGCTTCGTAAAGGATTGTGCAAGGAAACGAAACCACCGCCCTACAGGACAGGGAAGAAAGTTTTTAAAAAGGGGTCTTTAACTGTAAATGGACAAGATATAGTCTCATAGATGTTGTGTGTTTGATTGCATAGGCATAATTCCGCCACGTCTTTGTGCAGCCATTTATTTAAGAAAAAAATAGATTCAGATTTGACATTTCTATTAGCTGGGAAAATAATAAGAAAAGTCATATCGTTAGATTAATTCAGAGGCCGTTAGAACGAGCTAATTATAGCCAGGTGATGAAATCCTCTACTTCCTTCATCCAAACGAATGTGTTGAGTTAGTCGTTCATAACAAACGAACACAACACACGTCAGTCCTGCGCCTTCACCTTAAAAAAATAATTCACCCAACCAGATATGTTTTCTTGATAAATCCGATTTTTTCTTCCTTATTAACACGTAAATGTCTTGCCTTGATTTAATGGGAAGAGTGCTGTCTGCAGGTGTGCCGTTGGCTGTTAATAAGCTTCCATGTCATTAGCGTTTCCAGAGAAACTCTTCCTTTTTTTTCTCCTCCTCTCCTTAATTGGCAAATCAGGAGAGGACCCATCAATCTTGTGTGTCATAACGCACAGATGGCAGTTTTAGGGCACTAATTTTAGAAGCTTTATCCAGTTCTCACTCAACAGGTATGCTGGGTAATGGACAGGCTGGGATCCTTGGCCGGAGTTTGTTTTCCCACTTCTTGTGTACGTGTTCATTTGACGGCGTCCGACTCTGCGCTTTCCCGATTGGTTTATTGTAATTTCTCATGCACTTTTCCACCCACCACTCCACACTTGATCCACACACGGTCACCGGCCCCCGTAGACATTGGAAAAGAACAGACAGGTTGGTTACATGCCTGCAGGTGCTCCGGGGGAATATCAGTGTAGGGCTTTTTCATGCCCTTAGACCAGAGGATATGATGAGAGGATTGAGTCGATAATTTATTTGTATTTTCATGCTGTCGGAGATATGCCAAACTGAATAAAGAGCCCCCCTCCCTCGAACAAATATGTAAAGTTGGCTGACAACAAAAGAGACAAGGGGACTGGGGCAAGGTGAGGTAGGAGAATCAAAAAGCTAAGCACACCCCCCCCCCCCCCCCCCCCCCGCCCCCCCCCCCCCCCCCCCCCCACCCCCCCCCCCCCCCCCCCCCCCCCCCGCGCCCCCCCCCCACCCGGCGCCCCCCCCCCTCA
>JAAGVU020000038.1:20119681-20137640 GCA_011763525.2 Mormyrus iriodes
TTGAGTATGGTTTTTTTTTTTTTGGTGTTTGTGGTGGAGGGGGGGGGGGGGGGGAGGGGGGGGGTGGGTTAGGGGTGGGATTGTGGATAGGATGGGTTGGGCTGGATACGGGGGGAAATGATTCTGGAGGACAGAAGGACGTCGAGTTCAATCTGCGCAGCTTAGGAGGGGAAGATCAGTTAGACCATGTGACCCGGGGAGGTGGGGGTGGGATGGGAGAATGATAGCGAGAGAGACGTTTCCAGAAATCACTGTAGCGCGCTTCAACATTTAGACACCTCCCAAAACTGCTGGTACAAATTCTGTTCACTTTCGACCATTTTTGCAGACAATTCTGTGCCTTGTTCTGAATTTCTTTTGATTTTTTTTTTTGATTTTTTATTTTTTAAGTTTCTAGTGCCACCCACCATCACTCCCTGTCCACCCACGTTGCCCGCAGATTTCCCCTTGTCATTGGCTTTTCTATGAGGGTAAAATCGCACAGTGGCCCTGTGCGTCCATCCCCGGCAAATGAGCATCCTCCCTTTCCCCAACATGACCATACCGAAAATATTATATGAAACGCACTTCTATACTGTGAGTAGGCCTTGTAAGTACGAGCTGCCTTCCATATTTTCCACCCCTCGAGAATTCCCTTCACCGTAAGGCTTTCAGTTTTCCATACGGCGCTTCTTCCGTGTGATGTCATCAGACATAGTCAAATCAAAATACCCATAAACATTTTCCCCAGAAAAAAAAGAAACTTAAAGAATTCTTTAGGGGAGAATACGTGTAAAGGAAGGAGTAGAGGACTGTCCTGATCCTTAACACTGTCCTGTCTATTGCGTATGTTACATTTTTCGCTTCATTTTATTCAACTATCGACAAAATTCAATTTTTGTCTGCCATTTGTTCGGTTGATTTTTTTGAATGAGATATGCCAGTACATCAGAATTATTTGTCCATGGATGTGCCACAAACTAATTTCTATTTATTTATTTGTTATTTTTCTATGTTTTTGTTTTTTTGTATTTAATAACCATTTCAGCGCCTCTTTCAGTCGCATGGTGCCAGGCTCGGTAACATTCCACCAAGCGAGCTCACTGACGGTGTGCGCTGCTATTCCCCGGCGTTCGCTGTTCGTTTGAGCCAGGGCTTGCGAACCCTCTGCTCAATCCAGCTAACATCTGCTGCCGCTCAAAACATTCATTCTGCCTCTATTGCAAATGACAGACTTAACTTCTTCAAACTCGGCTTCTAAAACCCTCCCCCCCCCACCCCAAACACACAGACACAGTCACTAAAGATGTAGTCGAACACTAGATGCCCCCTTGAGGGATTGAAATCCCAGCCCCAGGAATGAAGGACATGTTAGTCACATTTACCTTGCATGGATTGAAAGGCTTGAACCATTATCTGCATAAGCAGTACAAACAACGAGACTCTGAGTATGACAGTGCTTCATGAAGTCCTTTAAGTAGATTTAAGTATGAAAATACGTAAAACACTAGAACAATCTAGCTGTCTTTATGTTCAGTATCGAGAAGGAATATCCTGTGGAATTTTATGCTTTACGAAATAAAGAAATACCATTGCTTTAAATTAGCCATTATTAAAAAACAGGACAGAATTTCAACTTTTCAGAAATGTCTGTTGTGGTTCCAGCTTGTTTTTGTTCTTTATTTTTTTTTTTTTTTTTTTTTTTGCTGCCATATGGATTTGTATGTTAGTATGTGTGTGGTATTGTAATTTAGGAATATGGTGAAGACGATACCTTTTCATGCGTGACGTAACGTTTCATCTGTATAATTAGTGGCTGGAGAGCTGAATTTAACATATATCTTAAATAGTTCACTTCAGTGTCTGGAGATCATTTAGTTCAGTATTTTAAATTGTTTTGAACTCAATCAGTACTCAGTTCAATATTATTATGTGCCACCAGCTAAAAGTCTGGAATACCTTTGCCCAGCATTACCCTCCGCGCTGAAACGATCGCAAAATACGCTCCTGGGTCTAGTTTGAAAGGACAAACGCCATTTATCATTTTTTAAGATTCCCATAACATACATGTGACCCATGTAACAAACTTAGAAGTTTTGTCAGAGACGGGGCCGTATCACCGCTCCTAATGGCCTCACTGTGCTGCGTAAAAGTTTATTTACCGCTGAAATGCGTATTGAACTGTCGAAAGCGTGCACACGGACCTGTGTTATGTTCTGCGACGTTTCAGAATTTAGTTTTTTATCCTGTTCGTTTGAGGGTAGACATGGAAAGCAGAGCAAAATTTGAAAAGCCCATTTTATGAATAAATTGGCAGCTTTCCACTTGTTTTTATCTTTTATTTATTATTATTATTTTTATTAAGTTTTACTTTTTTGTGCTCCTCTGCTTTTTAACATGGTCAGCAAATCTAGAATATTCTGCGGGGGACCGTTCTAGAGAACATAGCCCTCTGGTTTCATCCCGCTTCTGTGAATGCTGCACTGAGATTTAGGTGTACGTGGAAATGTCTTCATAACTACCTTTGGTTTCGAAGTACAGTACATCTTTTTCGAATCAAACTAACCGCCAAAGTGATGGCGAAGTAGACGAGCACTTCTTAATGGGAGACGTGTTGCTCGAGGGCAGCCCAGTCGATCTTGGGGAGGATCAGAAAGGAAGAAAAAAAAAACGTTGAGGTTAGGTGTGACAAAAACACATATGTTCTATTGTAGGAACTACATATTGGTTTTTCTCTCTTCATTTGTGGCCTGAAACTAATCATGTAGAAGCTATGAAGTTACAGTACTTTCAATTAAGATTTGAGATGACGTGACTTGTATTTAATAGTGAGCATTATTTAGCTTTGGTCAAGTGTGGCGGCTTCTATTTAAACTGGATACTCTGACTACATTCTCAGCTATTTGGACACATCTGTTCATTTTTATTTTTTATAATTTGTTTTTAACGTATGTGGATATTATGACACTATGGATTCACTCATTGATGTAGATGTTACAGATTGGGCCAGTGTATATTTTGTTATGCTTGGTATGTCGAGCCAGTTACTGGTGTGTGTGTTGTGTGGTTTTGAACTATAACCACTGTCAAGGCCTGAAAATCAATTTGGCCAGGTTTTAAAAAGGGGAGAAGATATCTTTTATTGCAGAGTTTATTAAATGGAACACCTCGACATTATCGCTACAAGAACACAGCAGACCTTACTGAGGTGTTTTTTAAGTTCTGGTTTTTGTTTGTTTTTGTTTAATTTTTGTCATTAAAAGTTGGAATCATTTACTTTTTTTTTTTTTAGAACAACCCTACATTGTTCACGGTACAATTAGTGCTGCAGTGTTCCTAAAGGTGTTTTTTCCCTTTCATTTTCTTTTATTTTCACCCTTTCTCGGGGTCATGTTCATCGAGCGGTTCATTTTGCATCTCAGGTAGAATGCAAAATTTTAAGCCCACAATGTTGGAAAAAATATATATATTAAAAGTAAATTTTCTTTATAAAGATCGAGAAACGAATGGCAAATTTTGCATTTTAACTGTGCGTGTTTTATGTATTTTCTTAATATACAGTGCACTGTATATGATGTGTTAAGTATTACTTTGTATAGACCTAGTTCACAGAGAACGGATGTTCAGCTTGTTAAGAGATTTAGGAAAGAACAAACTTGCTGTGCTACAATCAGAGTAAATGCTACAAGTCACAACAGGTTTAATGATGGCTTTCACTGACTCCCAGGAAGTTTGGTCTTTCATCACTCATTGTTTTTTGGTTGATTATTTTGTCTTTCTGCTGTACTTGGCAATGTTACTGTGTATTAATGAAGAAAATATCCATATGTTCCCCATACACATTTTGTATTGGTTCATAAATAGACATTTTTACAAAAAAATACTGAAGAGTTCTTGTCTTAATAAAAAAAAGATATTAATGTTCCAAATAACTGCGGTTTGATTTGTATTTTATCTTTCTATGGACTTTGCGGAAGGAAATGGAGGGGCTCTTCTTATCCTCATCTTTGCAGGAGTATTTGTCCAAGGTTGAACGTTTCCTTCACGTCCTTGAACGTGTTGGAATATCTGCTTGCAAGTTCTTTTTGAATACTTTGAAAACCGAGTCCTTGGGGTTTTTTTTGAAAGCCCTAGAAAAAGAAATTCTAGATGAAATAGAAAATTATTGACCACCTTGACAAACAAATTATATAAATGTAAGGCTGACAGGTCAACTCGCTGGATGAGATGCCTCTCGTTCCCTGTTTTTCCAATGCAGTAAGTTGTAGAGAGGCAGTGAATGTGGTTGCTTGTCAATATGCAATAGTGTCATTTTCTTACGGTTGCATGCTTTAAGAAGTTTGGGCTTGTGTTCCACTTGCCTTCATAATTCTGAAGGATCTGTTGTTTTTAAAAAATATTCGTCAGAAGGCGCTACTTCATGGCAAGCTAGTTCTCATTTGTGGTTGTTCGATTTAGTTCATTACTGAAATGACTGCATGCATTAACAAAGAAATAGAGGATTGGAGATGATTAAACTCCCTTAGGTGTGTTGATTACTGGAGAGGATTTATCACTATATTCTTTAACTCTTTTCTGACAGAACTGATCATCTTGTGGGTCCATAGGTCTGTAGCATAAACCACTAATTAACAATATTGACTCCAGTAGTTTATGGGTTTCTATCTTGATTAAAAGTTGTAACATCTTTAGATCCCACCCCCCAAAAGCGTTTGGTTTAAGATGTCAACTCTGCACTAAAAATCCCAGTGGTGATGGTATACTGTCAGAATGGAACAAACCTGTATTGTGTTAAACTCATAATCAGAATCCTTTTTAAATTTGATATTTTTAATGAAGCATTTTGCTGGGATCTGTTTAGTTTGAGTGGCTGTCTTTGAGGGGTGAAATTTGATGAAACTGAAGACCTTGAGTTTTTAATTCTATTTGTCGAGAGTATCAGTCAACCTTGAAGCTCATTTATTCTCCCCTATTGGTCCCTGCAGATGTGAACCTTGCTGGCGTTTGCTCTCTGAGCATCCATGCCATTCAAAACGCTTATATAAGTCTGGTGAACTTGATAATTTGTGCACTTGCTTTAAACAATGAACCTTTCTTCCCCGTTATGCAAACCGTTACCATCTGCTCTGGTTATTGTGGAATGACTAGAAAGAGTTTTCAGTTCTGCAAGATCAAACCCAAAAAGAAAAAAAAAAAATCAAACCCCAAGCCCACATTCTTGTGCATCTCTCTGGTACAATTATAGTCTCACATGTAGCAGCCATTAATCATTTTGCATTTAATTAGCAGTCGCTTTTATCCAAAGTGACATACAATTGAGAAAGCGTCAGTCAGACCTTGGATCAACAATGACACGACACTGCCAACCATGGGAGTTGAACTATCCACCTTCCAGTTGTAGGTACGCAAAACTCCATTTTGATAAAGGCAAGGTTTTATGGCATGCCATAATATTTCCTTCTCTTCTACAGGTGAGTATGTGTTGTTACTATGGCCTGTATCTGCCGATAATGAAGGTGTTGAGTGCACTGAATGGAAGTCGTGAAGTTGAGTTTGTATTGTTAGTGACTGCTGATCTATCTAACCGGCTGAGGCTCCTGAGACATCAGCAGGACCCTTTAGTAGAACAATGAGTCATGGGACACGTCTCAATGCCCAAGTGCTTCTAGCATGACATTTTAGTTCATCTAGTTTGAACTCTCATTAGGTGCAAATACAGTCCGTCCATACACTGTGTTTCAGAAATATGATATTTCATGCAAAATGATGTCAGGACGTCGATATTTTCCCAGATTCTGATTTGCATTCTTTGCAAGAGAACACAAAAAAACATGTTTAATGAACTGTTTATTGTGTTTAAAGCCATTGATGACTTGTATGTCAGGAAACATTTTCCTCATTCGTCACACTCTTTTATTTAAAGGAGCGTGCAATTGAGGAACCGGGGTCACACAGTCATGGGAGCACATGGGGGTCAAGGGCCTTATTCAAGAGTCCAACAATGGCATCGTTCATTTAGATGGGATTTGAACCAGTGACCTTTTGATCATATGCAAAGTGTCTTAACTCACTGAGCCGCACATGACCCCCTAGCTTTGCAGTGCATACAGTGCATGGTGCAATACACTGTAAATGACATCCACATCGGCATTCACCGTGAAGTGCCTTGTTTGTATGTGGCATGAGTCCCAGTATTAGAGTGTATTTTGTTCTTTACTTTATCAGGTATCTTTGGAAAATGCTCAATGCACTAAAGATCCTCTTTTTTTGTAATTACGAATAACCATTAGAAGTCAAAGTTTTTGGCAAGGAGACATCATGTTCCTTTGTGTACAGAGGTATTTTATCATTGCATGCCTGCCATTGGAACTAGCAGCTGACTATAACCGAAACACTCAAGCGAGGTAAGTGAAGTCAACAATGCAAGCAGATATCGTAGCATCAATGTTACTTCATTGTTCATGCAGCAGGTCAGGTATGTTAATACACACAGGTCTGTGACATTTGAATGTGACATTCATAGGGTACACGCCTGTTCCGTAACAGATGGTACAGAAAGTTCTGTACAAATTCATTAGTGACATATGTATCCACCCATAAACTGGGATTTGTGCATGCTCACCTTCTTATTATGTACATGTACCTGTTTACAACCACCCATTATGGCACATTATCACTTCTCAGATGTCGATACTACATAGCAATTTAGAATGCTTTCTGTATTGTGTTGCCGTATGCAGAGTTAATTAAGATTGTTGGCGTTGCAAATCATCAACTCGCACACTGTCACATCCTTAGGAACTAATGACGTTTTGTAATGAATATATACTGTGCTGAGTACTTTATTTAGGTGAACATCTGAAAGTTTTTTATTGAATTGTTTTATACGTGTTACTTTGTCCATCATGAAAATGGACCAAAAGCCGTAACTTTGAATTAAAATTGCAGTGTACACACCTCAGCAGCTTCTATAAAGTGGAAACCACTTGTGTTTTTTGTGATATTTTCAGATTGCCCACACCCAAAACATTTTTCATGTAGCCTTAATTTATTTTCGAACCTAGAAACCATGAAACCATGCAGAAACTCATAAGGTGGATATATCTCATGGCTGCTCAACCGTGGCCAGACTGTACACTGTATCTGACACAAACGCTGGCAGTCATGGGGCCATTTTTGAGATGGGCCCCGCATTGCATAGCCCTCCTTTTTCGTCTCACTGAGGTCATGGTGTCTTCTTTCATTTCAAAGATAGTAAACACTTGTTTTTTCTTCCTTCTCCTTTGTCTCGTCTCCTTCATGGAATTTCGATCTGCGGATTGAGCCATCACCTTCTCGGTACAGCTCTTAATCATCGCGCCTTTCATATGAATTAAGATAAATAATCTTAATGGGGAACTTCTGTAACTTCAGCTTCACCTGGCATAGCTATCTGTCTGACGACAGTAAATAAATTACCTTCATTTGTCCCATTTTAAATTTACGATTAGCTACGTGAATTGTGTGAGCAGCACTTGAATGTTTCCCAGTTGTTAAATTGAGTAATGTAACAATATCATAATATTTCAATGTAAGTCCCACCCTAATTAGTATACAGTAATTGTCAGGGTAGTTTATGTGGGCTCACCGTGATTCAGCTTTCTCAGATCAGGCAGGTACTCAGCTGAAAGTAATTTTTAAATTCACATAAAGTTTTAAAGAAATATTCGAAAAGAACAGAATGACTGGTGACTTGTGTGAGGTGCAATCTCCCCAAGATGAATAAAAGGTCATTTCTCAAGCAAAACATGGTGCACACTGGCCCACGATGGCAGCTTGATAGGTGAAAAATATATACGGGAAAAAAACGGGACGTGTTAAATGCGTACTGCTCCATCACCTCCATATGAAGGAGGATCAAGGTCTATTTCATCAGGGCGGAATTAGATATTTAGCTTCAAAAATGTCTCAGCATGGTTAAAATGATTTTGTTTATGACACAGAAATAGTTCAGTATACCTGTGACGTTAATATGATTTCTTCACCGTAAGTAGTTATTAAAGTGTTATTAAAAATGGGTAAAGTGTGGTCCTCATTCCAATGATGCAGCAGACTTCAAGTACGTTAGCATCATTACACTGGTGTTTTCTTTCTCTAAATAGGCTGTTTTTTTCTCACTCTAAATCCTAGCGCCCAGTGCACTTGCATGACCTCAGTCCAGCATTGGCAAATCGATGGCATGCGTTCAAAGTTGAGTCAAAATTCTTCTGGTTGACCAATGCTGAATTTGTTGATAGAAAAACTCAACTGAATAACTCAAGTTTTAAAAGCCCAGTAGAAACTGAGCTGGCAATTACCATGTGTTAGTTAGTCCCGAACTGGCAAGACAGTGCTGTCCTGTTTAGTCAAAAATTAAGTTTTACTGTCATGTGTTCATAGGAGCTCAGTGACTTTCTTGTGGTACAGTTGTAGAGTAAGGCATTGAGGGGTAGAACAAACAGTGCTGTACCGGACAAGACCGAACATAAAGGCACAATATGAGAATGAGTAAAGAGATGGGTAATGAATATGTGCATTGGGGCACAATGCAAAATGGCAAATGGACCAAAGTATAGTACAGCAGAGGCTAGATGCAGGCCAGTGGTATAGCAATGCAATGGCTTTGGGAAACAAACTCTGTAGCCCAGCTTATTGCAGAGTTTAAGTTATGGCTTGGGTGTTAGCTAGCCACTAATGCCTCTGGGTAATGTATAGCGTAATCCTGTATGGTTAAGGTAGCACAGATACCATCTCGTGAGATTTGTCCAAATCCCCCCGAAAGGGGTCTCTGAAGAGAGTTTGAACCAAAGCACCTTCTTGGCACTTTCCAGAAGCCTAGTGGAATCAGTCTGACGGACCCTCCTGGATTTTTATCAGTGTTGAGGCTACAAAACTAACAGTGCCGGCCTACAGGCATGGCATGCAGGAGAGTGGAGTTGTTTGTGAAGATAAGTGTTTAATTTTACCAAAGGACGAGATGTAAACACTGAGTGTAGTGTTCTCTTGTGATAAGACTTCTTGGAACGCCTTTACAGTATTTTCCCATTCGACTGGACATTGAGTTTCATAGCTGACACTTTCGACCAGAGCTCTTCGCAATGACATAGTGACTCATAATCATCAGATATCTAACCCAAGGAATTCAATGCCTCGGTCAAAGATATTATGGCAAACCTTAATCTGGTATAATTTATATCTCTACACTACCTCCTTAAACTAGCAATGTCTATATCTCTGTGCTACTGGCTTGAACTGGCGGCATATATATTATTTTCTGCACCTGAGTGTTGGAATCCTTGATCTTTATTCCTGTTCTGTAGCATTTTCCTGCTGCTTTATACTTACTGTCTCATTCACATGCATTAGCTCATAACACACCTGTTTTTGTAAGAGAAATATGACTGAATCAGTTGACATTGACTTTTGAAAGGTGAGTGTCTTTTTTAATTGCTATAGTCAGGTTTCCAGGGTTCTCCAGAATTTGCATCCCTTCACCCACAGCCTCGTGTTTACTTCAGTATATTTCCTCGTGTCCCCTTAAGAAGCAGAGTCTGCTGCAGGTGAGGTCAGCTTGTGTTCTGGTAAGCATGCATTCTGGAATTGGCCCCTGAATCACAGTCACGCGAGACCGCTGTGAAGTGGAATCTTTTTAAGAAGATGACGACAAAAATGAGAGATGAGAGAGGCAATGTGCCATCCTGATTTTATTAGAGCAGGTGACTTTTCATATAACATTTATTTCTTTTATTTTTGTTTCTCCCTAGCCCTCAAACTGCTCCCGTGGGGCACCTTTGCCATCTTGCAGTATCACATCATATACATAAGGTCTTCCAGAGGTTGCCTTATCTGTTCTTGCAGCATCATTTGATCATTTGTCAATTTGGTGTCTTGTACAGATCAGCTATTGATGATTATGGGTTTTTTTTTATCCTGAGTTCTCTCTGCTGCTTAAGGCCATAACTTCAATGTCTTTACTACCTAGTATTAAAAAAGAAAGAAAGAAAGAAGTGGAACAGTATATTCTGTTTAGCAGGTTCGCTCTGAATGGAGATAGATATTGATCTTATTATAACTATAAGTGGCATTGCTCTGGAACTGCGAAACGCCTTGCAATCTCTCGATGGATCTCTCGCTAGCGTACGTGAGAATCAGCTCAGGAACAGCGATGAGCTGTCAGGCCTTGTTGTGTTTTTCGCTGGACAGGAGAAACTCCTTCTCAAAAGGAAACTGTGTGTGTGTGTGTGTGTGTGTGTGTGTGTGTGTGTGTGTGTGTGTGTGTTGCCTCCACAGGTTTACAAAGTGCACATTATAGAACCCACTGCCACAGACCTCAACTATGAAATTAGATTAATAAAAAAACAACTTCCTGTGGATTCAGTGAGATGGTGTGGTTTGAATAACGGACCTACCATTCTGTTTCATTTTCATGTTTTTCTCTACTCCTTTAGTGTCGTATTCAAGCACAGATCAAGGCTCCCTTCTCGCATTGCATTAAAAGCTCCATTATAGGTCCTTTCTTATTGACGACACCGAAAGCGCTCAGAAATATGAAGGGTGCACCTTGTGTCCAACATCAAATATGATGGAATATCAGCGACCCAAATACGTCTTTGTTTCACAGCAGCGTAAACTTGACGTTGACGTTGTCATTTGCACTTTCATCGTTATGATCACATACTCAAGGACGCTGTTGGGTGGGTTCAGTAGGGACATAAATACCAGGGGGTGTTGTGGGAGCTAGCTATAGGTCTCAATGAAGTCAATACTAAACAGCACATTTATTTGTGGGTGGGGAGAGTAGGTTGAGGATTTTGTCCTTGGGTTTGTTAAATCCCAGATGCCTCCTTTGGAATCTACTTCCTCACCATCTTTTATCCTTTGTCGATCATTCATTGCTTTCTTAATGCCTTCATAACATCTTGGTAATACTTGACCTTGTTTTCTGTCACTATTCATTCGAGAAAGATGCCATGCAAAAAAATTCCTCACCTATTGGGGAAACTGTTCGTATACAATATTTTTTTGAACTCCCTATTCAGACAACTCAGAAAGCGGCTGTAATAAATAATTAGAAATTAATTTATCATAAATAAGGCAATAAAGGGAGAATTTGTGAGAGATGAATCTCTAGGGGTGTGTGTGTGACGTTTCACCAGGCCGCTGTTGCTCTTCGTTGACTCTTTGTGCCAATACTCCGCGGTCCCTGAGCGTTCAGTGTCAGCGGCTGTGTTTCTGATCCCCCCCCCCCCACACAGGTACGTGCTTTGCCATGTACCTCAGCACTATCTTCCCAATGTCTTCTGATAGCTGGGCATGTGTAGATGTGACTCGCGCTTAATACCAGGCGCATATTCAACACAATCCGGTGACACAGATATGTCATATTCGAGACTCTTCTCTGCCTCCCTCATAAACAGCTTATAATGTGAAATGTAAATCCACTCTCTGGCTTTGATGCCTTCTGATAGGGCTGTCAGGACCTTGCGTTTCTCTTACTTTGATGCCGTTGCTGTCTGTTTGGGGTCCGTAGCTGCTTCGCGGGGGGTCTGTGACAACGGATAAATAATTTACGTTCCCACAATCCGTCAGACTGCGACGGCCCTATTAATGTTCTGCTGTGGATTCTAGTCCTGGTTTCCTCATCCCAGTTATTCTGATTTGACTATGCGTAAAAGCCCAGAAAGACTGCCAGCAGCCTTGCAAAGTCCGACTGCATCCAGATCAAAACTGGGTCCGATCTGATGTATCTCATTTTTCCATTACTGGCATCAAATTTGGACCCAATTTTCATCTGTTATGATGATGATATAAGACCATAGGGCAAGAGAACACCCCAGATGGGATGTAAATGCATCCCAGTGCAGACACGCATGTAACATCCAGAGTGTCCCTTAGCTTTTATCCTGTGTTTCCTGGGGTAGGTCCCAGGTTCACCACACCCCTTACTGGATAATGGATGGATTCATTGCAGGTTTGTATTATTATTATCTAAACAGGTGGCCACACCAGACCGGATGTTCTAAAACCTCTTTCCAGTCCACATCATGCAGGGGTGTGAGATGTTTGCTAAATGCCGATATGACCTGCCGTAATTTTTCCCAATATAAACTGACATTTCTTTTGGGACCTCATGTATCAGTCAGATTGCACTGTGTTTCACCATGATGCAGCGGAGAGAGCCGGTTGCACAGAAGATGCTGGAAAAACATGGACGCATGCGTCGGTAAGTACAGAAGGGGACAAACCATCTCTGCATCGCCGCATATGAAATGTTTCATTTGTTATGTGTCTGAAAGGGTACTTTAGTCTAAGGTTGAGAGACAACGTCCCCAGTGCGAGTTTGACTCCGGTGTGTTTACTCAAGGGGAAACACATTAGTAATTGATGTTCTAATCTCACATCTAGTACAACTAATAAAAGCAGAGGCAAGTAATTTTGCTAATGTAAAAACACATTCATAAATAATTGCCCATTGAACGTGACAGCAATGACTACTGTGAAATGAAAGGGAAATTGTATTGTAGATAGCTGCGATGCTTTTTTGCCTCCATTTCTGTCCTTTTCATGATTGCTTAGCACACGTGCCACTCTCTTTAATGCGGGCACATTACTCGCGGTCGAGCGGGGCATTCATTCCATTGTGGTCATACAAGGAAGCGGACAGATAAACATTCGGATCATACAGCCAGATAGCCGCTGTTTCAATGACAAGTAGGGTGTATATCAGTCTAGAGAGTGATTGTGTAAGGATTAGCGGGCTCCATTCTGCTGATCTGAGTGCGGCAAGGGAATTAACTAACCTTAACCTGCCATGTGTATAAGGTCATGGAGGCTTCTTCTAACATGCTATTGGGGTGAATCTGAAGGGGGCGCTGGCGAGTCCACTCTCAGAATTAAAAAAAAAAAAACATTGTGCCTTTGCCCAGCTATGGCTGAATCGACCGAATGGATGTTTCTGTGCTGATAGCTTCATCTCTATTTCTCCAACACATAAAAACTCCCTCCTACATGTATATTATATACACAAAAACAGGTGGGCTGATTAATTCTGTCACTATTTTTTGTTAAATTACAAAGCTACATGCCTGCTATGCTACAAGCCTACTTTGACAATGTTCTCTGGGCCACATTTGAACAATTGCACACATTTCAATTATTTCAGGAACAAAACAAAATGAACAGAAGGATATTCTTTGCTTATTACCCCTGGGGCTGTACCAAATACTTAAAAAATTTGCTCTAGTCTTTCCTGTATTTTATTTTATTGGCCCAAAATGTAATCACGTTATGTCATTTCCAAATTAAATGAGATTTTGTTATAAATGTAACTGTTGGATCTGAAGGTTGTGGGTACCTTATCACATCAGAGATCCATCATTGTCAGGAAATTTAAGTAAATACTTTTTCATATTTCCATCACTAGTGTTCTCATAGCACAATTAAAAATCCACCAACACTGCGGAAGGTAGGAGCATGCTTGTTCTCCATGGAAACAGGCTCATTTTAATTGTAGAGTGACAATAAGGACACCTGGCTTCCTGTGCAGGTAAAATTGGCTTGGATTTTTAATTATTTATCTCCCCCCCCCCCACACACACACACTTTCTTATGGTGAAGGAAGCCTGAAATTGGCAGGAAATGAATTAACACCGGACAGATGACTTCATCAAATGTTCACTCCCCTGGAGTGTATCATGATCTTACATAAAGGCTACACATAAATTAAAATACCGGTAAACAACCACGTAGCGGACATTAAATACATAAATTTCCTATGAGATTTGACCTCCTTAAATGTGCAGTCCTCCACAGAAAAATTGACTGAGCAATTTAGTCTGTCGGGTTTTCGTTAACCTGCATCAATCAGACGGTAAATTTTTTGGTGCAGTCCATTTGTCAGCTTAATGGAGTGAAATGGAGAAGGTCTGTTTTACACTTGTTTACTTCTTATTTTGCATGCTGGGAGACCTATAAAATAATCTTTCAAAAACATTGGCAAAACCAGTTAAAACACTGCAAGAGACAAATTTGCCTAAACATGCTATTCATGAGACAGATAGGTATAATTTCCCTCCAAAAGTGTCCACATTAATTTTTCTAATGAGCTAACAATAGATCGTTTTCGGTGATTACCTTCTTGTTTTCAGATATTTGGCTGCAATAGAATTGATCGGAATGGATCAGAGGTGCGGGCCGTTACTGAGGTCCCAATTTGGCGTGTGTATTCCCCACCAACTTTGAGCCAATATGAGCATAAGTCCAGTGCATTCTGGGACGCCACAGGACTGAAGCAGAGACTCCATTGAGCAGATTTCATTGATTACATTAATTCAGAGGAATAATCAGTCCAATTAAGTAATTAAGGGGTTGAGGGGAGCAAATCGCAGAAGTGTCCCTGGCATCATATAACCGTAGTTTAGCAGATCGTATTATTATCGACATCTGTGTTAATAAAATTACACCAGTAACTAGAATGGTGCTTTTAAACTATTTTGCATATTTTATTAAACTATTTCTTATTTTTTATAGGAATATAGGATATTTGTTGCCCCAAGCCATAGATGAATTTTACCTACAGCCTTCTTTGACTCCTAGCAGTTCTTTTATATTCCTGGGAAAGTAAGTGGGAGTAAATAACCAGGTTGACATTTTGTTTCACATGTAAGATGGAGAGACCCTCAACCAGCAGGTAAAATAGCCCCAACTCTCAGAGGTGATGTACTGTGGATCTTTAGGCCGGTAGGGATGGGGAGGAAAAATCTGTAGAAATATTTAGAATAAAACCATTTAATAGAAATTTGAACCTCCAGTAAAGGCTCACATTCAAGATTCAAAGGTTTAACTGCTATTGTCTTACACATCAGGAGTGTTTGTGACTTTCTCATGCCAATGCAATACAAATAAGACATAAATTATATATATATAAGATGTAAACCATATACAAAAGAAGTAAAATATACACAGCCTCTCCCCGGGTTGCGATGGGGTTACGCTCCGACAAACCTATCGTAAGGTGAAAATATCGTAAGGTGAAAATGCATTTAATACAATACACCCAACCTAACAAACATCATAGCCTAGCTTACCGCAGCTTAGCCTACCTTGAACATGCTTAGAAGATTTACAATAGCCTTCAGTTGGACAAAATCATGAACACAAAATGTTATTAAACAAAAACAAGTGGTGAATATCTCATGTAATCTATTGAATAATGTACTGAAAGGAAAAACATTTACGTGTCGTCAAAATATTGTAACACGGACCATCATAACCTGGGGAGCGTGTGTAGGCATAATCATATTGAGGTAATTAAAGTACAAAAGAGAAAAACTATAAATAGATTGACTATGTAACAATAACAGATAGCTTATATATAGCAATAACTGAAGGTGGCCTAACAGCGACTTGCCAAGTCATTCACAGACTGATTAACCCCCACCGGTCTTATCAGAATGGGGAAGTTTCACTGGAGTAGTGTGTCGATGACAGGCCTGGACAGCAGGAGTGGTGGCAGTAATTGTACCTGGATACATCCTCATGATATCACTCCCCCCTCCCCCTCGAGGCCACTCAGCCTGAATTGGGGGGGGATCATTTCAAAAGCACTTCTATGGAGATGAAGGTAATGGGCAGACATACAGAGATGAGTGCACAAAAGAGCACACAGTGTACAAGCAGAGCTTTGCCCAGCATGCACGGGATACGGGCAAAAAAAGGATCCATTCCTGAATAGATCAATCGAAGGTAAAAATGTCTGAAGGTTGATATAAAAACAGCATGTTCCTGTTGCTAACATGACTGCAGCAACAAACCTTTTTTTTTTGAAAGAGCTATTCTTTCCTTCCCCCTTTTACATAGAGTTTTATTTCTTCAGAGATGGGTGTGCTGTGCGGTGGAAAAGGTGGGGGTACTGTCACTCCCCGCTTGATTGCTGTCGGACCCTGCGGACGCCCAGGGATCTAGCGTGCCATTGGTCGAGTGTTTCCTGTGCGCCGTGCCACTGTCGTGGTTTAACCGCGGCTCATTAGCCATGCATTTCGAGGGCCGTGCTGGGCTATTTTGTGTGCATCTTTCATGCATTTCGCTCCAAGCTAAAATATTCAGCCGTTTTGTCTGCTGTGTACGCTGAGGAGGTTACGTGAGTTCACAGTGTATCCATGAAATACGTTATCAAAGTCTCCTGCCTCCCTAACAGGAGAAGTAGTTCTTAAAAATGCATCACACATAAATTATCAGGAGCATCTCTTGATATTTATGAAAAAGGCGTCTAGGTCTGTACTACTGGGGTCTCATTTTAATGAAAATGAATGAGAACACACTCTTTAAACTAATTAGTGTACATTTATTTAACCCCCCCCCCCTAAAACAGCCCCAGTAATGCCCCTGATTATTATATATGCGTTATGTTGCATCTGAGTGAACTGCATTCGTTCACTTACCCTTTTTCTTAAGAAAAGCACACAGAGATACAAAGATCTCACACAGGACCTGCAGCTTCCCCTAGTGGTCTACACGCATGCCTGCTCTCTCGCCTGTTGCAGCACACGGATAAACCCGTGCTGGATTTTTTTCTGGAAAGCGACCTATTGCCTAGAATACTTCTGTCTGCACTACATCAATGTAATGAATACAAACAAGCATCCGGGTTCGACATTAAGGCTCCTTATCACTTTGAGAGCCACGGATAACGCTTGTCCTGCTTCTTGGATACCTTATGGGCACGGGAGAGACAAAGGTTCATTGTCACTAGAGATCTACTGGCGCGTATGTGAAAGAATTTAAAATCATTAGCAAGTTTTATCTTCCTATTCAGCAAAGCGAGTGCGAAGATCATTAGGAATGAGCCGGTGTTTTTAACTTATAAGAGAAAGGGAAGGAAATTGGCTTGCAAGGATGAGTAAAGGCCTCCGTATTGACATGTAGCGCTACAGATAGGACTCCTAAATAACAAGTTAATGGATCTTACAATTAGACGTGTCGGGGAAACAAGCGAGGCAAATTAATCAGCGGTGACTGCACTGGCCTCTCAGCCTTGCTTACAGTTATAATGCCACTGACATTCTTTGGGGCTAACTTCCTCTGCTTGATTAATGGTGAACTTTTCAGGAACCGGCACGAGATTGGAATAAGAACCACAAGCCAAGAACAACAAAAAAAATGTAAGGGCCAGATTCCCAGCACCCTGCGCTGGGCCCCTCTCCGGGCCGGCGATACTAGCCATTCAAGCAACATGTGCTGTTCTAGTTCCACTAGTGTCGTATACAGGGGTGGTGCTACAGGGGCACTCAACCCAGCTGAAAGCTGATTGGCCATCAAAGTGCCTCCTCCTCTGTCACTCAGTGATTCAGAACATATCATTGGCTGATGACAAGGATTGGCCTTCTGTATGAATTATGAGCCTGCTTATGCCCCCCATCCCTTTAAAAATCCTAGAATCGCCCCTGCCCTTCACATCACTGCTGTGTCTCCTTGTAAACTGAACATGTTTCCCCTGGGTGTGGTGCACACGGTCAAATTTTGGACCGCCCCCTCCCACCAGCCCCATTCACAGAGATTGCCCCCCTTCCCCCAAAGGCACACAGAGAGATAAACCCAAGGTATCCCTGTGCCATTTCTCCAGTAATTCCCACATCCCCCCTTGGCAGGCTCAGTGCCGTCATGGCAAGCGGCCGCATGTCACTGGACATCTGGTTAAGTGGTTGCTGTAGAGATGAGTTGCGGGTTGTGGGGGGGGGGGTGTACTTTCAGAGCCTTCCAGGTCCTACCTAACCCCTCCAAATTCCCTCCATCCCAGGGAAACTGAAACCGTTTACAAGTGCTATCCGGGCCTGGCTTTTATGTACCCCTGAGTCCATCTGCGCCAGCCAATGTGGGCAGAAAATTCACCGGTGCCCCCCCCCCCCCCCTGCCCCCCCCCACCCCCCGCACTACCCACCCAGGAAAAACGCCCCTCGGAACCGTC
>JAAGVU020000038.1:20137740-20167056 GCA_011763525.2 Mormyrus iriodes
CCGTCGGTCGAATCCGTCTGCCGAGCCGCGAGACGTAATTAGAGAGGAATTTGCATGTTATGACCTACCGCTGTTGGCGAATGACAGGCACTGTTTTGACATTTCCTGCACGCTATAGTGCGAGAGCAGGAGATTTGAAGTATGTATGTGACACACTGAAGGCTGAAGTGATACCACAGTGGGTTTCACTTAACATTTAAAGTCAGAAACAAAGGAGATTAAAGGATTGCGCTCCCTGTTTTCATTCGCTCTGAAATCTTCATTCGGGTGACATTTACGGCAGGTCTGTGAAGTTTTCCAGTCATTCTGTGGCTTTTGGATATTTCGGGTCATGTTATCGTGAGCTCAGAAACCTTCACCTCCCCACTCGCAACCCATGTTCCCTTACATTGCCGTGACACGCCATCAAAACTTTATTTGAATGTTATGGTCTTGTGAAGAAAATTGCAGAACGTTTAATTCTGGAAGTTTTAGAAAGAGATCAGATTTGTAAGCCACGTGACGGTATTTCATAGTTCTGTAAACAAAATTTGACAGGGTCTTCAAAAGCTCTTTTACATCCTTTGGATGACGGGACCACTGGGTTAATATTCATTCCTGTTGATCTATGTTGTCTGCATATAATCTGTGATACTCCCGAGCTCCATAAAGATGCGGTTATGAGTCACACATTTCTGCTGTTCCTGCTGCGACGAGATTTACGAACTCCAGTCCTGCATGCCAAGCGGCATTCGCGTTTACCACGTTTTTCCCCCACAAATTGAGTACCGAGAAAAGAACATTATCTGCCCTTCCTGTAATGGAATCTAGCTATAAATGCCTCTATACCCTCCTGAGCTTTGTCACCTTGATGTTTATCGTTCCTGTAACGCATGCACACACACGCACGCACACACACACGCACACACACACACACACACACACACACACACACACAGAGCTGATGTTTTATGATACTTGGGTGATGCATGCCACTCAAAGTCACACCTACCGGACTTGAAATAAGTCTTTGAACCCGTGACGTCGGTTGATGCGGCCAGCGTCCTAACTCGTCCTAACAGCCTTGTGGATCGTGACTTCCATAGCAAACATTATCTGTCAGCGGCCATTATGGAGATCAATGCAATGTCTCGTAGTCGTCAGGCAGAGGCCTCGGCATTTTCGTTTTATTTGACAAGGTGGGGCGTACACAAATGGAGCCTAAAGCGGGCCTGCGGGGGCCTTCCCTGGTGTCGCACCCTCCAGCTCCCTGCTCTGTCTCTAAATGGGTCATTTTCCCAAACTCATTACCATAACAAATCAATTTTCTCTAATTTTGCCTCTGGGGTAGCTAATCAGTTTTATTATATTACCATTTATTTTTGTAATAAAAGTATTTCATTAGACCTAGGCCATGGGTTACAGAGATGAGAGAGAAATTACAAAACCAACAAAAATTGGAAAAAAAAATGTATACATCTTATCAAACAAATTGTTTATTTTGGGTTACATGCAATAAAGTTACAAGATTTAAAAACATTTTATCCAGTTTTGTTTTGTTTGATCTTAAAACTATTATGATAATGAGATTTTTGGCTACCTATTCGCAAAACATGGTTAAAAAAATACATTAAATCAGAGCATCAAATGGTATCATTTTAATATATATATAACTTTGAGGTGGTATCAATTGTTCTAACAAACACTGTATTTCATTGTACTTTTATTCTACTTTATTTTATTTTTTTTAGAAAAATTCCAAAGTTTTTGTTAGTTACCCAAAAATGTGAGCAACCCATTTGCAGGAGTCATTGAGATATTTAAAGAAATACCGAAGGCAAACAGTGATTTGTTTGCTAATTTGTGTTATTTGTTAAAATGTGATTTTGGTGACCTGTGTCCTCCTGCTGTGGCTGCCATGCACTGCATATACCTGCAGGAAGCCCTATAAAACAGGATGTGATGTAAAGGGGGGCGTGGCTGTAGTGGGGGAAAAACGTGGTAAACGCGAATGCCGCTTGGCATGCTTTATCAAGCTACTGTGACGCATCTGGAACGTGGAACAGCAATCAATATTATTGTTATATTAAATTCCACAATCCATCCTAACCAGAAGCACATTAACACGGTCAGAGGCCCCTGGGCTATTGGATTCCTGTTGATTTTAGGATAAGGTTTACGATCCTTGTGATTATCTATAGGACTCTGAATAGTCAAACCCCAAAGTTTTTAACGGATCTCTTTAAATATTATGAAACCACTTGACTGCTCATATCTCAGGATAAATGGCTGTTAGTTGTTCTAAACATCAAGTTCAAGACTCGTGGTGACCGTGCCTTCCAGTCTGTTGCCCCGAGGTCATGGAATGATCTTGCTCCTTCAGTACATGCAGCTGCTTCAGTTGACTCTGTTAAATGTAGTCTTAAAGCATTTCATTTAAACTAGCTTTTGGTTAGATTTTCTTATTTTATTCTTATTATATATTTTATTGTTTAGGCACTGTAAGGTTGACTGCTTTGGATTCTACAGCGCTTTGTGACTTTGGTCTGTGAAAAGCACTTTATAAATAAAGTTTTATTTACTTTACTTTTAATACAGTTGGCGACGGTAAAACTTGTTGACCAGAGAAGGGGGAGGTGACAGAAAAAGTTCCCTATTGGGGGACACCTTTTTCAGGACCCCTTTTAGCAAAGGCCTCTGGGCTGCAGCCCAGGTAAGACCATGCATTAATGCGCCCCTAATTTTTTCAAGTTTTTGAGTAGTGGCAATTATCACTCCTACGCCAGGAGATGTTCACGCCCAATCCGAAACCCTAATGCCACTGCCTTCCTGTTGGACTCGGTGCCTCCTGCAGATAATACAATGCACATGCTCTGTTCTCAGCAATGCCCTTAAATGGTGCCTGCATCTATTACACATAATCAGGAATCCTACTTCACTTCATATTAAAGGGTTTTGATGCTTAATGGGTTAAAAAATAATCTATACAGTAATATAGTACTAGAAAAACAATGATTATATAATAATTCTGCTGACACTTTTAAGGAACCTCTAAATTCTACAAGTAATTAATTGAAGGTCGTGTAGCTACTCTCTGTACGTGGGATAAAGTGGGGAAAAAAACTCTCTACTTTAATTTGATTGTTGCTGAGATAACCGACAACAGTGAATGCCAAGTCACTGTGATTCAATCATTCATTCATCATGGACCCTTACAGAACTGAATTTCAAATGCTTTTAAGCCTTAATTAAAACTCCTATGCAATGGTCCCAAAGCAGAAATAATGTTTACATCAACCTCCCTTAAAGGTTCAATACGTAAATTAAAGACATCATTCTAACCTGCAGGGAAAATAATAATCTGCACAGAAATGTAAAAGGTCCTGAACTAAACAATTATTGAATGTCAGAGAAGTTTTCTGTGTTTGGGCTTTGAAAAGATTTGACCTCCAGCGTCCTCTGGTTTAAATGTCATACTCCAACACAAGATAAGTCGTAACTGATTATCACCACACTAATACCTTTGAACTCATGTGCTCCCTCCCAGCTGTCGCTCAAATTTGTCGAACGAATGTCCTTCAGGCCACAAATGTGTGATGCAGCCTTTTAGCGATGAAGTTAATTTGCTGTATCAAGTATCCTTTTTGCATTTTCACTGGGGATTTACCATGGTTGGCTCCCAAAAGACACTTAGTCTTCAGTTCAGTCCACACTTAGTCATGAAAGTCTTCAGTCAGCTGTCTTTGACTGCAAGTACCTTCACAGATGCTACAGAAAATATCCATACGTGCAGTGTTATGTAAGGTCTGCCATAGTACAGATCTCGTCTGCCGAACTGAAAACCTGTTACCGAAGAAAGCGATTAGGATGGGAAGTGTACAGTAAAACAATATTAAACATTCATAATCAAATTACCTAATCAGAGCACAGAAGAATCATTGGTCAAGACATATACTCAAAACACAGCTGGAGCCAGATAACTGGTATAGTTATACACAGTGACTAACCCAGAATCATTTAACATAGGGGTCCTAATGTTTGTGTCTGAAGCAGAAATGTTGAAGAGCACCATTTGCATCATTTAACTATTGTTTCAACAGCAAGATCCCATGAATCTAACCAGGATAGGTGGTGTGAATACTGGATGGATGGGTGGATGGATGGATGGTTGGATTAAACTAGTGTTTCTCAGCCCAGTTGTCAAGGGCACCCAGACAGTCCGCATTTTTGCTCCCTCCCAGTTCCCCACACACATACCAAGACTGTGGTGTTTTTGATTGTTTGGTTCGGGTATGTTGGGAGCTGGGAGGGAGCAAAAATGTGGACCGTCTAGGAGTGTGTGTAGATTTATTCGAGTATTACCCTTTCCTTTTTCTCATGATGACCAGCTAGGAGATGTTTTACATCGAAAAGTACTCATTTCTTCTTGAAATGAACTTTAAAAAGGCGGTCGTTTGTTTCGTGTGCTTTGGGGAGAGTATACCCTTTTCTGGGCACTGCTCCAAGTGAGGATTTGGGCCACGCTTGAGCAGGGGACCTGGGAGGGTGCTGTAGTTTCTTTCGTCGGTTTTGGCTTTATTGCTCACTAGACCTGGGACATGTTGGATTAGGGCACCATCAACCAGGGTGGGGCATATGGTGGTGAGGGAACAGTGGGGGCATATGGTCTGCCAGGCACTCCCCCACCACCTCCACTGCTCCGCGGGCGTGCGGGAGAGCATGCTGCGGCAGCCCAGAAGTGGCGGGCACATCTGTCGCCTCCACTGGCTTCCTGCTGCTGTCCTTAACGCCGGCATCATTGGGAAAAATGCCCCCCCTAATCTTCCCTCATTATTCAACCTGGTGCGACAGTAACAAATCAATAACAGTTAGGAACGGCTTAGCTCCCACCTGTTGTAACGGGTGGTAATGTGCACCTGTCGGCCGGCAAAAGTCAACATTAAAAGTTTGGTTCAATGGCTGTTCAGGTTCAACATACAATCACCAATTTATATATAAAGCATCCATTCAGATTGAGAATCATGACTGGACACCAAAAATGAACATACAATCCAGGAAGCGTCTCTCTGGTCTAGTAGCTGTAAAATACGCTGAAATTCTGTCCTATTTGGATGAACTGGATGATTATTAGAGGTTAAAGACATATCCTTGAACTCCTGTTGTACCTGTTATTTTTTTCCACAGAATAAATTAAGGTGTTTATCACTAATCTCTGGGCCGTCAGCGTGACCCATTTTCAGTTCCTGTAGAAAATAGCTGTAATCCATCGGTCAAACGATTTTAGCCGCTAATAACTAACAAGTTATCCCCTCGAGTCATGTTTTACTGGCTTGAGCATTTATGCGACTAAACGAGAAACTGGGATTGTATGACACTCAAGCTGTCACTGTAGGCTAAAGGCCTCGCAACCATCTAATTCATAAAAATAAAACATTTGAAGCTCACTGCAAATCTTGCTGGATACCTCAAGGTTTCTTCTTTTTAGTTTAAATTCGCCCCTGAAAAACACAAAGGCTACAATGCGCCCCACAGATGTCTCCTGGTTATTTTGACCCAGCAGTTTCGAAAAGCTTAGCCGTAACTTCCTCCTCATTAGAAGTTTTGTGAGCACTTGTTTGGCTCCAGGTTTGACGTGTTTCTCAAGTGGGCAAAGATAAACCTGCGTCATCTAATTCAGCTGCCAGGCTAGCCAGTTTAGCCAGCTGCTATTCTGCCAAACCAGTATTTTCCCCCTTTCCAAATGGCATCTGGGTTAGCTGCTAAGTTGCTAGCCAGAATACCCCCTTATCGGTCACTCTTTACTTGAGGGGACACAAATAATGTAGTTGTACAAGTTTACTTAATGCATTAATTAACCAGTAACTACGTGCTAGTTATGTACTGATCCCACATTTGTTCATCATTAATAACTCATGATGGTTTATGTATTCCAGGATCTACACCAGTTAACAGTTGACAAATGTTAAAAATTAATTAACATAGTTCCTGCATGAAATACATGAACTGTCGTGATTGATTAATGATGAATTAACACGTAGTTACTGTTTAATTAATGCATTAAGTAAGCGTGCACTACTATATAATATTTTTGTCCCCTCAAGTAAAGTATTACTCCCTTATCTACTAGAACACTACACAACCCCAAAAAATGGGAGGGAATATTATTTTTATTTTGTTTATTATTATTAATTCAGTTTAATTTTAAAATAAAGTACTAACATAGGCTGTTAGAAGAGCTGTTCCTATCTCTGTCACCAATCAGCCTCACTGCAAAGTCACAGAGACAGGAAGGACAAGCAAGCAGTCATTTCATGTCAACAGGGAAAAAGAAAATGAGAGGGAACGATGATCATTTATACTCCTCAGATGCGGACGCTGCTCTCCTCGTGCTCAGCGAGGCGTGCCTTTTTGAACAGCGCCATCTGCAGTCTGCCAGTATGTATACATCAGATAAGATAAGATCATACGTATTTATATTAAAAAAAATACATATATAAGAACATACAATCAGGTGGGAAATTCAGCCAGAGATGGTGGCTTCATCATTAATCCTTGTGGGCTACACATCTTGACAGAGTCTGTGACAGCTAAGGTTTTCGGAGTCTCAGCAGAGAAATGCTGTATGACGTGCCCTTTGGGGGGGAACTGCAGAGTCACTGAGAAAGCGAAATGTGCACTGAAGAGTAATTGCACTGAGGCTGCAAAGGGACAGTCTTTTTTATTTTTTTATTTTTCTTGGCCACACAGCGACTTTGTCTGTCTTTCTCAGGCGAACGGACACTGTATCATTCTGAATGGTGACCCAGGCACCGTGGATCTGTTCGGCCGTATTTTTCCCTCTCCACAGAAATATGACCAGGCCCTGAATTGTAAATTTCCCTGCCGCTGTGGTCCTGTGAAATATCAGACTCCTCCAAGTGCACTCGGTTTGTGCGGGTAGCCACTGAAGAACCAGATTCTTATCAATAAAAAATAATATATGAATAAGCTTCAGATTTGATCAAACCTGCAATGAGAATGCGGTAACTGTGCTTTATCCCTCAGAATCCCAGCATAAGTGCAGTGAAACTGTGATAACAGCCTGTTTTGCTGTAGTTTCATGCTCGCAGTACTCTTCTAGCCTCTATCAGATTTTCACAGCCTGGGCAAACTTAATTATTTATTGCTTTAAAAAACTAACACGAATGAAATAATTTATCACACAACAAATTATTAACCCATTTCAGGGTATTTTTCTGGAGTACAAATGACACAGGATGTCATGGGTATTTTCTTCTGGTCTGTTTAATGATGATACACCAACTCTGAATGCACCACTTGTGGTTCCGGAAAGTTCACAAGCTCTGAAACCCTGTCCTGTGACCTAGAACAGGCTGGGGTTGAATTCCCTCTGGTGTAAAACTGTTAGCACTGCAAGTTGCTTGGGATAAAAGTACATGGTAAGCACAGGGTTGCGATTTAATCAGTCCAGCTCTCCACCACTACCACGGAGGAGGCCTTTGGAGGAGACGATAACAGCTGGCCTCAGCAGGGTTTGGGCAGTCACTGTTCTCCTGTAGAAGTCATGAAGCTGCAATTTCAGCAGGAGCACGTGCCCTGCCAGACAGACAGACCAATGGGGAATCCTAATGCGAAATCTTAAGGTCTCCTACACCCAAAAAGATAACAGTAATGTTTTTTTCTTGGCCAGGCATAGTCATGACCTTTTTTATCTGCCTTCTCCAAGGCTGTCATGAACCATAACCATCTCATCGCTCCCAAGTTCTCATTAAAAGACATGCACAAGGCACAAAAGAACTGTAGAACTCAAGAGCTTAAAACCTCAACTAAAATAGGCACATTCGTTAAAATGCACACAATTACTGTGAAGCGACACCATATCAGCTGTTACTACTAACGCTACCCGCCATCGCTAATAACTTTGGGGTGGCGTTGGTGGCTCCGTTGGTAGCACAAGGGCCTCACACCTCCAGGGATGTTGGTTCATGCCATAAAATAAAACAACACAGAAGAACGATCATTTGTAAAGTTTTCCACTCATTTCAAATACTTTCTTATGAATAGCCTGTGGTGCCGTTGTCCTGCTGAACAAAAGAAAATATATGAGATCAAAACACTTTTTGCACCCCTTAAACAGAACACAACAAAACAGAACATTTCATCCTCCTCATATCGTGTGAAGGGTAGGTACCCGAAAGCAAAAGGAAACATCTCTGGTAAAACTGTGAACATTGATCAGGAAACCAAGGACTCATTTCGCCCAAAGCAGGAGCTGAGGTAGCTCTAATCAGTTTCTCTGCACGCTCAGTGGCCGCAGTCAACAGGAAGCCTGAGGGAGGCTAGTGGCCATGCTATAGCTTTCCAGCCAATACTGTGTAGGACAATGGGTGTTATTCATAACAGTCACCACGAGTTTCACAAGAGCAACGGGAGGCTTCTTAAATATTATATGCCACAAGGCCACCCACCTGCACCTCCGCCCAGCCCTGCCCACTCGCTCCCTTTCATATTCTTTAAAGTACGACGGTGTCCGTTCTAAAGTGACGGCGATAACATCCCTCCTTTGTGGCGAGCGGAGATGAGGGACAGAAAGAATAGGCGCATAAGCCCGAGGATGGCGTGGGGTCCGGCCCATTCGACTGAATGGGAATATTATATCTGATGATCTGAGAGCAGCTCGGCGTATAAACCAACAAAGGGAGAGAAAGGGGATGGAAAAGGGCTGGATGAAATAAAAGGAGAGGACAAAAGGCAGAAAGGTAGAAAGGGAAATCAGAAAAGACGTGGTGAGTTTGTATAGAGCACCATTATTATTATTGTTATTATTATTATTATTATTATTCTCTTTTAAATGTCATTAAAGGAAGAAAGATCTTACCTTCTAACAAACTTCCTGTGCAACTTTTAACATAAGGCTAACAACAGCTACAAAAAGTCCCCTTCCTCTTACATTAACGAATGTTTTTGCACCTAAGTTACACAGCGGCAGATGTCAGAGAGGCTATGCGAGTGTCATTCATGTGTTTTTTATTACCAGGAAACTGCTGTGTCTACACAGGTAGTGAAGGTTTCTTTTCAGACAAGCCGGTGCCCTGTAAGCCTTCACAGTAATATTTCCCACTGTATGTCCTCATTTCCACTCATACCCCACAAAGCAATTGCTATCATGGAAGTTAAAATGCTTTATAACTATATGCTGGGAATTATGCAAGTTTTTAGTACTACTCCTACAGCATGAAGTAGCTCTCCGAACAAGCTAGCTACTCCGCTATATGATACAAAATATTATTACCAATTATTAACAATCATTTCAGGCTAATGCCTCCTTTTGAGCAACAATATAAAAACAGTTCAAGGAGCTACTGAATTATATAACAGATGATATATAAATCTAAATTACAATAGACTAGCATCCGATCCAGACCATTTCCTACTCCAGGCTCACAATGATCCTGGACAGGTAACAAAGAAATTATTTACTTTTGTTTTGTCACCTGACAGTGATATTCCAATAATTAGGCCCCTGTGTGTTGTCATGGATTAAGACACTTTGAGACAACAACCTGTTTGTTTGTTATTAATTCAATCTATAGTGAGCATTATCTGAGTACACACTAACCTGTGTAAAGCTGCTTTTTGTGGTTTGTTTTAGGTCTTGGGAGTATTTGCCGAGGATTAAGAAAAGTATCGGTAAGCACAAACTCATTGTTGAATATGTAAGAATACTGCTATGGCAATTAATCCAAAGACAGCACAGGAAATTTACACACGCTATCACAAGATTAAGCTAAATAAAGTGTCTGTATTGTAGCCAACGTTACGGCACACCAATTACACGTTTAGTCATCCCTCTTTCTATCAGGCGGTCGCATCGTATACTAAATTAATGATTTATTTAACGACTGCTACATCTTGTACAAACATCCATCTCACTGGCAGCTAGTCTCTGCTTTGCCCAGCTCTACGGTCCGTGGCAGATTCCCATCACTACCTGCTAGTCCCAGTTGGTATGTATGCAATTCTGGAACTGTAATGGCCTGACGGACACAGATTCCTGGTCTAAACTACTTCACAAGGAGAAACTGATCAGCAACAGCATGGGGTATTAAACTGACACAGCCCAGTGACAAGTCAAACATGTTTGAGAAGGTGATGTTAATTAACTTGTGCTTAGCGTCTGTCAGGCCTAGCAGTGTGACCCTCGCTCCTCTCCTGTTGTCACTTGGTGACAATTATACTGTTCTTCACTACAAGCTCAGTTTACTTTTTTATGTTTCTTGACTTAAAAACCTAAAAACATGCTTTTCCACCCTCTGAATCTAATTAAGAGGTGGTCTCTTTTCGTACCTTGTGGTGATGTTAAAAAAGTTACTTTTACAGCTGAAATAATGGATTAATGCCAATTAACTGCCAACTTAACTGGAATTCCTTATGTCATCGCCTTTGATCTCTGAAGAATAAAATATTCGAAATAGACTTTAGCTAAATGTGTCATAATCCTGGTGCATTATGGGTCATATTAATTTAGAATTGAAATTGATGTCATTGAGTTTTAAGACAATAACAGAAGGCCACTGAAACCATAAATGTTTTTAATAAAGGAAATCGTTTGTTTGCTTACGTATTTAAAATAATGCTTTGTTGCACTAAAGGTTGATCAAAAGGAGTCTGGATTAAAGTTTAACAAGGACACAGAATGACGTGTCTTCAGTGGGGAGAACTTGAAAAGGAAAACACTGCACGCCAAGAGCATATTAAATGACTTGGGAGCGAAAGAAAACGCAACACTAGTAGCCACCAAACGTTAGCTTGGATCAGCGATCATTAGCTATGACGGTAGCATCTGAGGCTGCTCAGCATTTTGTCAGCTTCTCTCCCCGCCAAAGTTTCTATTATATCATGAAACACAAGTCACCTGGGATTCAACACTCTAAAGGGCGTTGATTTGAATAAACCAAACAAATAAGATGACAGCGATGCCATATTTTTGCAGCTGCTGTTAGCTGATTAAAGACAGTTTTTTTTGTCGATTTATTTTTCATTCTCTTTACACATGCCTCCTTGCTTTCTTATGCAAACAGATTTGTTGTTTTTATTTATTTATTTATTCGTTAGCTTTGGCTTTATTTAGGCTTTGATGTCTGACTTTTTTTTTTAACGGTTCCATGTTAAAACGTGGAGCAAATTGCTAGCCATGTGCTCAGGGAGCCCTTGCCAGTGTACGTTGAGGGGAAAGAAGATGAATTTTATGTTGGGAAAGGTTTAAATGAAAGAACAAAGGGGAAAAATTAATACCTAAATCAAAAGGAAATTTAAGGTATTAGACATTACAAAGATTTTATTCCATACTGCTTTTTGGTTTTATGTTAAATGTAACACTTTATATTAGGTAAATCTGCAATGACTTCATGAAAGATAAATGGTACTGTTGTTGTATAACATGAGAAGGTAATAACCATTTCTAAAAGCTATGACCTGCTTTATTTGTACCTATTTAGGGCAAATGAAAAGTTAATCACCAAACATTGTTAATTGTTTATAAATGACTGTCAGAGTTTCTCAAGGAAAGGTATGATGACCAAACCACACAACATGTACACATGACAGCAAACTATTTCTTATTGGGAAATGTCAATTTTCAGGGAATGAAATGAGAGTCCGGATGAGATAATATAATGATGAACCACTGATGGACTCATGTGACTCTCACACCTGCCATACACACAGACTTATAGCTGCACGCGTGTCATTAACCTGGTATGCGATGAGAATTACTTTTATACTAAAGTGTTCATTAAGTCATTACTAAAACCAGACACTGTCAGAACGACAGCAGTGTATTCCCTAGATAGCCCCATCACCCTCCCCACACCTCACTACTCCACACACAGTCCCCAGTCTCTACAATACACATCCCACCTACACACTGTCCCCACTTCTCCAAAAAAATATTTATTAAAAGTCCAGTTTCATATGACTTGTAATCAGGCTCACCAGATCAGCGTCTTGAATGTAGAAGTGTTACATCTTATTATGTCTTATGTGTTATGTTAAGATGTTTGTTCATATGTAATGTCAATTTGTGGGGGGGTGGGTGGTCTTCTTCATGGTGGTGTGTGTGTGTGGGAGGGGGTTCTTCCATGATTTGCCAAATACCACCACAGACTCCTAATTACTCTGTTTTCAATCTTTCAACATCTGAGCTGCAAGCTGCAAAGAGATTACCCCGCTAACAGGCACACGGCTAATTCCGCTTGCCACTTAGCAGAGCCGTCTTCTTATCAATTTCCAATAACGCTCAGCCGATCCATCGCACCTCACGGGCTGACAACAGACATGCCACCCCCGACCCTGCGCTGCTCGTGATCAATTCACCAGATGCTAAAATGCTCGGCGGGCACTGTGCCTTGGCGCTCTGCCACCTCTCCTACGTTCAGGGCCTGAAGACCTAGGAGGCTGGCAAGACCCCTTGGAGAACATCGATCGGCTTACCCGAGGTTCAGCCTGCTGTGTTTCCACTTATTTATTTATTTACTGTCCCCGTCATCTGTGAGCAGGGAAAACCAAGACAGAAGGCTGTCGCTTCAACCTGGCAGCCGGTAGGGGAGTGGGAATAGGTGCCAGGGATGCTGACAGTTCCTAACAAACTGTCAGGGCAGACACTTCTAAGAGGACCAGGTTCCCGGGGCAGAAATACCAGGAGACCCCTCAGACATTGGCCAGGGGGCCTGGCGGGGCGTCTTATCACTAAGGCAGTGTCTGATGACCTGCTCCTGCCATCTGCACAGCTTCTGTCATGCCTTTCAATCACACGGTCCATGTAGGACAGCAAACAAATAATCTTATGGGTTGTGCAGAATTTCTTTGGTTCTGATTAGGCAGCGATTCGTCAGAATGACAGAGATAAGTTCTCTTCCCGCTGGGTAGTTCAGAAAGCGCAAAGCACCTGTGCCTTATATAGTATTAACAGCAGCAGCATAGAAACAGAAACCCTTCCTTAATTAACTTTGGATTGCCCGTTTGCATTTTAATTCTAATGTAATGTTTTAACAAGCTGTTATAATCCCTGCTTAATGTACTAATAGCAATTAAGTATTGAAATACCAAACCCTTGTGTATAGGTAGATATGAAAAGACACTCTATTTGCCCAAGTTCATTAGAATACCTCTTTTTGCAGATCCCATCTTGCTCTCATTTGAGGCTTATATACAGTTAAGAGCAAAGCTTGAGATCTAAGCATAGGGTTAAGCCTTGTTCGAGGGCCTAACAAACAGTTGACTGTCCTGCCGAAGATGGGATTCAAAACATTAACCTTCCAAGTAGAGACACAGAGGCTTAACCCAATTACCAATATTTTGCACTTAATTTAAGTTGTTAAAATTTTTAATAAAAAAAAATAAAACATTTCCAATCCAGTACCCAAGTGGGCTTTTAATCTTAGACAAAATGAAAAATAATAATTTAATCTCACAAAGAAAATATGTTTTGCTATTGTAGTGTTTTTAGAGAATTTCTTTTAGTTGATTCTATAATCAACCTGATATCTGCCCCGAAGAGAGACAGAAAAATCTAATTCGATAAGAGGGTAATGAAGCCTCACATTAATTATCAAAGAGAACCTATTTGCGGCACTGGTTGAGCAATGATGAACACGCTATTAAACATGCCTCAGTGATTTCTCTGTTTTGATCAGTCAAAACCATGAGATGACGTGTCTTTTCATTCAACTCGATTCACTTTGAACTCTCTTATTTGGCAAGGATCACTACTTTCAGGGGCTTCAAACACACATGTTATTTAATAATTCAAAGCAACTAGCTCTAATCTGTTAATAACATCGGTAGCACTGTGCGCCCTAATTTTTTGTATAGTATATTTAGTCCGTACTGGCCACATTTCCAACTCTGGACAAGTAGAGAGAAAATAGCTGAGGAAAGACGCCTTGCTTACTTATTAAATAATAAATTGGTTAAATAAATTAATCTTCCCATTTGAAACCAGAGTAAAAATTTCTGAGCAATGAAGTTATGTGAATTTCAGCAGGAGTCTGCCACATAGCTCAGTCTCCATTACAATCTTCCATTTCGCATAAATATTTATCCTCGAATGAGTTATTGATTGAAATTTCAATTTTATAAAAAAAAAAAACCTGCCGATTTATGAAAGGCATTTCTAAAAGAGAAAACATTTCAGACCAAACAACCACATTCCAAAGAAAATCCTGAACATTTGTTTTTGACTAATTGTCTTTCTTATGCATTTAGTGAGTCACTGTGAAACGCCCAATAACTCATTTTCAGATCCCAGTTGGCCAGAATAAGGTGATGCATAATTTATTAGCTACAGTAAAGGTAGATCAATGATATTTAGGAAACTGCTGTGTAAAAGCCTTTTACGAGTCGTCAGAGTGTCAGGTTTCATTGCTTAACCACTGAAACAAAACGAGATCTTTACTCTGTGAAGCTATACCAGAAAAATTGTTCAATCTTCCTTGATAAACAGCATAGCTTTGGATCTGATTTAATTTAGTTTACGGTAATAATGCTAGACACCCCAAGATAATTGAATTACACACACACAGACATCATTAATGGAACTGGAGGGTTAGCTGAAGCAGGGAGCTTCCTCTGAAACACAAGGTTGCTGTAGAAGAACATTGCTACCTTCATCACTAATAATTCAGAACCATTTTCCCTTGTTAAATTAATTGGGTTGGTTATTAAAAGTGACAAGATTAATTAAACAGACATAAATTAAAACATTAGGAATCCATCAAATGAAAGGAGAGCTTGATGGTGTATAATTAACTGCAGAACTTAGATTGTATTCTGTTCCCCTGCTCTCTGTTGGCAAGGAGACGAGGTAAATGCACTTGTTATAAATTCAGTTCATTTATACGAGCTTATAAGTTTCGTTTGCCTGCACTGTACAGGGTTTTCTCAGTCCTATGTTTGCATTGCCTGTGATAATTATTATTCAGCGCTTCAATCAAAGCTACCTATAGACACAATAAATGAAATTGGATAGAATGTCTTTTATCAGTCTTCCAAATGCATGCAGTCAGTGTGGGGTTGCTGTCAGCCTGGAGCCTGCCTCAGGACTTCGTGGAAATAATGCAGGGGACACCAGTCCATCACAGGGCTTACGCTCACAAGGACATTAGATACCAATTCATCTCAACTGCTTACAGATTAACCCAACTCAAGCTCCATACAAATCCAGGGCAGGAATCAAAAGCACAAGCCTGAAGGTGTATAATCCATAGAACCAGTGTACCACCTGATCAAGTTTATTTTTTATGTATATGGTTTAAATGTACTCACATTTGCAGTGAATTTTAAGATAAATTGTCAAATGTTGGTATTATTCAAGTCACAAATAAGTGAAAAATGAATGAGGAATAACCTTTAGCCTGATCGTATATGCACTGTTTGTTGGGTGTTCTGCAGATGAGTAGCTAACAGCCCAACGACTCCTCTAAGTTTGCCATGCGTCAATGAACATTTGTCACGTTCACTCTCCCACCCCTCTCCTTCTGCGCGAAAGAAATGCACGAGGAAGGATCTGGAAGCATATGGGATGGCAACGTCCCATCCTTTCTTGCCATGTCCTTTGATTTTCTCGCTTGAAAGTCCCGCAGGAATTTTAACATCTGCCTGCTGTCTCACACGGCCGGGTCATCCGCTCGGAGCGAGAGCCCAGGCTCGAAGCACACTCAGTCAATAACACATTTAGCACGAGAAACGAGACACTCACTGCGTGGAAACAGGGAAATATTGACAGCGTCTGATGGAAAAAGTGCTCGTCTTTGTTATCTCAGCGTTGGGACTAATAGAGGTGGCCATCCACCCTGAGGAAAAATCCCGTGCAGGCGCCTAGTCTGGAGGCTCTTGGGAGAGATGCCACCGTGCCATACGATTTTACACCTGCCTCTGAGGCTGTACAGGGAAGCTTAATACACCCCCTAGAGTCAGGGAGAGGAAGTTCCTAGCTTTTCTCAGTACTATGGTTATATATAGGCCTAGTCTCATTTAAAAAGGAGTTTTTTTAAATTATTAAATTATGTGGAAGTTCAACTACTTGATGTGAATGAAAAATCTAAACACGTTGAAGCTTAAAAACGAGAAGTGTCCCATTGAGGCGTCCTTTTAATTATTTTGGTGCCATGAAAAGTAAACACACTTAGTTGCAGGCGGTTACATTTTTCACTGGTGCTGCAAATGTCAGTAACTGCTGAAACCTTGAATATATTTACTGCTTATATAATAACAAAAAAACCTTCCTGCATTTCCTGCCTACCCTTATATCAAGCTAAAGGTCTTTTTTCTTTTTTTGGCTTGAATGGACAGTGTTGACTGTGGGAATTCACTGAAAAATACTTTTTTTAAATCTTTTCTTTTTAAAAAAAAAGCAATATGTACATAGCTTATTTATTGAAATAGTTCTCAGTGAATTCCTACAGATATATATTCTTATGTCATATGTATAATGTTTATTTAAAACTAGGCTGATTGTTATGTATGTATTTATGAATCACTGAGGACCCATCTCACCCTGCTCACCACATCTTTCAAACCTTACCCCCCATGAGAAGACTCAGGGCAATCAGAACCCAGAGCACAAGACACGCCAAGAGCTTCTTCCCTTAGGCTGTGTCTCTCACTAACCAATCCAGTCTCTGATTGGACGTTCAATTAAACGACACCTGCAGTGAATTTCTGACAAGCATAACCAATGACCCACTGATAAACTTTCTCTGTACAGTTATAATCTGCACTCTTGCATATTATGCACACATACTGCAAACTCTCTGTATACATATTGCATTCTTGCACATAAAGTGTTAACTTGGCTACTACTTAGTAATTGTACTATATATGACCCCTTTATATTATTATATTATTTTATATAGTTTATATTCATATAGTTTATATTTATATTTAAATTATTACTGTGTATATGCATGTACATACACATAACATTCCGTATTTAATTAGATTATTATCTTCATTACTACTATTGTTATCATTAATTAATTATCATATCATTATTATATAATTATTACATTTCCCAAGTACTAATCTAGTGTTTTTTACTTTTCTGTATATGCTTTGTTAAAGTTGAATGTTCTTGTAATGTCTTATAAAAGCACCACCAAGGCAAATTCCTTGTATGGAAACATACTTGGCTAATAAAAAAAAAAGTTATTGATTCTGATTCTGATGTATGTATGATAATAATTGATACTTTATTGATCCCCATGGGGAAGTTCTCTTTACGCCCCCCCCCCCCAACTTGCTCTCTGTAGGTGAGTGTTTTTTTTTCTTCTTGTCTTCATCTCTTCATTCTGTTTGTTGTGGTACCATTGTCAGCTTATGAATGGCATGGTGGGGATAACTTTCCCTTATTCCCACTCTCACTTCTCCCTAATTCCAGTGTGCATTACATGCAGGTCATTGTGTTTAGATTGCGCTCATGTCTTTCTTACAAAAATGGTTCAATTCAGTGAACAAAACAGCTAAATTCTGTGCCGGTTTCGAAAAGGTTAAGCACCCCTGTAAGCGTATGCCAGTTTAACGTTAATTTTAACATTAATATTATCAAAAAATGTTCTTGAAAATATTTACACTAAAGAGGCCAAAGAGACCTACAAAGAACGATATAAAGGTCAGATGAAATGTGAAAGCACACACCAGCTGCTTCTTCATTGGCACTCTTATCAACAAGCTGGACTGTCCCAAACACAGTCAACTAAACAAATTTAAAAATTCATTCAAAAATGCATGTTCAATACCTTTAATCAAAGACTAGTTTGTATAATATGTTCAGTCGCATTTAAACTCAATGTATATCTGTATGACGTTAATTATTGATGGGCTGTCTGTTCTTAATCCCATTCAAAACTGACATTCACAAACGGGACCTGCTGGATAATAAAAGACCCAGTTGTCTTGTTTGTTTCCCCGTAGGATCGCGTTGTTTGTTAGCTTGTTTCCTAGCAAGCCTTTTAATTATCTCGACAGTATGGAGCTAAAACCTGTTTCTGGGCAAAGGCCCGCTCAATTTCTGCTCTTGCGTCAACCATCAATTAGCATAGCAAAAGCCAAGATGGGTGAATTATGGACAGTCAAACATGATAAATGTAGCTCTTTATGGAGGAATTTGAATTCAATTTAATTGTATCTAGCAATCATGTAGAATCATTTTGTTTCATCTCTCTGCTCGCCACTAACACCTTTTGTGATTGGCCTGGTAGGTCATCGCTTTCAACCTGGAAGACTGGGTGCTGTTGATCCCACCCTTTAACAATTTGAGAAAAGACAACTTAGTGGCCACAGCAGACTTTTTCAGTATCTCAGAGAAAGCCGTAAAGGAAGTTTTGTACAAGAGGTTGGTAGAACTGGGGATTTTGCCAGGGAGACCTAAATTGGAGGGAAAGATGTTGCTACAAGAGAGATTAAGGTGCTTGTTTCAGCCAGGGGTAAGGATAAGAACCTGATTCCGGGTATAGATCCGGTGAGCACTCCGACAACCAAAGACGTTTCAGATCCTGCAGTGGCTCAGCATCTTGAGGACCTGGAGCTCGATGTGAAGCTACAAGACAAACAGATTCAGCTCCTTCACAAACATGAGAAGGAAGTAGAGGCGGAAAAGGCTATTAAACTTAAACAGCTGGAACTGCCTGCAGACTGAAGCACCTTAGCCTGGAGCATCAATTCCTATTGGACTGACCCCAGTGACTGTTTCCCTGTCTGGTTTTAATGTGAGTAAGCTTATGAATTTTGTACCTCCGTTCTGAGAGACGACAGGCTGATTTGTGCCTTCAGTGCTTTCAAGCTAATTTTTTCAAAGCTGCTGTGTGACCCAAGGAGATCTGGACTCTGTTGTCACAATGTAAGCTGGGGGGTGAAACCCAATCAGCTATAATCATTGAGCAAAGGTGCAATAATAATAATAATAATAATAATAATAATAACGGTGGAAAAAAGTATAGAAGCTCCTGTTTTAAGGGCATATAGACTAGTTCTTGAAGCTAACAATCAAAGATTTAGATGTCATGTGAAGACATCAACACAAACATTTGTGGAGTTTGTTAAGGAACAGGGAGTCTTATTCAACAAATGGTTTACTAGTAGTCAAAATTCAGCAATGGAGCAGCTCATAGAATTAATTTAATTAGACCAGACTGAGCTGTAGTGTACTTTAATGCAGTTCCACAATCCATGTTTTTGCTCCCTCCCGGCTCCCTATGAAATAGTCCACATTTTTCTCTCTCCTAGCTCCAGGTAGCAAAACATGGACTGTCTGTGGGTCCCTGAAGACCGGATTGGGAAACACTGCTTTAATGAACAAAATGTAACTGCTCAAGCCACTAAGTTAGCTCAGCAAGTTTCACTGCCATCAGACCACCCCCCTTGCCCCCCTGCTCAGCAAGATGCACTGCTGCCCCCTCCACATACTTATATTACACATTTTTTTTTATTCTGTTTCATTTCTCTTTTGGCCCACAGGTTATTTTAGTTTGAGACCCCTGATCTAGTAACAGTACTTATTGTTGGTTGGATGTGTTAACAAGAGGAATTAAATTAGGTATATGCCATCATGCACCATGTTTACACGGGCAGACATAGTCTCTGGGTTGGTTGATATTTGACGGTTGTTTTATAAGTGTGTGCTACTGACTTCCAATTAAAAGAGTACTTTTAATCCCTCGAAATGATCTAGCAGGGATTAACACACTTCTGGTCCCTGAACATTGCTAATCTGCTAGATTCTGCTCCTGATAATCTGGCTAACGTGATTCCTTCTGCCTTCCCTGCCTGTGTAATGACCTGTTCTAAAACTTGCAAATTTGACCACATGGTGGAATTATCAGATACATTTCTAAGCCTTAGCAAAAATAACCAGTTTTAGTACAGATTACTCCAGATCCCAACAAACAGACAGACAGTTGGGAGAAGCTTATCTTGTATCAGAAATCTGACAATTCATTAGCAACTTGCTGGTCTAGTACTCTATCTAGAGAACTGGCCTTTGAAAAAGCTGTTGATTCACCCAGATGAAGAAAGTCCCACCTCCTGGATTGGGTACTTACTCAGGGTGGTATTCATAATGATTCAGAATGATCCAGATTCAGTCACTCTCTTGCTATTGCCTGTATATGCAAATCTATGTAGCTCACTATATAGAGTCTTAGTGAAACCTGTTGACGGTTTCGGACACTAAATTTCAAGATGCACTATATTTGTATCCTAGCAACCATTGACAGCTGACATTTGAGAATAGCAAAATACAGCGACAAGATTAAGGGAACAGAGGAGATCAAGTAATTATCGGTGTATGAACCTGTCATTTCTTTAAAATAATTTTTTGAAATTATTATTATCTAAAATTGAATAGTCAGTTTCAGTCTTTGCAGAGATTTCTATTATCATCATATTACATTTGCACGAAATTGTATTCTAATGTTTGAGCAGCCAGTTGACAGCAAACTTAGTGTCGCATTATAGTATACCTGTAGTATTGCAGTGGACATCATCTACGTTATCCAATGGGAGTTTGAACAGAGCTACAAAATAGTGGATGCACTGTATAGGGCAATTTCAAAAACGGCCCTGATAAAAGACCAGGAAGAGGGTGGGATATGTCAGTGGTGGCCTAATGGTCAGGGGAGTGTGCTTGTGAGCAGATGATTGCTGTTTTGAATCCCCTACCAGCAAGGTACCACCCCCAAGCACTGCTCTCCAGGTGCTAAATAGTAGCTGCCCACTGCTATGTCACACATGGGTTAAATGCACAGGCGTGTCAACAATGACAATTAATTTTAAAAAAAAAGGTGAGGGATTTTGGCAATAAATTTAGTTGGGGAACTTTTCTTTTGGTGTTGGTGGTAGTGCTGGTGTTCTTGGACTTGTACTGTTGTGTGTGTTTGTACCTGTTTGCATGACCTTTAGTTTTGAGACTTTCTGTTTTGTATTTCTGTGTTCTGCTTTAGGTTTTGAACCATACAGTAGGGCCAAGGGCCACTTTTATTTTTGGTTTTATTCCCAGTGCTTAGTTAGAGAGGGAGATAGAGAAGTGATCTGTGTTTTATGCAGGTTAGTTAATTTCCTTTGTTAGTCTGGCGGTGGATTATTTGTTGTTTTGAAGTCACTTGCGGTTGTAATGCTTGAAGTAAGCCAGGTTATTTGTCAAACCTTTCTTATGTTATGACCCGGTTATCCTTAGACATACAAGCATCATAACACCACCACTGATTCCTCGCAGAAGCCAAAAGGCTTAGATACGTCCAGTCAGTTCTGAAATGATTTCTGAGGTGAGATATATACAGCAGTGGAGTTTCACAGTGTTGCTCCAGCATTCTCAGGCGACGGATTTGCATGTAAAATCAACATGCTAGTTAAAACTGCATGCATGGACGGAAACACAGACAGTGCTTCTTTAAAAGGCTCAGTGCGATTTGCACGGCACCAGACAATTAGGGGGCATCCTGGTTCCTTTGCTGTCAATCCTTCCTGCTGAACCGCAGCTGAAAATCCTGTCAAACCTATCAAAACAGATAAACAGTGCCAGCAAAAAAAATCAATTCAATTTTTCCCCTTAAACAAATTAAAAAATAATTCCCAATAATTCCCAAAAGGAAACCAAATAATACTGTTTCCATATTAATGGATTAATCATCTTTGAAATGCCAAATATTCTTAATAGGGACAAAATATTAATTTATTTAAACACAAATGGCATTGTTTGGTCTCCCTTTGGGTTCCTTAAATTCAAATGTAACCGCAGAGTAAAACTTCAGCTGTGATTGCTGTGAAAAACATAAAATTCATTGTAAAGTATGTAGTGCACGTCTGCTTATACTGAATGGGGCTGGTGATATTACATCACGAACTGGGACTATATATATCACTACTGACAGGCTCTCTGACAAGCCAGCAAAATTATGTTAGACTTTTTTTTGTGGGGGGGGGGCGGTGGCTGAATAAAGTGGTTCTGAACTGGCAACTTCAAAAGGAGATCAAAGTGGATTCTTTTTAGGAAGACTTGAAAACAGGCCCAAATATCTACAGTTCGTGGTTTAATTGAAGAGACTATTCAAGGGCTCTTTCAGCAAACAATGTGAATTGAAGGGTGTAAATGAATAAAGTTTTCTACTCATCACTTCCTAAAACATGCCCGATTGCTGTAACATTTCAGAGATTCCATCTATAAAAGCAGGCAGTAGATTGCGTCAACTAAGAAAATTACATAAAAGCTTCTTCATTTTTTCCTCAGTGTACTATTATTCACAGATATTTAATTTGAGAGGAAAAAAATATACGAAGTAATTCTTACAATTTATGTTGTGATTGTCTTTAACCAATCACTGTGTTACTGCCTTTTTAACTGATTTTTTTTTTAAAGATTTTGCAGTTGACACAGAAATGCGAAGATCTTCAGTGTTTGTTTTGTAGTTTCCATGGATCCCGTGGAAGGAGTGGTGCTGGATGAATCGTGATCAAATCCAGCGCACGGTCAACAGAGAATGCCAGTCCATCAGTGAGTCTATCTTGGTCTAGGGGGAGGGGTCAGTTCCGACGCTGTCAAGGACATGGTTGAGTCTTGGGGCAACAACATTTTTTTCGGCAGAAGGGAGCAGGTGTCAATCGAGCTTGAAGTGATGGTCAACAAAGGACAGAGCTGGTGATGAAACCAGAATGTAATACTGAGGAGAGGACAGCTGTTGAATATCATCTGCATAAATGCTTGGAAAAACAGCTGTGAGTGGTTTCAAAACTGCCTCAGGGAACAGATTTGTGCCGCCTTCCAACTTTGTAGAAACTTCTGAGTCAAAACTTCAGAGTGAAAAGTGCATATTTTTTTTATTTAACCTGACAAGGACAAATTCACCTTTTGAACTTCCTTCTGACGCCAACATCCCACCTATAGGGGACGCACTACTCCTTTAACCAGAGTCATCTAGGCAATTTCCACCTGATCCAAATGTATAATAAAACATATCGCCATCATTTTTGGGTAGGTAAGTAGTCAGGGAAGCACAGGAGAACCACAAACGGACATCAAAACATGGAGAAATAAACAGACCTGTTATGTGGAGGTATATGCATAAAAATGGCCATATAAAAATGCATATATGTGTGATGAAGTGGGTCTGGGGCCATACACAGTCCAGAAATGAAAACCAGGAAGACAGGCAAAGGTCATAAGATCAGAGGAAAATAGCGAAAGCAAATCGCTAGACGTACTCCAAGCTGGTAAACATGGGCAAGAAGTAAGGAACACGGCAGAAGTCGAAATCAGACTAGGAAACACTGCTCAGTCCAGAGAGACTCACGATATCTTGCAATCTGATAATTGGCATGACAGTATTTAAAGTACATGGTGCCAGTAAACAGATGCAATTACTTAACCAGATCTTAGGAAATTGTGGGCTCTGTGGATTGTGGATTCTGAATCAAGAGGATGATAGGCTGCCGGACATGACAATATGTGGTTATGTGAAAGGCATGACGAATTATTTAATGGCAAATTTTATTGCTTGGCAGAATATGATGTCTGTGAGTCATTGTATTGTTTTTCCTTCATTAAAAGTTAAAAGGTGTTGGACTGACATATTTTGGAGGAACAGTTTGCAGGTTAAAAGATTTCTTTGCATGCAAATTTCGATCCCTGTATGCGCAATCTTTGATTCTCCACCAGGTAAGACAGGTTAAAACAAAAAAAAAAATCAGTGAATGCAATGTGTTGACCATGTAGCTTATCTGAGGAACTGGATAATTAAGATAAAATAATTTTGTTAAAAAATGTAAAATGTTTCTGAAGTCGTAGGAGAACGTGAAACGTGAAAGCAAATTAAGTCAGCGTCAAATGATGTGCAGACAGGTGCACGGTACAGATGGTTTAACCCGCTTATACTGTACCTGATCGTCTTGTCATGCCTAATGTCCAACAATCGCATAACAGCAGGTGCTGCAGTGATATTTTATTATGTATTCACGCCTGAGAGTGTTGGGCAAACGTGTCTAAGTGACTTCCGGTAATGTCAAACTCTGCTGTTAGCTTAATCACAGGATCGGCTGTGGTAGCAGGACTTTTGCCTAATTATGTATATGATTTCTATAAGTGTGGCCATTATTGATTGCTTCTCCAGACTTCAGGGTAATTTAGTGACCTACACCTCACCCCAAGCCTATATTTCAATAGTCACCGTAAAGGGGACTTTATGACTCTCTCCAGGAAATCTTAAAGCATGTGCTAATTACTGGAGGGCCCAGTTTTGGGGGTGGGGGGGGTCTAATTTAACGTCCTCTCCGGCTAAATCTAAATTAGAAATTGAAAAAACCGTAATAATTAATGGCAGGCTACAGGTTAATGCTTTCACAGCACACAAAGTGCAGGAACCATAGGAGAAATTAAACCTCATTTTTTTAATACTGTTTGAAAAAAAATCTTAGATGCTTAACTGCTTCAAAGAAATCTTTTTGACAACAAGTTGGTGATGAACAGTTTTGAAAGCTGGATGGTGCTTTAAGCATATTCAGCGAATTTTAATTTCATGTGACTTGTTGATGTACTTCTTGATATCCAAGTAAGTCCTATGACCTATTGCATATAAACAGGAATTCAGGTGACATACCAGAATTAATGAGCAGAGTTCAGAGAAAATGAGAGCAGGCCCATTTACACATACACACGTATCACGCACACACAGCACATATATTAATATCAGCACGGTCTAGTTTTTGTCTATTTATTAGACTGTTTTGTACTGCTCTGGACCAGTTGTGCTATTTTTCACTGCCTTGTACTGTATTGCACTGTCTGTATTGTTTTACACCATCTTGTATTGTTTGCACTGTCTGTATTGTTTTGCATCATCTGTATTGTTTTGCACTGTCTGTATTGTTTGCACTGTCTGTATTGTTTTACACTGTCTTATAATGTTTTGCACTGTCTGTATTCTTTTGCCTCATCCATATTGTTTTGCACTCTCTCTATTGTTTTGCAATAGATCTTCAGTCTCTTTGTAACTGACTGTGGCTGAATGACAACGCATTCCGAGGCACCTGCTGCACGTGGCCAGTAAAGATCTTGAATCTATTATATATCATACACATATTGTCAGGTCAAAGTGCAAGTGTGACAGGACACTTCATCTTAGTGTATTAAAATATACATACATTTTTTATTTAAGATTAATAAAATAAAGTAAAGAAAAACATTTACGTATTCTCAGCTTTCATTGACCAGTGGCAGGACTGGCCAAAATTCAGAATTTATTAACTGTTCCCCATTCCATTCACAAACTGGAATTGGAATTGTAATGACTGGAAGAAGAATTTATTCATTTCAGTTCAAAGAAATTCAATGGAAACACATAACACAACAATGTCATTTAACCTAGCAAAACATAAAAATAATACAAATATATATTATGTATTGTATTTAAATTTTAGCCTTTCTATTAATATACATTGGGTTTATGTTGGGCCTTTGAGTCCTTTTCCCTGGACACATACTGTATGTTACTTTTACTGAACTGTTTATGTATATTAGCATTTTTGAGGAATCTGCAGTTTTATCGGTAGGCTTTGAGTCAAGTGTCAAATGTATTCTTTCCTTTTCATTAAATTTAATTATTTATTAATTAAAAGTGAATGGTTTACATGGCAAAAAGGATTACCTTTCATGGCAGATGCAATTATGCTTTATTCCAGTACACATAACACATTGTTGAATATTGTTACATTTAATCAGAAAAAGATCTTCAAAGGTTTTATCATTTAGATTGCAATGTGACGGCCTGGGACTTTTTTCTATTACACTGAAGATTCTCTTAAGAGCTGGAGAGAAAGCTGATATATAGCAAGATTTGTCTGGTTTGGATTAGTTTCCAATAAGTCAAAGGCTTGGCATCCTCTGCTAAACACGGTTGACTATGTGAAGCTTTAGCTAGTTTGGCTTTCGATGTAGGAAAACAGTTTGGGAAATTCTTTGGTTGGGCAGAATATGCTATGCATCACATCCTATTGAAATATTAAGCTTAGTTGTTAAAAGCTACACCTGTACTATGCCTAAGGATTTATTTCAATTCAATTTCATTATAATTATACTTCCTTACATTCAAATTTGAATTGCATCCTGTTTTTAACTGCAATTTAAATTCAATTCAGATTCACAAATTGAATTAGAATTTCAGGGCCGTTTTCAATTCAATTCTGAATAGTGCACAACCCTGACCAGTGGAAGAGAGTGGAGGTGGGGTATACAGTAACCCCGACAAAAGACACGTCCCATGTGCCAAGAGGCAGATGAAAGGCGACTCGTTTGGATGGAGCCATAGTCATTTAATATTTTCAAAAACAGCTTCACTTCCGATGAACAGGAGCCTGGTTCTTCTTCTGGGGGTAACACTTAGAAGTCAGGTTTGTACCAGACTTCAGCTTAGATGAAAGTGCAGCCGAATGTGGGTAAGTTTGTTGTTTTTTTTTCTTTCCTTCCCTCCTGCATGACTCCAGGAAAACAGCACTGCTCCATGCTCTAAAACTTCCTAGATTGTGTTCCCTTCAAGTTTCCATCAAAACGGAAAGGTAAAGGAAAGTAAAAGTGCCTTGTACAGCCATGTGTGCATGATTGATAGGGCCGCTCGCCAGGGGTATCAAGATGAGAATTTCTCACAGAACCATGCCTATCACCCTGGATGAAATGTAATAGATTTTGGACATGCCATTTCACTTTACAGACTGACGTTTAATACGTATTAAAGTTATGTTACACAACATGCAACCTACACAAATGGAACATGGTGCAAACACTAAGGACAAAGCAGTTAACGAAACAGGCTTATGGATAAAAGAAAAAAGTTTTTTGTTCCAGCCTTTAATCAAGTGGCTTTGATGTTTACTGCGCCGCAAATCTACGCCAATTAGCATATCTTCGCTCCCATTAGTATTTCCATGAGAATATTTGTCTTGTTTCCCTGCAGATGACGGTCGACAGTTCCGCATGACAGCTCTAGGAAGCATATAGCCGTTGTCATAAACACGTATTAAAATACAAAGGATTTACATTAGAAAAAGGCTTCTCCATCCCCAATGCCCCACATCTACAATGGCCAATTAATTCCATCTGAGGTTTGTCTCTCAATACACATCTTCCTATCAACGTACGGGTGTCATGCAGCCGACTGGCATGCACTCTACAGGTTTCACAGACAGACGTAACACAATCCGAGGAAAGCGCCGTTAACCCCGACGACAGGTGACGTCACCGTGGAGTGATGAGACAGGGGGAACCCAGCTGTGTAATTCCTCCAAAGGAACACAGGCCATTTTTTTTATTTTCTGGGCCTCCTAACCAGTCTACTCACACAGGATGACTGGGTATAATCTTAATTCCACACTATAAGGATCATATGGCTTTCAAACCACTTCGCTGTTTATTGTAAATATCACAATATGTGAATGTATGAATACTGAAGAGACCGATAACAGACTGACAACAAAAAAAGGAATATGGAATGCATTTGCCAGCTGTTGACAGGGAGATTACAAAAAGATACTAGTGATTTACAGAGTGCATCAATCCTTCTCTCCGTAGACTTCCAACACGCAGCCTTACAGAAGCATCTCCCAATGATGTCAGAAGGTGAAATTGTTCAGTAAATAATTCATATTTAGGCACGCAGGGCATCATCTTCTGATTTCAGTTGGAAGTGACTGTCTTGCCATCAAAGCTATCCCCTACACACTTTCTAGGGGCTGCATTCTGCCATAAGTCTGCAAGTTGGCCATTGCTCGGAACAGCACTAGGTACAGCAGAAGGAGATCGTGATGAGATTCAGTTTGCCAGGGGCAACGTTACCCAGAGTCAAAGCTAGGGCCCTGGACTTACGCTAATTGTCAAGACCCATATGCGAATGAGAAATAACGAATGCGAAAGAAGATTGAAATCACTAATTGAAGCTCACCACTGAGAAAAGAGACTGCCTCCTGCTCCATCTGGCTGGAAAATATTTATACTCTAACATCCAGGGTGGCTTGATAAATTCAGTCCATTTGATCACTTTAATTTCCCCGTTCATAAACCCTGCCATAAAGTGTCTCACTTTTAGCCAAGAATTGCAGTAAATTTCTGAATGATGCGCAAAAAATTTTATGGCACGACACTATTTAGTCAGCTTAAGTATATTTAATAAAGGGAGGGGGGGTTGGAAAGTTCATTATTGAACAAGACAAATGACTTCCAGTGAGCCTCCCCTTCTTTTTCGAAGCTCCAAATGTGCCGGGGAAAATAATCTTAGCTGAGCACCTGTCGCTTCGACAAAGGACTCACCCCGCTCACACACGCCAAGCACCCCGCTCACACACGCCAAGCACCCCGCTCAGCCGCCTCAAAAGAGGAGCTGGGGGTTGACTCTCTAACCATGCCACTGCCTGTAATCTCCACTCGTTCACCACTCGCTCTCATATTGTGACTCCCCCCAACACCTTAGCTTTAATGTTGCGTAATCTCTATGTTTCCAGCTTGTTCTATTTCCAGGTGTCTTGAGTGACAGCCACACACCCCCTGACTGTGGGATAGTTGTAGCTTAGTCATCTCATTGCCTTACAGGGACTGGAATTCAAATCTCCCTGGAGTGCTGAAGGCAGGTATCCAGCTGCCTGTCTCAGCTCTCTATTTAATGCTGGGATGTGAAATCCCACACTCTATTGTTGCACCTCTTGGCCGTTCAGCATTGACCTGCTGAATACTAGGAACCATTTTTTCATTCAGCCCACCCCTTTTGTCTGATTGGTTACTTTGGAGCCAATGGCTCCAAAGAACCTGGAGAATCTTTTATTTCTGAAGTAAAGCATCTTTTGATATTTGCTTCACAACATGCTTGCATAGCAAACGCAAGCATAGGAGTTGACGTGGCATCTTTCGAACGCGCAAACTCTTGCCCTGTGATGGAAAATACTGAAAGAAGAATCTCCAAAAAGCTGTCGTCCACGCACTTTCTAGGCAGAGTGATGTGTCCACTGAAATGGGCCAGCTGAAGCATTTTAACCTCTTTCTCCAACTCGGTTACTTTTTTTAGCTCTGCAAAGGTGACCCTGATTTTGTTTTCATTTTCTCAGCATGAATATCAGGTTGCATGGGTGGATGCGTGGTTTTTACACATTTGCCCAGGTAGAGGAAAAATGAAACCAGTTTGGAATCCTGGGTGTCATTTTTCAAAGTCACGGAGCTATAAAGTTCGTCAGTTTTGACCAAGGCAAGGCAAGGCAAGTTTATTTATATAGCACAATTTCAGGCACAAGGCAATTCAAAGTGCTTTACAAAGACAG
>JAAGVU020000038.1:20171279-20184043 GCA_011763525.2 Mormyrus iriodes
GTTAAAACAAGTATTGTGGCGGCTCGCTTCCCCCCACCTCCCCCCCTACCCGACTTACCCACAACCTGGACCCAACCCCCCCCCCCCCCCCCGCCCCCCCCTTCTGGCCACCCCACCCCCCCCCCCCCCCCCCGCTGTCTCCCCCTTGTGGCCACGCCATGCCCCATCCCCCAGACATGCCTCTATCAGCAGATGATGCTTCCTGTTAGGCAAAGAACCTGTTTGATTACCGGAAATTACATATCTGAGAAAGAAGCCTTTTTAACTGGATTAGGAAACTGAAAGTGAACAAGATTAAAGCTAGAAAACACCTTCGCATTTTATTTTAGGGCATCCATATGCTTTTTTTTTTTGATGGTGGTGGTGGAGATGGGGGTGGACTGAATTTCACTGTAACTTATTTATGAATCAACAAATGCTTATCTCTGAGGTGGTGTGGTGGTGCAGTGGGTAGCACTGTTACCTCACAGCTTTGGAGACCAGGGTTTGAGTGCCCTGCGATAGGTTGGTGTCCTGTCCTGGATTATTCCCTAACTTATGCCTAAGCTCCTGGGATAGGCATGGCACTCCTGTGACCCTGCATAGGACATGTGTGGATGGATGGATATTTATTTATCTTATCAAGCATGGCACCTCCCAGTATGCCCCCCTGCCAAAAAAACATAAGAAATGACAGGTCTGACAGCTCCCAACTGGAGCTCCTCTGTGGCCGCAATGCAAGCGTAAAAAAAAAAGGAAGGGATCTGAGCCCTGAGGACAGGACTCCCACAAAAAGCTTGGTATTTATTTACAGAGAGCATCTCAAAACTCACACAGGGATAATGCATACAATTTCACAGCAACAAAGGTGACTCGTTACGACCCCGGTGCTCCCTTAAGCAGCACCGCGGCACCGTGCATTTCCTTCTGAATAGCACCATTTATGCTACTCACTTGTTCCGATAGGACAGCATTTAAGTTGCCGGTGGGTCCCGCCTGACCGCCAGCCTCTTTAGAGCTGCTGTTCTGTCGTTCCCAGGCCGATCGGAATTAGGACGGACAGGGAATGCGGCTTCTGGGGGGGGGGCGGCATCTCACGATAGAGAGCTTGTCTAAATCTGGGGGGGCTGAAGCATTTTAAGGAAGTCATTTGTGTTCACATTAGAGTCCTAAAATGAACTGGACTCTTTCTCCTGCTTATGTGTCTACTGTAATAGCCAGGTAAACTGGGTACTGTGCATTTGCAAATAACGAATTTGAAATATAGCTCTGTGAAGGTCACGGTGCTTCAAATCCGTGTGAGCATATTTCTTGCAGCAACTTCTAAGCGCATTTGAGGCGAAGTGTAAAGTAGCACACTTTTTAAATGCGTACATTGGTCTGCACATTAAGGTGTACGATCATTGTGACCGCTTTGGCCGGTCGGAAATGCAATCGCCCAGAATGCATAGCTAACAAATGCTAGCCGCATAAGAATTCAACATGCGCAGCTTGTGAATCAGAGCCCTGCTTGAAATTGGCTATTACTACGGCTTCTGGGAAGAGCAAACGACCTCTGTGTTTTAGTTTGGTGCCTAACTTTCTGCTCCTCTCGCGTTTGTGCTAGCTCAATCTGCTTTAACACACACAAAAAAGGCAAAGAAACGTCAGAACAAGATCTGGCCTGACAGAATCTATGCCACAGTTAGGGAGACCAGGGACAATTGCTGAATGGTGTCAGCTGTTCAAAGGCACACGGTAATCTTCCTGCATAACTTAGACTCCATGCAAAACCACTGATGATTTGCAAACTAGTACAGCTTTGGAAGGAAAATGTTTTTTTTTCTCATTGGGTCAATTTTCTGCATTGTATAAAAGTAAAAATTAAAACATTTTAAAACGGTCCCCAATCTCCTCTACACGGAGGTAACAATCTTTCTTTGAGGACCATCTAGCACACAGACTGTGTGGAGCCGGGATAGGCATTTCAGGAGACAGATTTGTGGGGTCCTGGCTGGCATCTGGCACAACGGCTGGGATCTCTGAAGACTCCTAGCGTCTGTCTGTGATTAATTCCCATCTCCGAGGCCTCACCGCGTTTCAGGTACTGCAGCACAAAATGTGCAGAAATGGACCCCCCCACCCCACTCCAGAAACGTCACGATACCCCAGGAAATAAGATGTCATTTTTTGCATGCATTATCATGCTTAACACTCAGAAGAGCTGGATGCTCTGTTTCATATTTGCAATGTAAATTCCTATTATAATACTAAGCAAAAAATGAAAAAAAAAACTAAATACCGCAGCATTGTGATGCTGAATCCCGGGAAGGCTGACAGAATAGATTCAAACAAAGGCTTGAATGGCGGGAATGTATAAGCCCCACACATTTTAAAACTTAATGAGCAGACTACAGGTATCTGACCCTTCACTGCCTTACCTCCACAAATGCATTTTAATGAATGATTTCCTCTTCAAAATTTATAACGGAATTCTTTCTTTGGTGGATTAATGGTCAGCTGCTGTATTCATATCAAAGTCCCGCTCGGTAAGGTCATTTTGGACACGTGACTTTGTCTAATCAGCCATCGTCTCCGCTGCGATCTCATGAAAACGGCTAGCGTGGTCAGGTCCTGCGTTTTAATAGACATCCCACTCATCCAGCCACCATCTTTCATGTCTGGTAATGTTTTCATTATCAGGCGCCCCAGCGAAATTGCTATTGTATCCAGAAAGGCTTATTATTGATTAGAGTCAGCCCTGTGTGGTATACCAGACACAGTACAAGCTAGAACACAATATGACACTTGGAAACAAACCTCATATGACAACTACAGCGAAATACATTATGTTGCATCTATAACGAAACATCATTAAGCCATCCAGACGATTCACAAGCATCGATTTCATCCAATCAGAAGTGTTTACAGGCAAAGCAATCTCACTGTCTCAGCATACTTAAACCAAAGAGAAAAAATCTACGGCTTCGCTATTTTCAATAATTCTTTTTCGGTGACAAATAATAGCCAGCAGTGAACCTTTGTCCAAGATAGCTTTTTCTATTAATCCCGCTAACCATTCCATCCACTGCCATACGATACTTACCAGGTTTACTTTTTCTGTCATGCGAATGTATAATTGCTCAGTGCAGTCTGTCAGTGGGTGTTCAAAACATGAAAGTCAATTCTTAATGCAGATGAAAGCTGAAGGAAAAAGGCAGGGACACTCTCCTGATACGTGTTTAACCTTTAGAAGTGAACCCGGTGTCAATTTTTCACCCCACTGCCAGTTTTTGTATTGCAGTGTTGTACAGCGTTGGATCTATGCTACGCACTTTGATATCTCTGGATGATTTTGGCATATTTTCATCTTTCTCTTTAGCCTATTTTTTTGATGCATGGTCACGTGACTGGCATCATACTGTCAGTAACCATCGCATACCGTCACATACATTGTTGTAGAATCTATCATGTAGATAGATGTATCATGTAGATATCTACCATGTAGATAGTCAGTATGTTAAATGTCTCGAAGGCTATCTGCTTCAAATGCTGCTATATTAATATCAGAATGGACTGAAAATGATGACAGTAATGATGAGAATGTAGAGTTCGATGACACCAGTGATGTATTAGAGACGAAATCGATGACAGTTGTGAGGACATCAGCATTTTAGCACGTTGAAGAAAAAAGCTAAGTTCTATAATGGTTAAGCAATTTTGTGTTGAACATGGTAAAATTTAAATTGTTCACCTAATATCAAGTAATTTTGTGTATGACAGCCAAATTAGTGTGGGGTGAAAAATTCACCCCAGGTCAGTTAATACGTGACTTTTATAAATGTTAACGTCAGAGGGTTAAGACTTTACAACAACAACTTATCCATTGTTAGTGGTGTGTGCCTCAGTGGGTCAGGATGTTGTACTTGTGATCAGAAGGTTGCTGGCTCAAATCCCAGGGTCAGCAGAGTAGTCTCACCATTGAACCCTAGAGTGGGGCCCTCAACCCCCAGTTACTCTAGGAACTAGCTGATGCGGCTTTCTCAAAACATACGCCGCTTTGGATAGAAACATCTGCTAAATAAATTAAAAGTAAATGGGAGTTGCTCTCCAGGCCTGAAAAAGGGTGTGATGTTCACAAAGAGATCCTGACACATACACTTCTAGAATGTTAAAACAAAATGGAGGAAGTGAGGCTGATTGCACACAGCCCCATGAGCTCCAGCCTGTTTTTTTCCACTGTGAACCAACATTTCTTTATTTTCTGTTTCCTTCCTGTACACCAGACAGACTCGCACCACAGGGTGACAACGCTACACAGTAGGCCTTGGTTTACCTCGAGTCTGACTTCCACCCTGACTGCTCCAGCTGCCAGATGCTCGACATTTTCCCACCTTCACCTCTTTGATGTCTCACACCAGCAGTAAGGAGTGTCTGCCGGCGTCGTCATATACATATAAATATTCCCCCGCTCTAAAGGCGACAAATGGCGGATCGCGCCGAACCCTGGTGTCAGGTTTTGGGGGCTGCAACAGAGACGTTTGGCGTGGGTTGCGCAATCAGCGCCTGCTGGGTGACTGAAATGCAGATCCTGAGTGGAAACGCTAGTTAGAGCACTAGGAAACAAACACATGCTCTCCAATAAAATGAGGAACTCAGATCAGTAATTTCCCAGTGTTGTAATATGTCTGTTCATTGTTTGTCTAATGTGGAATGTTAGTTTACATCATGTTTTCCACTGCATTATGTTACGTTACGTTTTACATTGCATTATATTACGTTACGTTTTCCATTGCATTATGTTACGTTACGTTTTACATTGCATTATGTTACGTTACATTTTACATTGCATTATGTTACGTTACGTTTTCCATTGCATTATGTTACGTTACGTTTTACATTGCATTATGTTACGTTACGTTATGCTAGGCAGACAGGTCGTAATCTTCCGTCAATTCCCCCCCCCCCTTAAGTTATTGATGACTGTAAAGGATTTTTTTGCCTTTAGCACTGAAATGTCTGCCCTATGATGAATGTTGCTCCGTGGGTCCAGGAGGAAAGTTATTTCGTTTTGCTGTGTGTTGTACACGGCTGAGATGACAATAACACTTCACTTGACGTGATCAGATCAGGTGAGATCTTCTCCAATAAATTACATTTGCCAACAGCACAAATAGATGGAGATCAGGGATGGGATCTAGTTCAAAGAGAAAGTCCTCAGCAGATGCTCTTCTTAACAATAAACTCTATACACTTCGGAGGGTAGACTCAAATAGGTGAGAATCTCTCTTCATTTACTTTTGTACATTCAGATTTAATTCTTACAGGCAATTTTTATCATTTCTAACTATTATTCACCTTTGTGGTAATGGCTCTATAATGAGACCGGGAAATGTGAACATTGGTAATGTCTATTATTCTCACGTAAAAAAGACAGGAAGGTCTTAATGAGCGCAGGGTTGTTCTTTGAATGGAAAGTTCTCGAGCAGGTGATAATTGAGTGTCATCGCTCCCAAAATGTCTCCTGATATTAGCCGCGTGATTCCATTCAGCCTGGGGCTGCGGTTTTCGTTTGGCAAGTTAATTTCCCGAAATCACAAAATAATCTGTTTTCAAAGTAAGCAAAGGGGAACGCAATTACGGAAGATTACGATATATGTATTAATTAAACATGGTGGAAAAACGCAGGAGCTGGAGATGTGAACCCAGAAACTGAACTGCAAATATAAGTGAACTTGCAGTGAAGGATCAGTGAATCCCAGCTTCAAGACCACATCATCCTTCCACCTTGGTTATGATTGCTGTTGATACATATGCCTGAAAAATATAGCCACAGTTGCCAAGGTTGCATATTGTACCAATTAAAAAACCACTAATGGAAGATTATGGAAAATCCATGAGTCTTCTACAGCCGATACTCATTACAGTGAGACTGCAGTCTATCGCAGAATGTACAGGGCAGAAGATAGGGGAGACTTTGGATGGGATGTCAGTCCATGGCAGCAAACATATTCATACAAACTCACAAGCTATGGGTGTGTGGCTCAACGGGCTAGGGTGCTATATTTACAATGCAAGTGTGGCTGATTCAAATCCTGGGGTCAGCAGAAGTATTTCCCTGTTGGACTCTTGAGCAAGGCCTTTAACCTCAATTGCTCCAGGGATGGTCTGGCCCTGCTTTCTCAATGAAAAATGTAAGTCTGATAAATAAATAAAACATATACTTAGAGATGCCTGTCCTGCTATACCACATATTTTTCAACAGTGGGGACTCAAACCTCCAACCTTAGCAGTATGACACAACAGTACTAACCAATGATCCACCATAGCAGCCACAAGGGAGAAGCTGAAACATTCTATCTTTAATGCTAACCAAATTTTTTGACAAATAAACTGCACAAAACCATGACCTCAGCTCAAACTCATGTTTCAGTCATAGTTTATATGCTTTCCGAGAAAGAACCCTAACACATAACACCCATCCTGACCCACTAGCCATACCAGAATAGAACAGAATGGAGCAGTTATATAAACTGGTGGCATTACATGTGATTAAATATCATTAAAATCGTACCCCGGCAATCAGAGGGAAGAGCTCATAGATATCTCCCTACATTAATGACCATGTTGGAGAGAAACCCAAGGCACTCAACCTTTTTACAGCGGTAAGGCACTGGGGGATGAGAAATGTTAAACACTTATCGTAAGTCTTCATAATGACTTTCATAATCAACATAATCAATTCAGGCAAAACCCGGCATCAAAATGATCTTCATTTGTTTGGCTATAAAATGTACTAGACCCTGATCTACACCTACTTATCTACCTATGATAAAAATAGACTCACTTACCTATCTGACTCACAATGACTCAAATGTAAATCTGAAGTTTTTTTTCTTTTATTTGTTTAAGTTAAACAATTTGTTTAACATTTGTTTGTAAAAATAAATTTCGGGCAGCAGTATGCCCAGCTGCCCTATGCTATCTAGAGCCGTATGATAGTTGTGGCAGGAAATTACTGTGCTACATGTTAGCTTGACAATCCCAGCCTCACAAGCATCTCCCAGTCTCATTCTCACACCTAACGCTCGTGCAATTATCCTATTCCGACATAAGTCCATTTCGACATACAACCTCCTACAACAGAACCCAGTCGAAAGTCAGGAACAGATTTACGAAGGCTGTCTTTTACGTCCTTGATTCCATTGTCCAAGACTATGGAGTAACTAGGGTGATGGGAAGTGATAATCCACATCCATTAATGATCTTTTAACCATGTATAGCATGTTTAGGGGGGCTGTGTGGCTCAGGGAGTTACAGTGTTTCCATGATTCAGAAAAGGCGCTGGTTTGAATCTTGAGGTCGGCAGACTGATACTGCTGTTGGGCCCTTGACGATACCTTTAACCGCCCACTGGGCGCTGCACATCTCCTCATGCGGAGTTCAATCGGATAGATGGAAAAACAATTTCCCCATGGGAATGAATAAAGTATCTCTATTCTAACGGTCCACCCTTCGTGAATTTCTGATGAAATCCTAACCTCGTCTTATCATCTTATCTTTGGTAGCACCAAAATTCAGCACCCTGCATTTACAAACAGCCATTTAGAAATCTTACTCAATGTTTTACATCATATATAATATAACACAGAAACAAAAAAGCTGAGCCCAGCATTGGAACGTTATCAAAGATGCCACGCTAGATAAACTTAACAAGTAGTCCAATTTCCACAATTGACTGTAGTCTTTAGTGAGTCACTATTCAGGCTGACCTCGCAGACACGGCTTAAACGTTTCCCCTGTGCTGGATTTAGAGAGATATTGGCTGATAATCTCTCATCCAAGTCCTGCAAGACAGCAGAAACCACACTTAACATGGATTTGAGGAGATGAGTGTCACTGTGCTCCTTCTTTGGAACGAAGAGAGATGGCTAAAGGAGAAGAAGACAGGATCAGAATCTTGGGGTTTTTTTTTAAAAAAAAAGGGTTTCAGGAACCTCTGTTGACCCGCTTAGACGGAACAGAGCGTCCATCCCAGACTCCGTGCCACGGGGGTCTCTTGGACTTGAGACAGTGATTTTCCACTTGATTAATGGGTGGAGTTCCTGAAACGGAGGGGGTGACTCTTTCACCCTGCGTGTGCGGAATCGTGTCTCTCGAGTGTTACGGCTTACTCTGGCTTCCCTTCCCTTTAAGGGCCGGCTTTAAAGGGCTGTGTATATCCAAGATCTTCAGTGAAGGAAAGAAAGAAGTGAAGGAAACAGTATATATAACATCTGCCGTTACTTTCTGTGACACGGCTTTATACAATCAGTCTTTATGCACAATGTTATTACACTGTGGCACCATCTTAATATACCTTTGTTCTCCGGGAATAAGAAAACAACGTAAGGCCAGCCATCTCTCCTCCTTTCCATCTCCCCTGTAAATCACTTCTGCACCTGTGCAAAAATGTTCTCTGAGTCCCAGATTTCTTTTTTTGTTTTGTTTTTTGCTTTTCCCTCCTTTTCCTGGCTCTTACGGACACCTGCACAGCACGCCACTGGCATTATCGCGCGTCCAATGTCATTTCTCTGCAGTCTGAGAGAAGTGCCGTCTCTCCGGGAGGACAGCGCAGCATTAAAAAGAAGGATAACCCTATCGTGCTGCGAGATGAGCCGCGGGGAGGCCCAGGCAGCTGGCTTCCTTTGCCTCCACACGTCCTTCAGGAACTGTCAGCCTGGGGACGAGGAAGAGTGGTGGAGGTGGGGTGGAGGGGTAACGAGCGCCACTGGCTATCACGCCTCTCCCTCGGGGGGGCTCATAGCAGAGCACCGGAGGATGTGGCCTGCAGAACCTGAGGCTGTTCGGTCAAGTCCCAATAGTGACCCTGCTACAGTAACCTTGAGTAAGGGACCTAGCCTATACCACTAAATTAGCTCGTAGCGTAGACGGACTAAAAATAAAAAGGTACTTATTTCGTACAAACGAGTCAAATATGCAGGGATGGAGGGGTTGGTGTCACCCCAAGACGGATCATTACATTTCCACAAGGATTGATTTACTTAATTACCCCAGCTCATTCCAGGATAAGACGATCAGCTTGGTTGCTAGAGATGTTTAACCACTTGCTCACTTGTTAGCTAAGAAAAAATGCCCGATTGGCCTGAAAAGTAGAGTAACGTTGATATATATGTATTTGTATTTATCAGTTTAGTATTCAGTACGTGCACTCAAGAGTCTATGAGAAGCAGTGTTGAAATCATAAATTATTCCGTCCACCCAACGGCTGCCTCTTGTTTATTAGCCGCTTTTTTCCAATTTCAATTAAATTTCTTTGAAAGGATGAAATGCACTTTTTGTGCAGATCGCAAATCTCTGTTTTGAGAGGCATGACACAAACAACGAGATAGCCGAAAAGGATTAGTCCCATGACACACAACTTGCGAGGAGCCATATTAACAGCTGTCATAGACTCTCTTACCCGTTACGCGTTAATGTCCTTTTCCTGTAAGAACCAATTATATCGCCATCCTGCTTCAGCTACGACGTAAACAGGTTCTGAAGTCAGCAACGAAACGTTAACAGCGAACAGCCATGAACGACATAAAAAGCGAATGGCCGTGTGGAAAAAATTCCGATTCATGTTCAATTACTGTCAACGACATACTATACACAATGCAATGGCCGCAACATAAAAAGAACATCAATCATCCTATGTGGGGAATAGATACGTAAAAAAATAATAATGAACACCCTTTGAAACAACAAGCAAAGTTGTTTTACAGCATTTACAGCAAAATGTAAGTAATGCGATCAGTAAAGAGAAACCCAAAAATTCAAAACTCAAAAAAATAAACAATTTAGTAATTTACTCCTGTAGGTCAGCAAAAAACATCGCTGCATAGCATAAGAGAACATACAATAAGAAGTATTGTTTTCTGAGCTTCCAAATAATGATCTACTTCTGAAAAAAAAATGTATGTGTAATTTTCTCCGTTTTCTTTTCATTTCTTTGGTAGCTCTTATCAAGGATGTGGAAAGCAGTTGTTGATTCAAGCTCCCCAAACACTGCAAAATCTAACAGGGTTTTTAATGTAAACATGCCTTATTCCAAAAGGGAACCCTTACAAAAAAGCAAGCATAAGGAACACAGCACCACCATCTACTGACCCTCACAGATGTCAACAAACATCCAAGTCATAATTTGTTTTTTTTTTTTTATCTGTTTATTTGATAGATGCCCTTACCTAGAGTGATGTCACACAGCTTTGCAAGTGCGTGCAATCAGAGAGCAGGGTGGGAATAACCACGCGCCCTGCTTGTGTGACTCTGGAGATGGATACAGTGCAGGCAGAATGCTTTCCATCAATGTGTAGCTACACACCATGGCAGGTGCTCTCCTAAATGGAATGTTTCAGCAATGTTCCACATACATACAAGAACATAGGTCTATCAATTAACAAAACTGTACAGCAATTGCATCAACAAGTGCAAGAGTAAAGCTGTACATTAATTCAAGTGCTTTGCTCATACTGCATCAATGAATGCACCACTTTTACTGAAAATATACTTTACTGAAGGCTTCTTTACAGTACTGGACTGCTACTGTAACAAGGGTACATTTTTTGTCCTTAAATTACCTCTGTTTTACAACAGGCAAGAGACTTAACAAAACATTGGAATTATAGTCTTGCTTTCCATTAATTAATTGGATGTTTTCTTTAATAAGCTCTTATTTTACTTATATGGTCTATATTAAAGTCTCTCCAGAAACTAAACACAAAAAATAATGGATAATTATCCATCATCCCGTAGAATCAAGGGATATTTTATAAAGATTTTAGACTAGCTAAGTTATTTGTCCATCTTCGACAAATATTTGTGTAGAGATGCAGAACAATTATTGGAATCAGTTTAATAAAGCCTTTAGAATATTTCAAGAAAATGAATCCAGTACAACAATTTAAGATATTTTATCTTTCATACAGGGAAAAAAACAGTATATAGTATACACAAACACACACACACTATATGGACAAAAATATTGGGACACACCTCTTAATCATTGAATTCAGGTGATTCATTCAGACCCATTGCCACAGGTGGATAAAGTCAAACACCTAGCCATGCAGTCCTTTACAAACATCTGTGAAAGAATGGGTCACCTTTGCAACAAGTCAGTTCATGAAATTTCCTCTCTGCTAGATTTTCCATGGTCAGATCTAAGTGATATTATTGCAAAGTGGAAGTGTTTAGGAACAACAGAAACTCAGCCATGAAGTGACAGACCACATAAAATAACAGAGCAGGGTCGCCGAGTGCTGAGGCGCATAGTGCATGGAAGTTGCCAACGCTCTGATGACTCAGTAACTGCAGAGTTCCACACTCCCTCTGGCATTAACCCCAGCACAAAAACTGTGTGTTGGGAGCTTCATGGAATGGGCTTCCATGGCCGAGTAGCTACATGCAAGCCTCACATCACCTTGCGCAATGCCAAGCGTCGGGTGGAGTGGTGTAAAGCACACCGCCACTGGACTCTGGAGCAGTGGAAACGTGTTCTGTAAAGTGGCGAATCACATTTCTCTGTCAGGCAGTCTGATAGATGAGTCTAGGTTTGGCGGATGCCAGGAGAATGTTACCAGCCTGACTGTATTGTGCCAACTGTAAAGTTTGGTGGAAAAGGGATAATGGTATGGGGTTGTTTTTCAGGGATTGGGCTAGGCCCCTTAGTTCCAGTGAATGTAACCAAGCATACCAAGACATTTTTAACAATTCTATGCTTCCAACATTGTGGGTACAGTTTGGGGAAGGCCCTTTTCTGTTCCAGCATGGCTGTGCCCCAGTGCACAAAGCAAGGTCCATAAAGACATGGTTGGGTGAGTTTGGTGTGGAAGAACTTGACTGGCCCGCACAGAGCCTTGACCTCAACCCCTTCGAACACCTTTGGGATGAACTAGAACAGAGACTGCGAGCCAAGCCTTCATGTCCAACATCAGTGACTGACCTCACAAATGCTCTTCTGGATGAATGGGCAAAAACTCCCACAGACACATTCCAATATCTTGTGGAAAGCCTTCCCAGAAGAGTGGCAGCTGTTATAGCTGCAAAGGGGGGACCAGCTCCATATTTATGCCTATGGATTTAGAATGGGATGTCATAAAAGTTCCTGTAGGTTAGGTGTCCCAATACTTCTGTCCATGTAGTTAGGATGTGTGTGTGTGTTTGTGTGTGTGTGTGTCTGTGTGTGTAATATATAATTTGTAATTTATATGTTTCTTTAAGACTTCTGTGATTATTGCAGGAGATGATAACAATGGTCATACGTTGTTTTTGGAAAAAAGAAATGGCAAACGCAATGGACCCCACCATCCTAATTCCATGTTTACCAGATACAATTACTTGATACAGTTACAGCATCTCAGCGGACTGCCAGCAGTGGAGGTTTGCAAGCTAAACGACAGATACATGGGGAACCCTGGGGCTTTCGTCTTATCTGTTAAACATCCGTTCGGGTTTTTGCAGCACGGCAAATGTTTAAATGCAATAATTTTAATTTGGATGGAGGCGGGTGAGTGGTGAATATGGTCTAAATATTAGGCTGAAAGCTGGCATTGCTTTGCCCGAGATAAAGCAAAATCACCAAGTGGAAGAGGGGGCTCTCCAGGTCGACATTATCCCTTGGTTGTCATGGGAATGCTCATCGATGTGTCAATTTCTAAACGTATTAGGTGTTCCATGTGAGCCTCCCTCTCTCTCTCTCTCTCAGATGAAAGGGTGAACACTCAACCTGCTGCAATACCCTCACTTCTGAAGTAATATAAACA
>JAAGVU020000038.1:20198258-20226683 GCA_011763525.2 Mormyrus iriodes
ATAAGTAACCAAAGAAAATACAAGACTTTTGGCAATTTTAGTTTTTTTGATTGTAGTCACACATTTTTATAAAATTGAGTTTCCCCTTGTGGGGACTGAAAAAATGGTCCCCACAACGTCAGAATAATAGGTTGTTAATCACATATGTCCCCACAATGCAATAATGGCAGGATCCATACACACACACACACACACACACACACACAAAAAGCATGAAGAGAAACAAAATGGGCGGTTTTGGAGTCAACTCTACCACCCATGATTTTACCACAAAACTGCCAATATACATCCTTGTGTCAGATTTGTTCCTACAGCACTGGATGCTTTATATTGTTCACTGACAGGCTCACCCTGTACAAGAACTGCAGCCTTCCTGCACCACAAACAAACATGTTGTGTTGCGTGGCCTTGTGAACAGTTGCCATAGAAACATTTTGTTTTAGGGGTTAGTCAGTGGGTTGTTACTTCGGATTTATGCAAATTCACTATTTAAATACTAAAAACACAGGCTCGCATTTCAGCTGTGCAACATGTCACTTGTCTTACATTATGATTCAGTTAATGAGTGAGATTTACACAGCACGGTATGTGATGTACGGTCCATCACACAGACGCTACTTAAAGCACCTTTCAACCATACAGCTAAAAACCCCTCATATTCCATTACGCAAATCTTCTTTTGCAAAAACATTATCAAAAAAAGACAAATTACAGCCCTGATTACTATATGCCATGTTCACTGACAAATTTATAATTGTATCACAATTATAAACTTATGCATGAAATATGCTGCTTCATTTGAAGGCAAAACAATTGGTTATCAGGCAGTGCACAGGAATAATTTAAATTTCTGTAATGTGTACAATTTCGGTTCTAGTTGGTTAACAGACAGACTTACAAACAAAATGTTCTTTTCCGTTAATTTGTGTTTAAAGAGAACCTCAAACCGACCATCATAAGTAAAACGCATGGGTAGGATGGATGTCTATAACTGTATTATTATCAAAGGTATATTTTGGTATCTCTCTTGATGCAGTAGAATCCCCAGAAACAAGTGGTTCACAGGCATCAATCAAAGGCAGAGCAAATTTTGTTAGAGATTACAATACATTTTACAAATTTAATAGAATATTCCGCTGTCTGACCCTTTTTGATGGTGTGGGTGATGAATCATTGAGCCACATTGTCTGATAAAAGTATACGCTATTCTCCAGCCTTCAAATGTCACTACACACCAGAGACACAAGGTCATACTGCTCTTAACAGGTGTTTTTACTTTACTTTTTTGTGTTGCGATCAGTCACTCTGATTGCATGATGCAACAACATGCCATTCCAGTTCAAAAATCAGGATTGATGAAAGTCTGTGGGTCTCTGTAAGAAGAGAGAAGCATTTTAAAATGATGCCACGGCGCCCTCTGTCACACAAAGAGAGAAAGGCACCTGAACTCCTGCTGTGTCATGCTAGGCACAAGTCAACGGCCTTATGTTTAAAGACAAGTCAGATTCTTCTACAATTTTACAAAAATGGTTATAATGTTTGCTAGCCACCTTCAATTACACCATCGTATGAACATTTTCATCTATCTTGTTACGGTTTTTTCATAATATTACCATTATGCTAGAAAAATGGGATTAACTTATAAAAAGGCAAACAAAAGAAAAACATTAACATTGAATTTTATTTTGTCCACATTGTGTGTGTATATACACCTGTAGCACACATATCCCATTAAAACCTGTAGGTTACTTCTGCAGATAAAATGTACAGAAAACTTCAGGGGACTTCAGTTTGACTCTTCCGAAATTTCAAAACACCCTCTGTGAAAAGCTACGCACACCTATTTTTACCAAGTGAGCGTGCGGATAACCTTGCAGATTCATTCCGATGGTGAGTTAAGGTCACAGCTCAAGGGTACAGCGATTGCTGAGTTCTAGAATAGAAGGTCAACCCATCAACCAATATGTTATATTGAAGGGTGAGGTGAAGTAAAATGAGCATGCTGGCAAGAAGGCATGTTTTATAGAAGCTTGATTTTTGCTGGTCTTTTTGTCAGATTGAGGCATCAGTGATCAATATAATATGTTGAGAATTCATTGCAATATGGAGGCTGGAATGCAAACAGCTATACAACTTATAACCAGACGATGCATGTGCATAACTGTAGTGTTGTGGTTACTGTGTTTGTATTTCATCTTATCTGCCATCTTGCCTGCTAATTTATCTGTCTAATGCACTTGGAACGAAATGAAAACAATAAACTGTGCCACCGTTGATTACCTCTGATCGTTATTCATCAGATGGAGTTAATGTGCACCTGTAGTTTAATGCAGCAGTGTGGGTGGGGGGGGGGCAAAAAAACCCCAAAAAAACGTCCAGGTTCTTATTGAAGATCGCAAACAGAGTATCCTGTCAATTAGCATCTAATCTTACACGTCACTGCAGGGGGCGGCGGGGTATCCATTCACACGCTTGCAGGAGCAGGTAGCAAATTAGCAAAAACAGATTATGTAGAACCACCCATGGTACCTGCTGAGATAATAATTTAAAAAACATATTTTAAAAAACATAATCAAATTTCCGATTATACTCATCTCACACCAGCATTTCCTCAAACCGTGCCTCACGCATCATATAAGATTCGGTTACCGTTAAATAAAACTTCAAGGAGAGCAACCGGGAAACACAAACATCACACCACCTGAGTTTCATCACCAGAACATTCAGCTTGATCTGAATCATTTGCCCTAGATGACTAACTTACTTTACAGTAATTCCATTTCAAAATCCAATTTAATGTTATGGTCAGAATCTTGGCATTTTAATAAGTGGCGGGGGGGGGTTATTCTAAATGCCAGGATTAATTCCTGACCCATTTACCCCCAATATCACTTCAACAGAACACCCAAAAGGCAACATGAATGATCTCGCGGTCTCCAAACCTTTTCAATGGCTGACCATAGGAAACCTCCTTTGTTTCATTTGCAGCCCTTGTTATTAAGTGTCAAAATTCTCTCTGCCAATCTTCCCATGGAGCATAAATGAACAGCAGAGGAATGCCAATGTCCTGGCACATGTTTCCATTTGGCAAGCGTAAAAAATCTGTAGCAATTCATAGCATATGTTGCTTTAGAAATCGGAGCATTCTATTATGAATTATTCTCATTTCTTAGTGATCCATGTGCTATCTGTCCATTTTTCAAGAGGAAAAAAGGGCAGGGATGTACTATTTAATTTCTTGCAAGTGAAGAAAGGAAATGTTCGGAAGGTTTACTATTGGGCACTGTGAACATCTGGTCACCATGGAGCACATCTGGTTAAGTGAACATCTGGTCACCATGGAGAGGATAGCTACTCATGCTTGTGTGCTTTGCCATTGACAGGCGCTCCATTGGCTGGACTGACCATGCTGTTGAGCACCTTGGCCTGAGCCATCAAGCTTCTGACGGCATCAAGGGGACCCGTCCCCTCCAGGGCCGAGGGGTGCCTGTAAGAGCGACCAATGCGGTCCCACAGGGTGAAGTATTGACCATAGTTGTAATCGAAGAAGAGGTGGTGGTCAGTATGGTGCGCAGAGCCATTGATGATCTTCTCCAGCAGCTTGGGGACCCGATAGTCGCCGTCGTGGATGGATACGGTCCACAGGTTGACAAAGACGTAAAGGCCCAGGTAGAGCACCTTATGGAGTGGGAAGAGGAAAGGGTAGATGTGGTAGGGGAGGCCCTGGAGGAAGCCGTCCACGGGGTGGAAGGCATGGCTGGCGAAGGGTGTGGGGATCTTCCACACGTGATGGGGTTTATGGAAGTGCTGCAGATCACATGAGAATACGAGGCTGAAAAACCGACATTTTGCAGGCATTTGAAGAAAAAAAAAATAACAGCTCAAAAAAGGGAGATTATGTATTTAACAAGTTGATGTACTTCCACTCATCAGATTTTCATCCTGCAACAGCTGTTAGAAACTCTGACCCAGAAGCACCACACTAATGTCCTCCATGCATGTCTGGGATGTCTGCTGTACTCTGACCATAATTTTGTTACATCCTGACAGATATTCCTAAAACATTTTAAATACACATTTTTAACAGTATGTATATATATACACTAACTAAAATGGTGAAATGAAAGATTTTAATTTAAAGTAGTAAATTTAAAACAATTGTGATAAACTAAACTTTGATACAGGGGTGTCAATCTCCAGTCCTAGAGGGCCGGAACCCTGCACATTTTTGGGTTTGTTCACAACTTGGATTTCATGCAGTAATTTTGCAGCCTGTCAAGTACTGCCACAAACTCCAATAAAAAGCAAAGTAACTTAAAAAAAAGACATTATGGACATTACACAATATTCAAATACCTCACTAGCCTTAGGTTTAACTTCCTTATTTACCTTGTAAATAAGTTTGTGGTGAAGAAATCGATGGATCCAGTAGATGCACATATCAGTAAAAAACAAGAACGAAAACATGCCGAAAATTACTCCCGGCCATCCTAAAAGAAAGAAATGATAACTGTGATATACAACACAAAGTATACAGAGCTAGAATGGCAACCCCCAACTTCACAGCACCGGTAGAGAGACTCACAGAACTTACCAAAAGGAGACTCATTGACGTTGTCGTAAAGTTTGCTATATCCTCTGACTTCAGCAAAAAACAAGGCCACTGTAGGAATACTGATCCATGGCAGAGAGCTCATGGCATACTTAATCTCTCTGCGCACCTGGTTCTGCAGGGGAACCAAAGACATCACAAAATTTCGGGTAAACATAATTGTTTATAAAAAAAATTACTCGACAACCGATGGATTCTACATCAAGTGGAGCAGAGGTGTATAAAGGGATGGGGCCACGCTAAAACTTTATTGGCTCCCAGAGTGCCCCCTCCCTTGCCACTCACTGCTTCAAAACATATCACTGGCCCCTCTTATGTATCCTGCCTTAAAAAAAAAAAAAATTTGGAATCACCCCAGAATTGGAGAAATAAAAATACATTACAAACCTCCAGAAACTGGGGGTGTTTCATTAAGTCGTGGTCAAAGATAAAATAGTAGCTCAGGGAACCCATGACCAGGTACAAGATGGCTGCCCCCAGGTTTGTCACAACCAGCAGCCCGATGATCTGGCGCAGAGGCTCGCCCTCGGGCCATGACTTGGGGTAAACATAAGGGGAGAAGAAGTACTGGTCGGCCAAGCTGAGCACTAGATCCATCCTCCCAACTGTAAAAGAAGCACCGATGAAGCACCGAAGTCTACACATTGTATCTTTACATTCCACTGTCCTATATAGCCACTCAGTTACTTATATATAAAAAGTCTGAAATGTCAAACCTTATGGCTGTTGTTTACTGACAATTAGAAATTCCATGCCTAAATGTGTGTTAGGCATATGTATGAATGCATGAATGGCTACAAGTGATGGACTAGATGTGATAAGTTCACATACTCCATAACGCCATTGGGTTAAAATAAATTACAGCATGCGGGGTGCACCATACATTCACACACATGCATGGATACTTGCGCACACGTACATATTCAGATTCACAGACCAGAATATCGTAACAGCATTACAGACAGCATAGAGTGCAAGAGAAAAAGTAACTATACCTGACTCTGGGGTGACACTGACATCGACACGTTTTCAGCCTATACTGTGATTAACTAACCAGCTACCAGTAACCGGATTAGTTCATAAGCAAAGTGCGCAGGACAACTTCCAGTTATCCTTAAACTTCTCTAGTGGCGCATCTGCTTTGCTAACGACAGCAAAGACATTAAACAAAATTAAACAGCATTAACATTCTCTATTCAGATCCACATTTAACTATCATGTAAAGGAAAAATCCACTATATACACTCACTGACAACCCATTACGCTACACCTACCTGTTCCGTTTTAACTAGGAAAACCACCTATTCTGCTAGAAACATAGACGATGTATTTCTGTGACCAATAAACGTTCAGCCGAGATCATGAGGTAATGGAAATCTAACCAATAGAAATGCGACTGAGCGTCACCGCGAGAGAGCTCTCTTCGTGGGATTGGACCGTCCTCTGATCAGATCATGGCGCTAGCACTTAGTTTGGTCTGAAGTTTTAAAGACACAGAGTCTATGTACAGAGGAAATTTGCCAAACTCATTAAGAGCTCCAGAACAAAGGGCAAAACTCTGTCACAATGTCGATGTCGTAATTATACGCAGTTCAAAGCATTTTCGATAGAAACTTGGCCTGCCATAGATGTCGCACAGAGGTCACGAAAGTCACCTAAAACAAGATTAACACAGCTAAAATACAATGATAAGGGAAATAAGATCAATTTTATAACGCATAAATATAATTGAAAACCTTTGCAAACGAAACGATTGTTCTGATCTTATCACGTGGGAACTAATATTTTGTGCTAATGCTTTCCACGGTCTTATTTTGAAAGGCACAGAGCCTGACCCCGGAAAATGATGACGTTAAATTAAAGCGACTTGGATTCCGTGACGCGGGATTCGGTTAACGTAAGCACGCGTATTTCTGCTGCATCTATTTATTTACTGTTAGTTTCGCAGACTTGCGCGTACGTTTTTGCTAGATCACAGCACATTCCTATAACATTTCGCGTCGTTTGCCCAGACGCACATCGTATCAGTCTGGTTATTCAGAGATGGACAGCGAAGTACAGAGAGATGGAAGAGTCCTGGATCTCACCGATGATGCCTGGAGGGAGGACCGCCTGCCCTATGAGGATGTCACCATCCCACTGGTAAGCCCTCCTGGCATACGGCTAGAAATGGCTGCTCCTCCGCGTAATGTATCCTGCACAGAAACAAATTTACAATATTTACTTTCCCGTCCTTGAATCCTTGAGACATCGGCGTCGCCTTTTCTTTCCTTCATCATGGTAATTAACACGGTAATTTAACCAATTAGAGCGATTGTCACTCGATTTCAAATGAAGTTAGCAAACGTCAAAACGTTTTATGTGGATGCACACTTCACTTAAAGCGGAGTAGACATTTGTTGAGGGGGTGATATAATTACCGCTAAATATTCTGTCAAACGGATTTAACTACGCTTAAAAATAGACATTTTTAATTTACATGTTCATTTCCAGCTGTGAGCTTTTGGTCTCCAGATCCAGTACGCCCTGTTTGAGGGACAAGAATATCTGGTACAAATAACACACTCTGGTTATGTGATCACTTTGATCTGAAATGTGGACGTTAATTGCAGCTAATTCAAAAATATTTAAAACTTAAGCTGTTCAGGACATCATAGGAAACGTAGATTAAATTGCACCCACGATCTGTAGCTCGAGACACTCTCTGCAGGAGTTTACCTCTAAAGGTTATATCGGGTTATTTGTTTTTGCTGTCAAGTTTAATTAGATCTGCGAGTCAAGGGATACATATTTGCAATCCTGTTGAATGATCTTGATGCAGTTAAATCGAAGTTGCAGACACCCGGACAGGATGCGTCACCCAAAACTTAATATCAGCCCCTCCTCTCCAGAGTGAACTCCCTGAAGCAGAGCAAGACAATGGCGGATCCACAGAGTCCGTGAAAGAACAAGAGATGAAGTGGTCCGACTTGGCCTTGCAAAGTCTCCATGAAAACACTCCCAGTGCCGGGAACTAACTGGCCAGACGGAGCGCAAGACCAAAGATCTTACTGGATTGAGAATATACTGGCTTTTCACTAAAAAGGTTTTAAGATTATTGTAAATAAATATACATACACACGGGGACGTTTTGCTTTTCCTGGTGTTTTTGGGGTCAAATAGGTATGGTTCAAATTTGAGGACTGGTACCTCACACTCAAACTGTGAAAACAGCATGTCAGACTAAACTGGGAAAGGTTCCATCTTAAAAAAAAAAACCCACAATTGGTTAATTTTAATTTTGTTCCAAGTTTTATATGGATTTGTTTACGTACATATATACACCTGTTTCACACAATAACCATGTAGAGCTGAGATGTTTTTATTGCTGCCTAAAACAGATTAATTGTCTGATTTAAAAATGCAGTGTTCATTTTCAAATAAAGACCATACAAAAATAATGGAACAGTCTAAACTTTGTCAAGTAATTGAGAAATTAGTTTGAAAACAATGAATGGGAAGTGAATGCCGAAGCCTCATTTGTGAACCACCAACTGTAGGTTATGCAACATCTTTCTGATACTACAGACATTCTCAGAATCCACATTGCTCTTCAATTAGGTTTCCTTGCCAGCACCATTTTTCACACCTAAAAGCAAAGTATGTGGCCAGCTCAGTTAGTCTATTTTATTGCAATTTGTCTTAGCTGAATTTTGAAGACAAACGGCACAGAGGAAAACAAACTACAGGGAGCTGTTCCCATGATTACTGTCTCTGTGCCATTTCTGAGATTGAGGTTCCAGAGACGGCGAGCCGTGTCCAGGGGTCCTCCGCTCATCACACGATTGGGACAGTCATTTTGGTCTGATGTTTTAGAATAGCATACGCTAAGTTTACTGCGTATTCAGGATCTACATAATTTAAATGCTGTACAGATTAGTTCAGTTAATAGCAGTTATGAAAGAACGTTTGGAGTGTTTTTGAATGAGACTGGTTAAAAATAGCATTTTAATATAAAATGATGCAGTATTAGTAATCCTCATCCAAAATAGTGACACAGAAAATGAAATTGTTATAAAAAAAACCCTCAAGTGTCCATCTTCATAAAGGACCCTGTTTGAACCAGACTTTCACACTCTAGCACATCTCTTGTCCTGTTAATTAGCATGAGGTCATTTCTACTTGAAAATGTCACACTGCATTACTTAAGGAAATGTCAGACCAATACGTATAAACAGCATAAATAAGACTTAATTCACTGCTATTTATGAACAGTTTTGTTGTAATATTCCACAACAACATTTTATACTCTCCAGTTATTGATACAAAAGATGTTCACATTTAGCACAGAGCTAGGTGGCCCATCCTGCTATCCTTCTGTGTCTTGGGTTGGGGGACACCATTTTATTTTGGTGGAATGGTTTCTGGAATCTCCAACACAAAAAGTTTATAAGTAACAATGGACCAACCCAGTATCAATACCAACAAAACACTACTTCTGCCCAAAACCCAGCACTACAATCTGACATCAATTCACATCTTTATAAATAAAATTGAAATCTGTTATTGGTTCTCTTAAACATGGTTTAACAGGGATCCCCCGTGTTCCACGTTCTTGCACCCTCCCAAAACGTGGACTGCTTGGGGGTCCCTGAGGACTGGGTTGAGAAACACTGGTTTAACTGTAGCAATTATGAGTGGATAACTAGACCAGTTTCATATGAATTCAGTTCAAATTTACATTTTCAAATTTCACCTCTCTTTGTTATGGTGTGGGGGGGAATCATTGCAATTTTCAGTCTTTTATACCTTGAATAGTCCTACCAAAATTGAGATAATTAATCATTTACTGGAACGTTACTTTTTTGGTCACATAAAGGATGCGTCTTCAGCACAGACAGCTGTGCCAGAACCTTCCATGCATTTTCTATACCTGCTTGTTCTGTGCAGGATTGTGGGAGTCTATCACCACTAAGCAGAGAACAACCCAGGATGGGGCACCAACCCATCACAGGGCACATACGTAATTTGGTAACTCCAATTCACTTAAGCATGTTTTTGGACTACGGGGAGCAAACCAGAGGACACGCCAGATTCACATGGGGAGAACAGGGTGGAGACTCGAACTCTGGTCCCAGAGGTATGAGGCGACAGCACTAGCCACTGCACCACCATGCTGCCCCTTATTCTGGAACCTTCTATCTGTAATTGTAAAAAATCAAACACAAAACAAAGACCCCCCCTCTTCCCCTCAAACAGGCCAGGGTATGCTGGAAGCTATGTAAAACTGCAGACATACTTATATACACATTCCCATGGATAAGTGTCAAGGCCATGATGGTGTGTTTTATGCTTCCCAGGCTTATTGTTGTAACTAGAAACCTTTGGACACATGCAAAATGTCCATTTTGAAATAGAAAAGGCTTTTTTGAAAAACAACTGCATTCAAGTTTTTTTTTCTTAAATCAGCAATTAAATATTCTAAATGTTTTATTCAATCTTACAAATCCTTTTAATGTCCTTTGTGATAAGTTACACTGCCATAATACATAGAATTATTCTGAAGACGGTTTAAATTACTATTCTGACATTCTCTCACAAACGTATTTTGACACTTTCAGGAATGAATTCTGTAGTCAAAACAGGTTCGCTTTGATATTTGGTCCCGTTTGCGAGAAAGTGTGAAGTGGTAAATCCCTAAGGCATCCTGTTTCTACCCCCTCAAACAGTCTGGATTATAGTGAACACAGAGGAGATTTTAAACTGTCATGCTGTCACGCCACAGCGGTGGAGAACCACTCATTTTCAGATGTGACGTCAGCTTCTCTGTCACTCATGGTCGTGGGCCCCCAACCCAATGCACAGACGTCAAGACCACGGAATGCACCGGCCAAGCATGTACTCAGAGGAACGGAAGGGCACGATGACATATACACTCCATCCTCAATCTGCAACATCTAGAAAGTACACAATGTAGGCTGATGTACACAGAACTGTACTGTGAGAAATAGCGTACATGCATTTCTGAAATGCAAACCTTAAACCCAATTACCTGCCCCCACCCACCCAAAAAGTCCCTTATAAGCAATAGTTCCCCCCATTTCAATAATTTTGATTTTTATGTACCATTTGTTAGACACATATATACATATATGATAAGTAACAGCTGTGTGGCATTCTAGACAATGGAAGAAATTATGGTACATTCACATCAGTAAAAAGTCTGTAATTTTCTTTACATTTCTTTAAAAATACAAAGAAAGAAATGCGAACGAACGCAGACAGTCCACTGTCCTGCAGAGGCTGCTGAATTTACTGAACCACTTTTTTTTTATTTTTATTTTTTATTAATTTGTCTTAACTAGTCAGTTTATTTGTATTTTTTAAAGTCTGTCATTCAGCATGTATTTCCGTCTCAGGCCTCTGGAGGGACAGCTCTGCCGGAAGGAAGGCGCCCTGCCCCAGGGCGGTGGAATATGCTCGAGCACTCTGTGGGGGTGTGAATCCTGGGGCTGCGTAAGGAGCGGTGGCTCCTCGGCTAGAGGTCGGAGTCTGCGACTGTGTCTGAGGGACGGGGTGATAGTCGTCCAGGTTGTCGTAGTGTGACAGCATTGTCATGGTGCTATGCCTCTGCCCGTGAGACTGGTAAGAGTAAGACCCACTGTGATCCCTCTCAGGGTTCTCCTGCAGGTGAATGGTGGAGGGATTGGGCTGGTGGTAGTGGTGCCGTTCACGCATGCTGTGGGACCTCTCTGGCTTGGGAGGGGGGATGGGTTTCACAGGGGCCACCTGTGGCTCTTCTTCAGGGTAGCCGCCGGTGGATACGGGTGCAATCCTAATTGTATGCCTGTCCTGGTCAGAGCGCTCGTAGCGAGATGGGTGCCCCCGGGGCTCGGGGCATTCTGGCCAATGCCTGCCACCGCCACCTCCTTGCTTGCTGTCACCCGGATCGCTTTTGGGGTCTGGACGGCTCAGCTCCTGATGCGGAGGGAGGTTCCGTGGGGCCGGCTGGGACGGGGCCTGGTGCGGGTGTTGCTGATGATGATATCCAGTTTGGTTGCTATGGGAGCCGCCTGGTTTGAGTGGTGCGGCTGACTTGTCAGCCATTCCGTTGCCCTGGTAGTGCTTTTCGGTTTCCATGTACATGAAGACGTCGGGGTCGGACAGCAAGTGCCTGGGAGGATGCTGTGAGGCCGGCATGACGCCATACCGCCCATCTTTACCCTCGGCAGTCATCAAGACCGTTTTTCCGGGATCAGATTTACTGCGGAGGTGCAGGACTTCCATTCCTCCTGAATCTCCGGGAATGAAGGGACTCACGTTATCGTACTGAGACATAACTGGGCCTTTTGCTTTTTGCCTGGCCCTGTTTTCCCGCCGTATGGAGTGCATGCGGAGTCTCTCGGACTCCTCGGGATCCACGGCCAGGTAAACGGAAGCCCCCTTTGAGCTGTGGGAGGGGGGCATGTCCCTACTCACAAAGCTGTGCTCCCGGCCGCTGGGCAGGACATGACGCGATAAGTAGTGATAGTTCCCAGCTTTGGCACCCACTCTGTTAAGGGGTGGGGCCAGGTCTCGGCTGCTGAATGAGTGAAAGTGTCGCAGTCGGATGGTCCCATATGGGTCAACGTCATAGTAGGGCGCATCCAGGGGGCTGGTGCCAGAGTATGGACTGTAGCGGTACTGTACCCGACCGTTCTCGAAGTAGGGTTGCAGCTGGGTGACGTGGTAGTCCGACTGCACAGGCTGCTGGTACGGCTTGCACTGGTAAATCGGCCGCTGGTAGTAATAGAGTTCATCGTCTGGCGGCACCTCGGTTCGTGTTATTGGCACGGAGCGGATGGCAGTGGGTGGCACATGCAGAGAGTGCACCCGGCGGATGGTGGGGTACACCAGGGCACTGTCCATGGGCCCATAACCCTGACTCCGGTGTCCAGACGACCCGCCTGGAATGTACTCTCCCCTGTGAGGGCCACGGGACTTTATGGACTGATGGAAAGATCTGGGTCCGATGGTATTGTAGCGGCCATCAGAACGAGTGCTATATAGAATCTGAGGCTCCGATTTAGAAGCATAGGACAAGTGCGGTGGCACGCTGTCAGGCCGATAGTGGTACGCCATGGAAGGCTGGCCCACTGGCATCACCCTCTGGTGGTAAAATGCCTCAGCTGCAGCCTCCAATGTGCTTTCTGTCTTTGGGTGGTACAGGTAAGCAGGCTGGAGGACCGACGGTTTCCGTGGCGGCCGGGGTGGTTGCGGAAGGGCCTCCTCCACTGAGGACGGCATGGCAGCTTCCGCCAGGATCGTGTGGAAGTTGGAAGCATTGGCAGCCTCCGTGTTGGAGAGGGCTGCAGTCGCCAGCTTGCTCTCAATGGACCGCACAGGCGGCGTTGGCGGCGTGGGCCCGTAGCCGTGATACACCGGTGCTGGATCTGTCCGAGTGTGGGCCGCCTTCGGAGCTTCACAGGGCTTCTCCGCTTGTTCAGTGGGCGTAGTCAGAACAGCTGAGGTCCAGGTGTTAGCTGGTGGCTGCAAGACCACAGTAGACTGCTCTGCAGGTTTTGGGATACTCGGTGTGGCGTCCACTCCTATCCATGTCTAAAAACAGAACAGAGACGAGGATTCTTAGATCAATCTGAGAAAGGCTGGCCCCTCAAACTGCATTTGCATACTTCTCATTTCCTAGTTACTCACCTCTGTATGTCGCATGGCTCCCAAATCATTGATAGTGGTGGTGGTAGTAGAGGTGGTGGTGGTGGTGGTTGATAGGCTGATGCTGGTACTGGCAGTAGTGGTGCTAGAATAGCTGGTCACAGGAACTTGGCCTAGGGCAGGCTGCTGCCTTTCTGGACTTTTTTGAGATAGAGATATTTGAGGGGCTTGGGGGGTGGCAGGAGAAGTACTCTTGACAGACTCTGTTAAGGAGTCGCTGGTGGTGACAGGCGCACTGTCATTCTCCTGGTTAGCGCTAGATGTCGTGGGTGGCCAGATACTGTTGGATTTGGTAGGGTGCGAGCTGGGCACTGGCACCTGGCTCTCAGCAGGTGATGCAGCCAAATGAGGGGAAGAGAAGGCTGGCATCGGGGAAGTGTCCCTATCTGTCACCACCTCGGGGGTTGCTGGGGGTGGGAGGGGAGGCGGTGGTGGCCACTCCAGGGTGTCGAGGGGGGACATAGGAGTCGGGGGCCCCGAGGGCCGTCTCTGGGTGAAAAAGCTGGCTTGTTGGGCAGACTCGGCCAGGGCCAGGGCGAGCATGCGGGCAGCGTTCTTTGGAGGGGGAGGCGGCGGAAGCAGGGACACTGAATTTACAGTGGTAGGGGCCTGCGAAGAATCCACAGCTATAGCTCCTGGGGAGGGACAAAACAGAAAGAAACATAAGCTAGGGATAACACACGGGAAAGTAAGCTGACTGTTGAGAGCAGAAGGAGCAGGACGGGCAAGGGACGAGTGTGTTGTTATCCCGAGTTCCCCTGAAAAACAGGCTCTCATCTCCAACCGCTTCACAGAAACACATTTCAAAGGCTACCGTGGGAAAAGTATGAAACCACAGAGGAAGATTACCCATCTTAAGAATATTCTGGTGTACCAGGAAGTGAGCCTACTTGATGTGCATGATGGCTGCATGCTGGTACCTGCTGTCCACTGACCTTGCTGCATTGGAGGGCAGATGGGCCCGGTGGGTCCGGAAGCTTCCATACATTGTTTGATGGTGTGGTCTCTGCTCGCGGGGATCTCTCGCTGTCCGCCTTCACTCAGGGCGGCCTCGCTAGTCTTTAGCAGCATTGCGATCATGTCTGGTGGGGGGACCAGAGAGCCCTGGGGAACCTGGGCGGAGCAAGGGAGTTGGGGACAGTCTGTCTCGGGGGTTCGGTTTGGTGTGGATGCTGCCGCGGGCTCAGAGACTGCTAAAGGGGACAGCTTGATGCTCTTCTGGGGTGTTTTAGGGGATAGGGCCTGCACCACTTTTTCGGTGAGGGTGGCAGTGGCTGGCTTCTTGCTCTCTGCTTTGGCCCCCAGAGCTGGACTGAAGTCAGGGGATGCTAAGAAAGGGCTCGAGGCTTTCTCTGGGGAGGGGGAAACCGGCTCTGAGAAGCTGGCCCCCGGGCTCGTCCTTAGACCACCGGCCTCACCCCCCAGCTCTGGGGAGGGGAATGATGGCTCACCCAGGGGTAGACTACATTGAAAGGACATGGGATCAAAGTCCAGAGAGGCCACACCGATGTCGGGGGGGCTGAGGTCCACGTCCTCAGCGGAGCGTGGGGGCGAGATGAGGGCCGGCACACAGATGGGGCCATCATCACCATCGCTATCCCCCTGGCCCAGGTTGTCATATGAGTTGCAGTGGTGCCGGCCGTCCAGCAGGTCTCCATTGAAAGAGGCGGACAGGGCATCGCTGCTGGAGCGAGGTCTGCGGGGGCGGTACACTTTCGACTCACCTAAGGAAAATGAGTTCCAGTAACCGTTAAAAATATATTAAACAGAAATATATATTACTACAATGAATCAGAATATTTAGCAATCACAAGAAGCACAAGAAATTCAACGTAATGGCCTCTTTCTAGAGGTTGGCTGGCCCCAGCTAAAAGCTGATTGGCCCCGGGATGCCCCCTCCCCTGTCACTCACCTATTCAAATCATTGCCTATTGATAAAACTGGCCCCTCAATATGAATTATTGTCCCACTTATGCCCCCCATTTAAACTAAAATTGCCCTTGGTTCCTTTATTCAATGTTTGGTAGGGAATTTTAAGGAAATGACAAAATATGAATCAGTCTATCAGAATGAAGAAGTATGGTGTTGTAATACTGGGTGGGATTTAGAAATGAAAGACATGCCCACAGACACACCCACCTAGCACGGGAGTGCAGGTCCACAAGACAATTACAACTAGGGTCGTGACATTGTTTTGGGATAAAATGTAGGAAAAGGGAAAATGACATCACCTTCCACATTATGCAGTGAGGTGAGTGACTCCTCGCTTTTTGCGGAGCGCAGAGTCCCTGTATCACCTCTTCCTCCTGGAGAAGGTGCAAGGAGGATGGGTAAAATCAGGAGTGATGTTCTGAAGCTAGGGTTGGGGGTATTCTGTGAGAGATGGGTGGGGCCTCACCTGCAAGTGCCATGGTCTTCAGCTCATTGGGCTCACTGGGGTTGCGCTGCAGCTTACGTTTGGCCATGGAGGAAGACTTTCCCAAGCTGAAGAAGGACCGCCAGCTGCCCACTGGGGATTTCTTTGACTTGATAGGGGGTCTCTTCCTATAGCACAGAGGAGGAACGTTGCCACGGGCCGCTCCAAGCTCATTCAGAAGCATGGTTCATTGTGCCCCAATGCCACATGAAACCACAGCTCCCTGGAATGCCAGCAGCACTGGCAGGCTGTGACATCCACAGGTTCTTGATCCGCCAGGGCACTTAAAGCACTCGGCACAACTAATTACTACATTGGCTTGCTCGCTTTGGCCGCAACTCTCCCATCGCTGCGGCTGAGCAAATTGTAGTAAAACTGGAAAACCTCAGGGCACACACGCACCACAGCCTTCCAGGCTCAGTGTCAAATCCACTCATTTACTGGACGTTTACCCCTTGACTAACAGACAGCAGCCACGGGACTCTCGGTCTCGTGTGAATGAGATGGGACTCACCTCTCGGTTGGAAACTCGATGACTGTATGGAATTTGCCCTGAAGGGCAGCAGGTCCCTCCCCCACCTCGATGTATTTGCTATCAGCGGTGACGGGGGAGTTTATCTGGGCCTGGGTGCGCGCCTGGGCCTCCTCGAGAGTCAGTAGCTTCGTGGAGGGCGAGGACACCAGCAAGGATTTGGGCCGGGATAGAGAATTATGGCCTGCGAGACATGGTTGGAGATGAGGTGAAGCTAGAGTCGTAGCTCTCCATTAAAAGAATGATACGGTCCATAAGCTCGTTTGTCAGAAGGCTGCCCGACATACCGGCACCCTCTCGGATCAGTGAGCTGAGCTTGGGGCTAAAGAGCACGTCCACATGGTTGAGGATGAACTCCACGACCACGGACTGGATGCGGACTTCCATGAACGCCGCCGTGCCGCTGAAGCATGCTGACTCGATCTGCTTGGACCTGGGTGAAGAATAAGTAGGCCAAAGGATCAGCAGACAACGAATTGTATGTTGGCCTAAACAGAAATCACGAGAGCGACCGACAGAGACAGACAGACAGATACTTTATCAATCCCCAGAGGGAAATTAAGTGTCATAACAGCCAGGTACATTTGAATTACAATATATTACTAAATAAACAGACAAATAATGACAAATTAAATTATATAAAAATTACAAGACAATACAATAATCAAAAAACAAAATACTGAAATAGGATACTGCAATAGATAAGGTGTCAAAATTTTGTCCATAAAGTATTCATGATAGACAATCAAAGTAAACCTGGACAAGGGGGGGGGGGGGGGGGTGAGAAGATTCTCCTAAGAAAATGTTTTAATACTAAGGATTCGTTCACCTGAGAAGGTTGGGTGCCCAGACGATGGCTAGGTTTTTAATGTGCATGTTGGTGACATAGCTGAACGTTGCCAGGTGGGACAAGTGCCTCATGAGGAACTCAAGGGTTCTGGGAGATAGAAAAATGATGCCATCATGCTTTACAGATAAAATTATTCTGCTTTGAAACCCAAACCCATAAATACCAGCTGGAAAAAAACATGTTAATACACTTTCAAACCAGCAGGGGGAGACTGATCACTATATATTACAAAACTGACTGCAGTGTCATTTGCAGCCTATTGATAGAATATTTACAAAGATTAGTTTAATGGACATGAACTGGATTTCTCTTTAGATGAGCCATAATGTGAATGGCAATGTACTAAACAATGACATCTATACCTTTGGTCCACAACATGGAAAGAAGAAAAAACGCATCCTGTACCAATGGGATACGTTTTCACCTTCCCTGCCAGCCTGTAGGTGGCAGCGAGGAGCACGCCTGACCTGTAATGTGGAGGCGGCAGCTGCTGGATGACATCATGGATCTTGATGAGCCGCTCCTCGTCGGTGGCTGCTGACACGGCCTCCTGCCGAGAGCGAGCATTGCGGATCAGCACTCAGGAATTCGCCAGTGTTTACCTCTTGCTAACACCGGGTCAGGGGGGCAAGCCGGTTTCTCAGGAGTCACTTTAACATGACCTAGCTGATCCAAGAGGACAAGGTGTGGTACATGCCCCCCCACCCCGGTAAACATCAGTAAACATCAACCCACCCCCCAACCTTTTCATAATGGTTTCACCCCAAATTCAGGGGGGAAACAAACACTGGTACAGTCTCCCAGCATGTATTGATGCTGGAATAAACAGGTGAACATACAAGGCTACGCAGAGATGGTATTTTAAGAGATTTGCATGCTGACTCACTAGCAGAAACTAAGTGTGTGAGCGTGATGTACGGTGAATTTCCCATCTCCGGGACTACAGGATGGCCACCTTATGAATTTACATTCATCAGTGCGATGTGGGGGGAAAATGTCAGTGATCGGAGTGCACAAATATGTACCTCTTCTGCAGATAAGCTCTTATGGGGATTCACTGCTGTTAGGTAAAATATTTGACTTTATACTAAGCCAGGTGTTGTGGTAAACCATGCTACCATCAGGGGACATACTCTCACACTCTCACTCTCGCACTTTGGTATTCCAAAATTGCCTGACTCTGAGGGAACAAGAAATGTTTCATGTGTCCCACTCCCTGCCATCCCAGACCCACTCTGCATCCAGGGGGCGGGGCTTACCGAGAACTTCTCATACAGCTGATAAGTGAGCAGTGGGTTGGGCAGCTCGCGGAAGTAGAGCTTACAGAGGGAGCCCACGCAGTGGATGTCCTGAATATACACGTCCTTGGTCAGGTCAGGGATCTGCTCAGAGTCAAATTCATGCCTGGGGGAGGGCGGGACAATGTTGCCATCACTTCATGAAACGAGGGCCAAGATCATTGTCTTCATGTACCTAATATTTCATATTCCCTGCAGCAAACAACATTCATGCTACTAGATTATACAATTTCTTAGTTTAATTTAATGTAAAGAAAATCAGTAAAACTGACAATCTATTTCCTGCCACCCAATCAAAAATCCTACACAAACCCTGTTGGCATTAGCATGTCATTTTAAAAATGGTGCACAATTATAAGAGATATTTACCGCCACACAATCTGCAGTCAGTTCATTGTTGGGTTAAAATTAGCCGTGGAATGTTAACCTAAGTAAAATGTCACCTGAAACACGTCAGAGGACAAAGAACAAACCCGGTTTGAAATTCCAGACGTTCGTGTTGGTGCTATATGGGCAAGTCTCAGCCCGTCAAGAGATTCCTGCTAGCGGGAAGACCCTCATGGAGTTCATTTACATCCAACGTCCATAAGCTGCGGATGGTCATGCGAGTAGAGCAAGCCGGTTGACTTTCACACAAACTTCGTTGTTGTCCATGACACCTGAGGCGTAATGTAAACAGGGGCTGCTCGACCTGCATGTTCACTTGAGTGTTCTCACCAGCAGCAAGAGAGAGTTCAAAAGCTGTCGTTCTTTAGCCTGCCAGATGAGATCGAATCCTAAACTGCCCCCATACGCGCCAGCAGTCGCCCCAATAGTCTTCAGTGAGCCCCTGCTCTGTTTAAAGCTGTCCCAACTCCAAGTTGGTCAAATTTCCTGGCCTCCTTGAGACCAAGCTTGTGAAACTCCTGGCTTTAAACCAAAACCATATCCCAAGGAGTTCAGAAGCACGCAGAATGACCTGTGTACAAATGTATTTATCATGGCTATTCCTGCAAAGTTTAGGGGGAAAAAAACACTGAAAAGAAATGCCAAAACACATTAGTACAAACAATACTGAGTTATGTATCCTAAAGCTGTTCAAGTTGTAAACTTTTTTTCATATATTTAATAGGTATTTAATCTAACTTCTCATCATAATTTTTCAAGTTGGCCCAAATACGGGAATTATTTTCATGACGGGCTACATGGACAAATTGCAACCATGAATTTCTGTCCCAGTTGCTACGCTCCTGGGACAGAATGCTGCAGAATCCTTCACATTCAATAAAAGTTTTGGCATAAAAGGAAAAGCATCGTGAGCTTGTGGATTATGAAGGAGGATTCGAACAAGGATGTTTGTCAAACCGACCAAAACAAGTCATGCGAAAAGATATGAAATGCAGGCAGGGTGATAGACAAACTCTTACAGTTTAAATAAATATATATTTGACTCAACAGTCATGGTTGCCTGATGTTTCCAATTATGGGCTTTTTGATTGTTCAACGATTTCAGCCATCTCTGTCCTTACTGTGTCATGAATTCATTAGTGGAGCGCATATCATGTAAATATTTGTTCCTCAGTAATATTTGTAGAGTCAATACGAACAATATGCGCACTTTGGTATTCCAAGGCATTCTTCATTGAGTTGTTTATTCCATAACAGATCCCATGAGTGCCACATAAAGCCATGAATGACGTGCAATTAATAAGCAGGTCTTTCTCTTGTGTCCGAACTGAGGTACATATTCAATGGGTAGGATGATTGAGCTTCATGTGTCAACAACTCTTCAAATCCTTTACTGGCTGTCAATCTTCCACCCATCCTCTTGTGCACTGTCAAGTGTGTCCAGGGAACCCGATTTACAGCCCATTGCAGTAAAGGTTGATTGAGGACAAAAAGTTAGAAATAACTACCAAGCACTGACTAATGAGAAAGCTCTATCGTTGCGGAAGGAAGAGGGGATTTCTCTCACCGAAGTTTCTGTATGTTCGAGGCGATCCCGGACAAGCGGTACATGCCGTCCACCACCCCATGCTTCTCGATGAACTCGGTGCAGCTCTTGAGTACCTGGGGAACTACAGAAAAAGACAAGTGATGTCAGCTGACAAGCTGTTAGAGAAGGCTCTCAGCTCGTCCTAGCCATCCATGACATCCAGCTGTGCCTGTTGCTGCAGGGATCTCTTAATTAAATGGCAACCAATAGGCTGGATGATTCACGCAAGTCGACTCGCATTAAGCTAAGCATTTTAGGGGTGCTAGTCCTTAACTTGTGTTTAAGCGAAACACGGAGGTTGAAAAGTATCTTTAAGGCTCGTTACCAGTAATATGCTAATAATATACAGTTGACTTATACTTGGTCGACTCCTTGACTGCTGTATATTTGTAATGTCTTATTTGCCTCAATTGTACATTGCTTGGAACAAAAGTGTCTACTAAATAAAAAGAATGGAAGCAACACATTAATTAAACTGCATTCCACGTTTGCTTCGTATGGTTGCTAGATGGCCAAGGCCATCGTACAGGACCGGCTGTACCCCATGATGGAAACAATCCTCTCACAATTATCCTGTTTTCCATGATACTGAATCCCTCATAAACACTGCTAAACAAGTTTGGGAGAGATTTCATGACACCAAGAGGCAGTCAAGTGCTTTCCATGGCCTCCCCTATCACCACATCTAATCATCACTGAAACCTTCTGGAGCACAGAGTGCAGAGTATATTTCCATCGCCTTAATCCCTCAAAGAACTGAAGGCTTTTTTTCCCCGTCTTGAAGAATGGTCCAATATCCTTCTATAGATGCTTCAGGACTTGTATGACAGCATTCCGAGGCGGACTGAGGAGGACTACAGGCAAAAGTTGACCCTGAAAATAGTTAGGTATTTGTTATGTTGCCCACATCCTGCTTGATGTTTTAAAATTTGATTATTGGTAATAATAAATAACAACAACAACAACAATAACAACAACAACAACAATAATAATAATGACAGTGCTGATCTTGACTGACAGATTAATTCTCCGTTTCATTTAAGCACAAGGATGAGGAGCATTAACCGTTTAAAAAAAATCATGAACAATCATTACATTTTAAGGACTTCAAACATATCAGTTGTCACAATTCAATCACCCGAGAACTTGCACTAATTCGCTAGCACAGAACAGAAAAATCATACAGATCGCCCAATGTGTGTTTGGGTGTAATGTGATTTGAGTCCTGTAATTAACACCTGTGCATAATTATGAGCTAAAATGAAACTAGCGGTAAGCACCGGATTCCACGATTCTGGGCCCAAATACAGGCTTTATCCAAAAGGTATGACTTACAGGCAAGACAACTACCCAGTTGCACAGTGCTTATTTTGGATTTTGAGAGTCTTCAAGTGCTTCACTAATAATTTATGACATACAAGATTAATGATATACAAGATGATTAATCTTGGATCTGAACATGATCAGATAAGTTGGCTGCCAGCAGATGTGATTTGACACACACGCACACAGATGATCTGACTGAACTTGAACTGTACCTCACAGAAGTGCCCAGCGCCTAATAAAAGTCTGCCCTAATTGGTTGCTAGGCAGCTCCTGCCAAGAACGCTGCTAGCTGGACGTTTATTGATGCTGTTCGTCACGGCAGCTTTTTCGATGTGGCTTATTACCATGACACCGGGCTTGTAAAACGCACCCGGGGCCTGCGTTTACACCAAAAATCCAAAGGCACCCAAACTCACAGATAATGCCCAGGAGTACACCCGCAAGGAGGTAGCAGTTTTGCTACATTCCTCCCAAAGGATAGGGGGGAGGGCTGTAAGAAGAGAGGCCCCCTTTTAAAAAAAATAAACACCCACTCTGACAGTTTAAAAGAACCACAGAACGGGGGGAAATGGACAATGTCTCAAGGACAGCGCAGAAGCTACAGCTGGGAAAGGAGTCTGCCTAGTGGCCTAACTGAACTGTCTTCATATGAAACTGGCTTTGAGAATAAAACAAAGGAAATACTTTTAAAGTTATTGGCCAAAAAAAAACACACACAACAAAAACACAAGCATGTGTTGCCATTAACGTGGAAATCCCTCTCAGGAAATTCCACAACAGACATTATTGCCAGCTGTACTCCTTCAGATGGGGTTTGACCCACAAAACTCCATAATCTGCTATATTTATGAATGTTCCCAGCTGTCATGTTACAACCCAATAGCATTGGGGCCAAGCATCCAAACATCTTACAGAGTCGTAAATCTTGGAAAAGGTAGATTCTTTGCTTCCCGTTGTGTGTGTTTTTTATGGACGGAGTGAAATCTCATGCGATGCAACTACATCCGCTCAGATCCGTTCCCTGGCGCTTCCGGAATGTTCCTCCAAAGCACCCAAGTGGTAAATCAGGCCCTGTGAGCCCACTGGCCTATTAACAAATCACAGCTACCAGAGTTACTGTTTACTCTAAGATGGTCAATGGCAGAAGGAAGTCACTTTACCCAAAATAGATCATGTGACCGCAACAGGGCTCTCTGGCCTCCCGTTTGTCCTCTAAACGTGTACATCAAGGGATGAAAGCAAAAAAGCCCTATTGTTCTGTGTCATTATGTTAATAAACATGGTCGCTCAACATAACATCTGACAAAAATGGGGACAAATTTATCGTTTCGCTTCTTATAATGCACTTATATTGCAGCGTCTTGTCCTGTACTGCAAAGCTGTTTGTCCAGTTTTTGCGCTGCTGTTTCTCCTGTCCCCTACCCTGCAACTGTGGCACAAGAATTTCACTGTGTTCCTTGGAACTCATGCGACAAACACCAGACCAACCGGTATTTGGTGTAAAACCTGTGTAAAAAAATAAACACAACTGAAAAAAAATTTGACTTAACTGATCACAGAGAGCGGTAACTTCTGAAGAAGCTGCCCGACAACATTGTTGCCCCTGTGAGCCTCTGGAAAAGGGTGACAGTTTGCAACTTAGAGAGGATTTACAGGTTGAATAAAATGGCTTAAGCAGAGCCAAAATGTCTTGGGTCATTGGAGAAGAAATATAGCTCGTTAACCATTCCAGATGACCTCTGGACACCTTCAACTCATTTGTTACCATGGCAACAATTCACAAGAAGGATAGCCAGCTGTAACTTGGGTAGCTGGGTGAAGCGCATCATCCTAGTGTTCTGGGATACTGGGCCAGCAGTCCTTCTGGGCCTATGTGGCATGCTTGCCACTGAGCAAAACTACCCCTACTGGCTCTGAAAGCAGCCAATCACACGCCACGCAGCTCCAAGGCTAATCTGAACAACAACCAAACCGCTTTAGCCAAAGCTGGATGAAACAGTGTACAATCAATCAACAGATATTCTTATAGCACTTTGCACGGGGCAGTAACTGACAGAGGGCTTATAAATCATCTGAATTGTACAGCATCATTGGTGCTTGGACAATAAAAAAATGCAAAAGTAATTTTTAAAAAATGCTTAAATTTATCACTGCTATAAAACACTGGAAGAACTCAAGATATGCGTTTTAAATTCCTAACGCAGCAAAGGGGGAGTGATCAGAATGGCACGGTAATGGGAAACGGGAATGAGAGGCAGCCCCGCAGTGGGAGAAGCTCCACGGATGGCTTTTAAACTGGTCTTACTTTGGAGACCTTCTCCCATGCTGATACTTTGTGAACTGGTGTAACAGATTAGAGCTCTGATTCTGTGCTGGAGGGGCAGGGGGCCTTGACCCCATGGGAGTGTATGACCCGCAAGAGAAACTGCAGACAAAAATGAAGAACAAGAACATAAAAATGACCTGAAACAAAGTCAGATGCAAACCAGTGCCAAGCTGAACACCAGTGTCCCCACTACACTACTATACTGCTATTACCTATGCATAAACAAACTGCTGAATATGCAAGCCATTCATAAATCAAACTCAATCTTAAAAAAAAAAAATCATTTCCAATTCCAGAGCCAATAACTGCTTGACAGTTTTGTCACTAAACTAAGACTAGTGTTGGTCGATTTTGATTTTCAATAAAAATAGGATAGTATCTATCTTCCTATAAAATAACTTAGCAACCTCACTGCCCTTTTCCACCCCTTTAGTCATTAACAGTCATTAATATATTCTCAGATGTTACTGTCATCACATCTGCATCCCCGCTAATACATTTCGGTTGCATGTTCTGGTCCAAAACAAACAAAAAACTGATGTTACCATAGCTATTTTCCAGTTGTTTAGTGCTTCTCTTTAAGGGATACTAGAAACACCAGAGAATGCTGACCGGGTGTCCACCATAATTGGCGGCCTTATACCTGTGCCCAGAAATGCCTATCCGGTCCACTCATGGTTCACCGCTCTTGCAGGATTCACGCTGCCACTTAAGAGCAGGGTGCCTGAAGTGTTTCCTGCTGTTTTCATCTTTGGTAGCCATGTTCGCTCCTACTTTCTTGTGATTTTTAGCCACCGCCAGCAATGCGCAAGTGCCGATTTCTCATCAAAGCATTCGTATATATTTTATATTGCCTGTGGACAACATACATGCGTCAAGAGCCCCCCCCCCCAACTCCCCACTGGCCCTGGCCCACGTTTCTCACTACGTTTCTGAAGTCTGAAAAATTCCACCCGCACAGAAACAAAAAGGGTGAAAAGAGGTCCAATCTCCTCATCAGTACAGTGGTGAGTGTCACTGCCTGTCATGTGGGAAAACGGGGTTTCATCCACTGACAGGAGAAGCTAGGATACCATTTTTGCTGCAGTTTGGCTTAGTCAGATAGGCTTCTGTGTCTTTGATCAGAAGGTTGTCAGGTTAAGTCCTATTGGGCCTATAAGCAGGGTTCTTGACCCCCCCACAGGGGTACCAATAAATGGCCTGACCCTGCATTCGAACCTCAAGCTTTGCTCTCAAATGTATATATGTGCGCATACTTCTCATACTTCTAAAATACCACTTTTAACCAAAAAAATCCGTCTCACCGTCATGGCCCGAGTTGAGGAGGTGCTCGCCCAGGTCGCAGCCAAACACCCTCTCCCGGAGGATCCCACGCTGTTTCAGCTTCTGCTTGGTGGGCCGGGACTTCATGAAGGTGCGGAGGAACGTGATCAGCTTCCCGTGCTTCTTGGACACTATCGGGGAGAGGAAGACATGTTACATCACCACCGAAGCCGTCATCATCACCATCGCTCTAGCTTAGCGGCAGCTGCAAACTAATGGGACCTATGAGTTAGACTAGTATCTCTCAATATGGTCCACGGGGACCCCCAGACAGTCCGTAATTTTGCTCCCTCCCAGCACACCCATACCAGGTATTTGGTGCTCTTGATTGGCTGGATGCTGGGATGGAGCAAAAATGTAGACTGTCTATTGAGAGAGACTGAGCTGGAGTCAGAGGTGATTCCAGTGAAGTGCTCTTCAGAGGTCATACTCTCAGCAGCTTAACCTGCATTTTCTGCTACAACCTGGAGTTTGACTGCTACAATACAAACCTGCCAGCACTATTAGACAGACTTTGACAGGCAGGGAACTGTGTGCGCAAGAGACAGGTAAAATATGAATTAGATCATCCGGCTGTGACAATCGACACAGCAAGAAATGAACGGCTGAACCGACTGACACAAAAGATGAGGCTCCCTAACCAGAAAGTGCAGCTTTAAGCCCATTTTGCAGGCAAAACGACGAACCGCCTCGCAAAAGTACCTTTTTTGAAAAGAGGAAAATTGGCGGCGAGGATTTGTGTCCTTTTGAAGAGGAATTTCATAAACCCTTCATGAGGCACTGTAGCTCATGCCACCGAGAAGAGAAAAGTCCTCACTAAAGCGGCACTCTACCAGATCCTTGCGGGAAGCCAGTTCCCTCAGGACTCAGACCGTGCAACCCCAGTGACAAATCCGCTATTTGGTTTTATGGTAACCATTTACTGAACAAGCACAAAACTCCCTGCACTAAAAAGAGATCCCATTCAAAATGTAACAACTCTAGAATGATTCAGCATAAGAAAATAAGTTCCACATTTATTTAAACTGACAGATCATCTTCGTAGGGTCAAAGCCCTAAAAACATAAGCAACCAACATCGAGTAGTCACCTCTGGCCTTGTGACAGGAGATTACCTGCAGACACCGCAGGCTGACCAGACCTTTCAAAATGTCGGGTGTTCGCTTTCAGACCGGCTCACGACAACAAGGGTACTGAAGCCCTATGAAAGATAACCCTACTGACACCGATGGAGTTTGAAAGGTGACCGAATGGAACACACTGAATTTGGAAGAGGGAAAACTGCAACCAGGGGCAATTCTAGGATTCGTTAAAATCAGGGGGCAAAAGGAGAGCCATAATTCATACAGAGGCACCAACCTTACCATTAGCCAATAATATGTTTTGAATCGATAAGTGACAGATGAGTGGGCCAATCAGCATTCGGCTGGGGACAGTGACCCTGTAGTCCTGCCCCAGTATATACCGCCTGACTATGTGTTGGGAGGTAGGGGTCCACTGCTGCTTTCTGGGCAAAAAGGCCGCAGACAGCTACCAAGTACAAAACGTTCCTCTCAAAAAGACATCGAAGCGGTCAATAAGTCCTTCGGCTGTTTTGACGGTTTTCGCACTGCTTCTCGAAAGGGCCGGAAGGGGGGGGCGGGGGGGGGGGCTGAAAGGCACAGTCATGCAAATTAAATCCAGCAGCCTCGCCCTGGAATTTGCATGTGGAGCTCTTGGCCACAGTGAAGGAAAACGGTGAAGGGAGATGGCTGAAGGGCGAGCGAGACATTCTGACAGCCTGAAGCAGAATAACCATAAGAATTCTATGTACGGTTCCAGGGAAAAGGCCTGAGATGACAAAAAAAGAAACCCCTGGCATTACTCAAAGCGATTAATGTGTGGTGACACATATTCAAACACGGTGACTCAGAGTTATTTCCATCTCCTGAGTGCATGATCATAGCCACGCACAAGCTTGCCATGCATTATAATTTTAGTCCTTAAGAAAATGAAGACTTTGAAATGCCCATCCACGCAAGACTAAAGACCACCGATGCTGGGGTGTGTAGCCACGGCTCTCTCACCCTCTCATGCCATTCTGGTGAAAACTCAGCTGTCATTTATGTTCCAACGACCTTCATTACAGGAACGCAAACCGTGAGCTGGCAGCCTAAAATGGTAACGAGTAAAACTGTAAACAATACTCTTCACCTAGGCCTCTGGTTGGAATACGTACAGCCCAGGCGAACCACATCACAGGCTCTCCCAGTTTCCCGTTCCTGTTTTTTTCTTCTTCATTCCAGCAGTGAGATGGGTAGCTCTGCATCTGGGAAGCGACGTGAAAATCTGGAAAAGCAGTATTGCCTCCCCTTTTGGAAGAGGAGAACCCAACCCCCGCCCCCAGTTCATGACAGCTGTTGCTGGAAAGCGAATGGGGCGCAAAATCTGAGCCAAAAAGAAAGTAATGACCTGAGACACGGAGCTTTCAAAACACTGGCGATGATGACTGCTGCGCGTTGCGTGGCCCGGATTGTGCGCCGAGTGAAGTCATAGCTGAGCATCGAGAATAACTGCAAAGACCACCCCCACCTCCTGTCATCCCAGTGGCCTGGCGCTGCCAGTCGCAATCGACCACATTGACCTCATGCCATCTCCAGGGACTCGTCAAGCCAATCCACAAAGATAAGCTTCGGAAGGCGACGGCGATATATCTGCCTATTAGAGTCAACATTTTCCGACACTTCCTGTTAACGACGTACATCAAGAAAAAAAAAAAAAACGAAGGACAGTCCCAGCAACTTGGCACTTGCACCATGTCTGGTGAACTTCAAGGATGTCCCAAAAACGAATCCTAAACATTACTGATACTGACCATAAAGACAGACCATTGTCACAAACAGTTCATGGCTGCTGCATGAGTCTCCACTGGTCTGGTTCATCATATTTATCTCTCAGATGAATGAATTTCCTCAAACCAGAGCAGGCTGGGATCTCGCTGCAATCAAGAGCCGCATGACAACATTTGTATAAACGACTTGACTTTCATGTAAATAGTATTATTTGCCAAGTTTCAGTGCCAGAACTAAAGATGACTT
>JAAGVU020000038.1:20238158-20264204 GCA_011763525.2 Mormyrus iriodes
GTCGCGGGGGGGGTGGCGGCGGGGGGGGGGCGGGGGGAATGGGACCGCGGTCCGGAGGGAGGGCTGTGGGGGGGTGGATTGGGGGGAGGGGGGGGGGGGGGGGGGGGAGTCAGAAAAATGCCATCAATCCTCTGGGATGAAAAGGTGAGAAGAATCTGCTACATGAAGTTCTAAGAGAACCTCCTGGATGATCTTCCGATTGGGGTGGGGTTATGGCAGTCAGAAGACTTACATTTGATCTACACATCTTTTGACTTATGGCGGTGGGGGCGCTGGGAATGTAAAATTCATATTAGCCACACATTCAGCAGAGCTGCCTGCCTCCATTTCACCATACAGCCTTTATTCTCTGTAAAAACACACTGCTGCTACAAAACATGGCTGAGCTGGTAATCCTGTTCTGATGTCCACAATCACGGTTTTATCATTATTTACCAGATGCAGGTCTGTCTTCGGTCAGAGAGATTGAAAACGGAGATGTTCTGAATACACGGCAGTATTTTATTTACCAAATCATGCCTAAACTTACATCAAGACTATCCTGAAGCTGACGTAAAACAGAGATGCATTTAAATAAGGTGCAGCTAAAATGCTGTTAAATGTAAGAAGTATGCAGCTCATTACTGCGCACGGTCGCGAGGCTCTGTATGATAAATCTTTGATGGTGGTCTTCACGCCCTTAAAGTCTGTGTGGTGCTAACATCAGGGCACACAGTGAGGAACATAATGTGTACTGCTATGCCAAATATCAACACAAACATGGCTCGTTAAGCAGAACGTCACGGTGAAGGGGGCGGGCAGGGAGGAAGGGGGGGATGGAGAGGGAGAGAGGAAGGGGAGAAAAGTTGGGATAGATGAAGAGAAAGAAAGGGGGAGTGGGAGGAAGGGGGAGAGACAGCTTGGGGAGGAAGAAAGGAAAGGGGAGAGTGGGAGGAGGAGAGAAGGGGAGAGAGAAAGGAGGAGAAAGGGATAGAGGTAGGGAGAGAGGAAGAGTTAAAGAAAGGGAGAATGGGAGGAAGGAAGAGAGATGGAGGACGAGGAGAGGGGAAGGGGGAAGAGGAGAAAAAAGAGGATGGGGAAAGAGGTAAGGGGAGATGAGAGGTAGAGCAAGGGAGAGTGAGAAAGAGAGGGGGAGACAGAGGAGGAGAGAGGGAGATGGAGGGAGAAAGAAATTGGCAGGACTGTACCTCCATCCACGTGAGCGCAGGCCCACAGTTGATCTTGTTGTCAGCGATGGCTGAGAGCCGGGAGAGGTACGCCGTCAGCATGTGGAGCACTGCCTGCAGGGAGGACAGTGGCCCTGTTAGCCCTGGGCAGTCCAGGACGCTCACTTCACGCCACCTGGCGCTCACGCTCGCCCCCGCCGAACATGTGCCCGGCCCCAGGGGCGTTAACGAGAGAGGGAGAAAAGAGCTGTGACAGCATCACCTTCACATACATTCACTTTCCATCTAATTACTAAATGTACTCGGAAATTATACTTAAAAAAGGTTTCATTTCACTTCCAAGGACAGAGCGTGGGAGGTAACATCTTAATTCCTCTCTGGGGAGAATAATTAGATTAGCAAATCCAGCAATCCTTACTGAATGAATGTTTCTCAATTTCTGGAAAATAACATTTTTCATATATTTAAAAACAGACCTGCTGGGCTCATTCTCTGACTCATCCTTCCCCCAACCCCATCTCACACGCACTCTAGGGTGGTCTGGAGTAATATCGCATCGGCTGACAGGCCGTTTGACTTTGACTGGCCGGTGAGTGACTTGTCTGCCAGCAGGCTGTAGACATAAGGATTTAGGGCAAAGAAACCCCCAGATGCGAAAGATGAACGGGGCAGCGTGGGGGGGACTTATCGGCACACAAATTTTTTATTTTGCCCACTTTTAATCCGTCACGTGGGATGCATTGGCCCCGCTGCTCTGTGCAAAGCAGTGCTCAGCCTGTGATCTCTGATATCGGTGACATCGCTGACACCGAACTCCACTTTGCTCTCCGGGAAAGATGAAAAGGGTTAAAGTGGATCCACCATAGGCGTCAGCCCCATCCAGTATGACTATTCCACTGCAGGGGCGTTTACAGGGGTGGGGTCACAGAGCCACTGGCTAAAAGCTGATTGGTCCCCAGAGTGCTCCCTCCCGTCACTCACCGATTCAAAACATATGATTGGCTAATAATAAAGTTGACCCCTCTGTATGAATTATGACCCCCTCCTTAAAAAAAAAAAGGCCTAGAATAGCCCCTAGTATTCAGACAGAATCTCTTTGTGAATCTACCTCATATAATACAGAGAGATGCATGGATTGACCTTAAAATCATTTTTCTAGTCCCAGTATTATAGCTGTGATTCATCACAGGGCCCGAGTGGGTTTTCAGTACCTTTGCAAGAGGCGGGGGCATGAGTGTGAATAATGGCAACTTCAGTTTGGGGGGGGTGGAGGATTTGGCAGAATTTTCCAGGGGCCCGCCATGTCTTTGTGTAGCCCCGTTGACGAGCAGGAGGGGGCGCCGTGGAATGTGGAATGTCGACGGACGGCAGGGACGAACCCACTCATGCTGATAAATGGCGTTCAATTACGGCACCAGATGGCCTCAGGTTCAAGCCCAAGTCAAGTGGCGGGGAAGATGGAGGCGGTTCAAGGTCAGTGGGGCCTCCATGCCTGGCTGCCCGGCGCGAAGCCGAACGGCGGGCCAAGCCTTATGAACACGCAGCATGCTACGTTTACATCTATTCATCCGGCAGGTGCTGAGCTCCAAAGCGACCTACGAGTCAGCCAAACCTCGTGCGCTTGCCGTGTTCGATGATATTTGTGCAGTCCATTAAAATACAACCCCTACGAAAAACACTACACGTCTCTGTTAGAGCCTAGCGCTGTGTCAACATCCTCACCAGAGGGGCACGGCCACAGGGGCACTGTTCCAAGCTGATTGGCTGTTGGAGTGCCACCTTCCCCTCACTCATTGGGTAAACATATCATTGGCTAACAATAAGGTTGGTCCTTCTGCATGAATTACGGCCCCACTTATACCATTAAAAATCGTAGAATTTCCCCTGAATCTCACAACAGAGCTATTACGGTTCTAAAGTTAACAAAAGAAAGTAGAATTTTTATAAATTTTAAATAAACTGGACCCTGACTGCCACAGCACAAGTTTCTCTCTCAAAATCCTTCATGCAGTTTAACTGTTTTGAAACGGAGCATTTCATATATATTAGCAGTAATAACCTGTGTGTTAACGTAATAAACTTGTGGTAGCGACCTGTGCTAATGATATACCAGGTAACATTTAAAAAGCTACTATGTAGCTCATTGTCTTGTGACACAAAAACAAAGGCAGATCCAAGCCCCAGAGAACTAACTCCCCCAAGGGGGACAAACAGAGATCCCTTTACTGTGTGATGGCCCCCGGACACGTGCCGTTACTGGCACGTCAAGTGCACCGCCAGCAGAACAGAAGTAGACAAACAGCAGCACATCTGCCTGACATAAGTTTCCAAAAGCATATAATAAAAATAAAAGCTTCTTAAAAAATTTTGTGTGACAAAAAACAGATTTGGAATAACTGAAAAGAGCATGTGAGGTTCTGATACGGAATCCCCGCGTTTCCGTGACGACCCGCCACACCTGAACGCGTCCCACTGCTCTGGACGAAATCCCAAGGGGTAAAAGTGTCCTGGCGGTCACGGGGGCCCGGAACAGATGCTTTTTCCGATTCATCCCGGTAACCCGAGACCAGCTTTTTTCGGGATGGCGAGTCAAAACCTCTTTGTCCTTTGAATCACTCTGGAGGTTAACACCACGCCGAGAACGGACATGAGGGTAAACTCTGCAAAAACTGGAATAAGTACATTGTTTTTACCGGGCCAAGGACTGGGGGGCGGGGGTAGTTGGGTGTTTGAGGAAGCCTTAGTATGATTAGCTGCTTTATTTTTAGACCCAAAACACAGGCTTTAATCAGAGTGCTCAGTATTTAAAGATTGTCAGGGTAACAGCTAACCCTAACCCGGAGCTTTGGGCTCTGTAGAGACAGTTCCTCTGGGTCAAGAATGGAACAGAGCCAGTGCTATGGAATAGGCCTAGCGCTTACCAGGACCGGATTATTCTATGGATCTCACAGGGCTGATGGAATCAATACGGGAATTAAAAAATAATAATAATAAATATTACGTTTTCTAGCTGCTGCAGTTTATAAACTGTCACACCTTTGAGAAGAGCAGATGAAACGTGAGAATTGCACACCATTGTCTACGTGTGGAGAGTGCCGTGTGGTGACTGGGACTGGGAGCAGCCTGTATTTATTCTGCTCTGCGTATCCCACTGCCGTGCTGAATAAGGGACTTGGCGCTCCGAAGGGGAGAAGCTGCATACTACTACTACTACTACTACTACTAGTACTAATAATAATAATAATAATAATAATAATGATGATGATGATAATAACAACAATAATAAGAATAAGAACAACAACAAAACAACTAGCCCTATTATTATTATTGTTATTATTAGAATTATTTTTATTGCTATTATTATTATTCAAAACCCTGTTACAGGAGATGCTGAAGTAGCCAGGACTTCTCTTGTGACGAGAATCTGCGGTGTGCCTCTTCAGGCCATGCACAAAATGACTGTCTTGTGGTCAGATGTTAGAAAACAGATGACTGCGTTGGTCCCTGGCCTGTGTCCTCAGAAAATACGAGTTTGACTGAATATCAGTCACCGGTACAGTTTTGGGTTCAGCATGGCACCATTCAGCCCGGGGAACCTTCCCAAAAATACCTATAAAGCACTCGGCAACTTGAGACAATGACACAAATAGCTGGCAATTTCCAGTTAGTCTACTTTCTGCAAGGAAGTTCCTGGGAAATGCACTGCAAAAACCACGACATTTAATTAATTTTGCTTTATAAATATATATACCTACTCCTTTTTGTCTACACAATAATTAAGAAGTGTCCAGTATATGGTGAAAAATGCCATCATGATGCTGGGTAAGCAGGTCGCGGTGTCCTATTGGTTGAACTGAAAAAGGGGGTGGAGCCACTTACCTCGGCACGGTCCCTCAGGCTGTCGAATCGAGGCAGCTCTGGGAGCTGGGAGAAACGGCGGTCATAGATACACAGATGGAGGTGCTTATCGAGGACGCGGAAATCTTCATAGCTGCGCTTCACAATCCAGCTCCGGCCCTGCAGGAGAGGAAGGAGGGAGACAGGGGGAGGTGAGAGGGGGAGGGGGGTAGAGAGAGAGTGAGACAAGGGGGGAGAGGGAGAGAGAGAGAGAGAGAGAGAGAGCAGGCAGGTGACACAGCAAGCCACATGCGCAGCAGCAAAACGTATACATGAACACGCAATGCAGGCAGACCCCTCCAGGCAGGGCACCACGTGACGCAGGCAAGGACGAGGACCTTGTGATAAAAACTTCCAGACCTTGCAAAAGGAGATGAAATTACACAGCAGGACACAGATACCGTTCTCTAGAAAATCTGTCCCCTGCAACACTTAATGCAATCGTTTCTCGCAATGGCTTTGGCCTCCCATGCCACGTCACACTCTCTGCCGAGCCGCTTCCAGACATCGTATTCCAAGCGGAATGTTTTGGCGACTGATGGAATGGAATTTTGGAGGACAATGTCTAGAGGAGCCTGAGTGTTCCGCATCTGCCCAACTGACTACCCCCCTCCCCCGGTGGTCCCTTCCAGGCTGAACTTTTGACCTCTGCATGAAACGGCCCCATAGCATCGGTTTACTAAGGACATCTCCCCTTGGCTAAGAAGGATGCTTTGCGCCAGTCACATGCAAGCACACCACCTCCTCGGATCAAAGCGCAAGCCCTGTGTGCGTGTGTGTGTGTGTGTTTCTACTCTATCCACCTTTGTGCCCTTTAATCTGACACAAACCTATAAGGAGACTGTATTTTAGTAATCCAAACTGCCCACAGAGGTCGCCGTCAGTGTGTTCCTGACCCAAATCCTTCTCACTGAGTATAACACCCTTAAAATAGTCCTACATTTGATAATCAGGCAGTAATAAGGTTTTGTACCACACAGATTGCATTTAATGCACTAATATAATATACACACACGTAGTAATGGACTGTAATAGGATAAGAAGGAAGTAGGGCCATACTTCAGTTCTCCTTCATACTGGCATTTTAAAAACACTTACAATGGTTTGGCATCTTAGCACTGTATATGTGCTGGTCCTCTTGCACTGTGCATGTCTGGTTCTGAAGCTGATATCGTGGGATCCTAATATAAATGCCATGTAATACTCCATATTCCATATAATCTGAAAAAAGGCCATCCGGGCTTTCCGATTGGTCGGCAAGTTTTCTGATTTAATCGGCAAGCTCTCTGATTGGCCAGTGATGGCTAGTGTGCCATGTCCAAAGCCAGATGAAGGGGGTGGCTCTCTGAGCAAGGGCTTAGTCCTCCTCTGCATAGAGCTGGATGTCAGATCATGGAGCGAACTCTGGTTCCCTAGGGGCAGGCCCACATGTTAATCATCAAACAGGCATGTCCACCACCCACCCAAGATGCAAGATCCCCAGAAAGGCCGGTGCCCCCCCCCCAACCTGCCGGTTCCCATCCCACTGTGGGAGACCGCCACTACACGGTCCTAGCTGGAAATGCGAAAACAAACAGTGCTATGGGCTCACATCCTGAATACAGCTCCCTCCCGAACTCCGAACTCACCCGAAGCATCCGCTGCTGCAGTTCCCCGCCATCCCATTCCATCAGCTCACGTGGCACACTCCCCCCCAGCCCCCCCCCAACCCAGGGAGGGAAAGAAAATCTCGGTTTCAGAGCCAAGAGCAGATGTCAGATTATGAAACGTGATTTATAAGGGTGCACTGAATTCAATTTCAGAACGCAGGCCAGCTGAACTCCGAGGTCAGTCCTCCGACACATTAAACCATCTCCGGATTTCTCCTTCATCCTTTCAGCTGCAGTCCCCTCCCCCCCCCCTTGTGAGGGGAGTCTTTACTTCACATGGTCATTTCCAAACCCCAAACCATTTCAAAGAGAGGAGGGGATTCCAGCATCTGTCTTTCCATCAAGAGTGATTGCTCTCAACTGTTGCCAGGACGGAGCGACTGAAACATTGAGTGAAGGGCCCCCCTGCTTCTTCTGCTTGCCATCCGCGGGCTACGCCCCCATGGAAGCATGTTCCACCCGACACTTCATCAGTGCACCCCCATGACTTCTGCAGTGGACCTGCCTGCCACTACAGTGGTGATTTCAAGCAACAGTGCAGTGGGAGTCCTTGGATGCGTATGGCAAGCTGTTAAAAATGACGCCAGTGTTTCTCTGCTCAGTCCTTTGTTCCCTCCCAGCTCCCAACACACCTGTACCAGGTATTCGAGGTTCTTGATCGGCTGGGAGCTGGGAGGGAGCAAAAATGTGCACTGTCTCTGGGCACAGACTAGGTTGAGAGACACTGCTCTACACCAAGTGCGACTGGATCAGAGGAAGGGCAGTTCGGTTCATTTTAAGAGCTCCTCAACTGACCCAGGGTTGACCTGCCCTCCTGCATCACATGGACACTGCCGGACTATTTGGTCAACGATTCCACAGCCACACTTTCCGTGACGGTACAAGCAAAGCTACGTAAAAATGATGCTATCGACCACACACACTGATCTGCGTCTGAACACACAAGGTAATGCAATCAGACCTCGGTCAGGATATATATTATCAGTGATATATAATATAAAAATGGCACTTGGTGAATATAAATATTATTATTACAACTTCTCTCCTCTGGGAAATAAATGTGGTACCTTTATTACATTTTCATTGGCAGGCTTATTTCCCATCTCCAATAACAGCCCTCTGACTTTTCATCATTGCCCAATCACATTCCTCCAATCTAGGTCCCCTGCCACTCCATCACTACAATAAAATTACCCACGTAATCTGTTCCGAAGAACTGCGACAACTAAAAACCCGGAGATCGGGGCCGGACGAGGACTGACAGGACCTGCATGGCGGAGGGCTGCACAGAGTGCATGCCACCAGATGGGAACAGAGACATTAAGTGTTCAGCTGTTGCTGCAATCGGCGTGGGAAGATCCGGACAGGAAGCGACACGGAGTGGGTGCAATGGGCTGGGAGTCCACGGGTCTGCAGCTGGGGGGCAGGAGGGGTGGCTGAAAGGGTGGAAATGAGAGAGGAAGCCCCACCTGGCAGCAGATCTGGACCAGGTACACCAGCTCCTTGGTCTCAAGGCCATTCCGGGTCCCTTCATTCTGCTCATCTGCCAGCGCCAGCTAAATGGAAGAGGAGAGAGGCGGAGTTAGGGGACGGCAAGTTTGGGAGGAGGGGTGGGGTGGTGGGAAGCAAGCAAGCCCGAGTTTAGGATTTTTTTTTTTTGTTTTGTTTTTTAAAGGTGGGGGTGAGCATAAGAGGGGCTGTCTTTACCCTTAGCCAATGACTGTGAGTGACAGGGGTGAAAGCCAATCAGATTTCAGCTTGGGCTGATGCCCCTGAATTCCTGTCGGTGGATCCATGAAAATAAAATTCAGGAAGACACTCCTTTTCCAGATGACTGCTGCTATCAGAGGAGACAGAACCGTAGGCGAAGGTGCGCCATGAAAACTGGACGAGGCTGACGGAGAGATGCTACTCACGGGGTGACGCCTCCCTCAGCGTATTGGAAACAAACAGAGGCCCCGTGGCTAAACCTCCCAGCAGGCCGTCCAGAGACAATATCTACTTATTACTTTTGCACCGTGGGGCATTATGACATTTCCACTTCGTGCACAGATTCCTCCAGAACATCCCGTTCCAGATAAAGTAACAACACCATCAAGCAGGTCACCTTGTAACATCCCAATGTGGTAAAAATAAATACTTTTCTTTTGACTGTCTCTCTCACTCATTTTTATATTCTCCGTCTCTTACGTTTTATAATATCCCAGGGGCTCTTAAACCTTTTGGACCAAGTAACACATCAGATCAAATCAAACTGGCCAAGTAAAGATGGAAAAAAAAGTCACAGTAACTGGAATCACTGCAACAAATTACCATCGGTATTACCACCTGGGGGCGCTCTGGGTGCCATTGGTGGAATAAATAAGGATTGAGAATCACTGTACTATTCTATCACCATCCATCCATCCATCCATCAAGGAATCGCACGCAATATTTTTCTAGTTTACGAATCCGGGGGCGTGTTGTGCAATCTCTCTCCTGTTTGGGAGGCCGCATGGTTACCATGGCAACATTGCTCATTAGATAAGCCCCAACCCCGAAAGGCTGTCGCACATCTCACCCCACACAGGCAGTCTGTCACGAGAGAAGCACGTAAATGGCCCAGCAGCGGGATGACCAAACGACGAAAATAAGAATGACCGTTGACCTGACGTGAGCACACGGGGCGGGGTGGGGGCGGGGGCATGATGATATTAGACGAATACAGACTCTGAGGGCCTCAAGATAGACCATGTGATCAAGAGCCTACAAGCTCCATCTAGACACCCACATTTACAGGAATCAATAACCATTGACTGACCTCGAAACCTAATTAAGATGGAGAAAAAAAACAGTGTAGGCTTTGCAAAGAAAGATCAGCTGCCATACAAATGTAAAATATATTAGTTTACAAGTACATTTCTCAGCATGTATCCGAGAAGAGTTATAAAATATTAAAACTGGGACATGAAATATAAAATAATACGGCAGCACTGGCCTAGAGGGGCCCTGTGTGGTCAGAGCAGGGCAGCCTCGTTATAAAGATAAAGAAGAGGAACTGGCCAGGTTCTGACGAGCTTAGAGCATGAGGCAAGGTGGAGGAGAATCCCCGGGCTGGTCTGCTAGTGCTTTCTGCCCATTCGCCATCGAAAACAAGCCACTTACCGTCCCAGATACGCGTGACAGCTACAGCTGTCACGCTTTGCTTATCAGGGCCAGGGGAACCGCATTCAGAGGGTCATTCAATAAATATGAGCGCAGCTGAAGACCAATCGGGTTTGGCGAGCGCCCGCTATTGTTCTGTGCTGGGCATCATGGCCGTATTTACAGAGAAACACAAGGCCGGCCCTTCACACGATGATGTCAGAGTAACAAGAAATCCTGATCAATATCAAGTTCCAACAGTGGCTATGAATAAGAAGTTGGATAAGAGTATATATGATTATTTGTTGGCTTGCATCCCAGGAGAGGCCTTGCCGCCGATTTTAACCAACACTACTCCACTAAAATATCCAGTTACAAAGAAAACAATGTCATTCAATGGCTGCGATGTCAAAAACGACAACAACCAGGAGTCGAACTTAATTGTCGACTTGAATTCAATTTCCTTGAACACAAGCATACAAAGGACAGGCACAGAGACGCTAAGATCGTCACCATGACCCCAAGTTCTTCTAAGACCCTTTATGACACAAATGAGACGGCGAGTGAACGAATGACTTCAGGGCCTGTTTGTAAAAATGGCAGCTGAGACAGTCATATCATGGGCTGTCCTTTGTGACTTTTGTTTTCGGTGTAACTAGAGGTCCCTAAAAACATCGATTGACAGCTGCAAGCATCCATAAAGGGGGGGGGGGCAGTGCCTGTTAAAAGATTCCAAAAAAAGCTGGGGTGACACACAAAAAGTATTCCTCCCCCTCTATACCAGAGTTCATTGGGAGAACAGCATGATCTGGGAACAGCGCCACGCTGCTCGAGGGACTGCGTGCTTATAGCCCAGCGCATCACCGACAAAAACATGCGGTAATGCGAGAACCACTGACCCAGTTTCCCTGCTGCGGTTCAGTGACGCTACCACAAACCGGAGCTTTCGTTCAGAGGAGCAGCAGTCCAGGACCGGAACGTACAAAAAGAACACTGACGGATTTAAAGTAACGAGGGCTGTGGAACGCTCTCCTGGCCACTGTGCAAGAGATGGGAAGAAAGCGTTGGAAACTGGGCAACGATGACGGGGCTGGCCGAGGGCTGGACGGATACGTCGCGATGCCACACGTGCGCCGGGAACATCAGGAGCCACATGCTGCTGGGCTCTTTGTTCAGGTGGAGAACGGGAGCATCCTGCATGTGTATCAAGGAAGCCAGCGGCGCCAAAATCAGACAATGGATATGAGCACCGAATGGACACTACTGGTTACTGAAGCAAGTCTGGCTCGACGGCACCTCTGATGTGGGGTTTAAAAGACAAAAAAAAACAGCACAGGGGTGCAAGGCAAAGCTAGTGTCCTGCAGTGAACTAGAGAGCCCCCCAGTCAAAGTTCACTCCATTCTGGGATCCTTAAGGACCACTTGACAAGAGGACAATCAGCTTCCAGAATCAGAAAGACCTGTCCCCCCTGCCCCCTCCTCCCAAACCCCCATCCCGTCATGCTAGTAGAAAGAAATGGGGGGACGATGGAAGCTAAAGATCTATACTCACGGAAGCCGAGCGTCTGTCTCCTTGCGAGAGTGCGGCTGGCCTTTGTTCACCTCGGGACGTCCGTCTCCAGCTGGGGACTGAATGCCTGAGCACTCCTCTCCTCTCCTCTCCCCCCCCCACCCACCCCTGGGTTTTGCACTGACAGCTTCTGCAGCTCTCCACCTCACTGCGCCCACCCGCCCGCGCGAGCGCGTGTGTCCGTGTGTGCGTGTCGTACTCCTGGCTCTCAGCGCCGGCCAATCCCCTCCTAGCTATCCTGGGCTGACGCGTCGTGGGGGGTGGGGGCTCAGTCGCCGCCCTCTCCCCACCCCCAGAGTGAAAACACGGCGGTCGGGGCCCCTCCCACCGCAGCGCTCAGGAGGAGGGAGACAGCACGGTTGGCGGGTGGATTTCAGAGCGATCTCACTGGACTTTACAGTGTGCTCCGTCTGTCCCCCCCCCCGAAACTCCCTTTGTCTGCATCATGCCTTTCACCCGGCCATCGGGCCCCACTACACACATTTATTCACCATTTGTTATGCCGGGGTCAGGAGGGATGTATTCCTCCTCCTTATCCCACTCTATGCCACATCTTACTCTCTAACTCCCCACTCTGTTACAGCATCTGGGGACAGGACAGAACAGGTCACCCCTGCCCCCCCAGCCACCCACTCTAGCAAAACAGACTGCCCCCCCCCTCAACAAGGAAGCCTGAATGCATGAAGCTGAATCACACAAGCCGATGCCCCCCCCCAAAAAAAAATAGCCAGGTCTTTTCCCGATAAAGCCACCTTCCCTGTGTTTGCGAGTCACATCCAGGCAGATTTTTATCAGCTGTTCCTGTCCATTTGGAGCCTTGGAATGCTGTAAGGGTTCATGTAGGACAACCCCCCAAAATCCTGAGTCCGGAAAGACAGGATTAGCGCCATGCTAACGATTGCCGGAGTGTTGACCCACTGTCAGGCACTGAAGATAGGATGAGTCCACATTGAGAGAAGGTTCTGGGCAACCGTTCACTGTTAGGGAGCCCAGAGCAGAGCCAGGAAGGTGGATCTGGGTCTGTGATCTCCGGGGCTTTCCTCTGGGGCTGTGTGGCAGGCACCTGGCCACAACCCAACTGCTACTCCGCAGATGACAGGCTAAGGCTTTGGAAGGATGGGTATATTGGGAACGTGAGCCTGCATTGCAGGGGGGTGGATATATTCCCAGAAGCTGCAGTAAATGGCCGATGGCAGCTGTGCCAGCACACACAAGCAACCAGCTATGCAGCTTTCACGGGGGTGGGGTTTACAGGGTATGGGTGGCATACGCTCCCCTGCGGGGGCCGGTTACGCCTCTCAGTACACAAATATAAACGGCGGCATGAGCTTCCCACACAGGAACGCGTTTCAAAGGCCCGAGCCCGGAAAGTTCCCGGATTCCTGGTTTGGATAAGCTGACGTCTGTGAAATGCAGTTGAGTGTCTCTGTCTGCATGCCCGGATTCACAAAAACACAGAAAGTAATCTAATGTGAAATGGCTGAGAACCATCCACGTTTTTCCATCCATACATCTTCAACTCTAGGCTTGGCCGGCATCTAATTTTTCATACTGTCAAACCGTCCTAGACATTACAGCGCTGTATACGGTATTATAACAATATTTTTAAAACTGATGGCCCCACATAACAAAATTCTTTGAGCGTGCAGGGATCACCAAGATTTCAAAATACCGTGGTAAACTCTAAACGGCGTCGTAAAGCCTATCACCCAAATGCCGCCCCAAACTGCAAACCTTAAGCCTGGAGCACCAGACAGGGAACACGCTGGATGAGATGAGAGTTACAGAGTACATGGGCATAAACTTCTAAATAAGGCCAAATTCACAGACATCATCATATTCATTTAACTGGAGACCGCCCACACAAACAGGAGCAGGACACAGAGCAGAGACACAAAGCCCAAACCCTGGAGGTGAGAGGTGACAGTGCTACCCACAGAGCCTCCGTGTCACACACGTAACTATAATCCCCATCACATCATTTAAACTTCAGTCATTAAGTACCCTATTCAAAATCATTGTACATACCGTAATTACCACAACAAAACTACCACAGCAGACTTTGGTTAAAGTCCGTAAGGGGTACGGATAAATTAATGTGAATAAACAGGTCACTGACAACACATAAGGAAGCACTGCGATACAGAAGGGAAACAACATACATTCACAGTACGTTCTTCCTGAGTCCGTTAATCCATTACTTTAATGGTGAATAGGGTTCTGTGTATAAATGCTGGGCAGGTCTAGCTGCCTCAATGGCTCAAGGATGGAGCAGTGGCTGACGGGATACGGCAGGAACGTTAGTGATGGACTGCATGGAGTTTTGGCGTGGGAGTCTGAGGGAAAGGCATCATTAATCACAGGCAGCCATGGAGAAGAGCGTATATCCCTTGACCACGATGTCTGCAGGTTGGTTAAAGATGAAAAGTGAGACTGTGAACCCCGATTCAAGTACGGTCTGCCGTGGGCTGCGAGGAGTGAGATACTTCAGTCCCGTTATTACATATGTAAATGTACTTTTGGGAGGTAAGTGCTATAGAGAGCACAGCGCGTGGTCAACCGAGGAGCCAAAAACACGCTCGTATGGTCAGATGAATCAGCCTTCATCGGGCTTGGCGTCGGAAGGGCGCGTGCGGTGCAAACCAAAAGGAGCCGGCACCTGCGGTGTCGGTTTCCCATGGCCAAGGCTTTCCTGGCACGTTCCAGGTCTACCCAACCCCACGGAGGGCTCCATAAACGCCAACAAACACTGAGCTGTTCCGAGTGATTACGCTCACCCCTCGGGATGGGAGTGGAACATTCCAGGATGGAATGCCCCCTCCAATTGGTCACTGAATGGTTCGTTGAGCATGATGACAGAAACCAAACCCCATCACTCGAGGCAGGGCTGTCCACCTCCCTTATCGGAAACACCACTTGGCGGATTTTCTCACGGTCAGCTGGAGTGGTTTTCGTCATATCCAAAGCGACAGATGTTGTGTTCCGGACACTCGTGGCACCTATGCTGAGATGCACCGAAGCAGCCAAGCTGACTTGTGGAGACCCAATAAGTCATTAAGACATCATGTTGATCTTACTGCCTTAATTGCATATTCAGTCTTGCAGGCATGGCAGCTTATTGGGTAGTACTCTGGTCCAACCCCATCTCCTTGAGTGTGGATTTCACAGGTTCACCCCATGTTTGCCTAGATGTAATGATAATAATTGCACATAGTAAATTATGATGTACACTAGGTGAACAGTAAATACGCGTCTCTTCAGTTTTGTGCCACTTTCGCGCCCCAATCCCGGCGATGCCTTTACCGAGTAGACCGTTCTGCAATGGAAAACCGAAGCGAGCTGGAACCATTCCACAACTAGTCTCTCTTGGCGGTACGGGTCGGGTACGGCTCGGTTCCTGTACGCCAGTGGAAAAGTGGCATGACATTGATGAGGAAGCCTGATATTAGGTTACTGGTGGTCTCATCTCAAAAACAACAGAAAATGGGTTTGGAAATTTGCCCTTCTAATGGGTGACTGCCAAAAAGACAGAAAGGGAGATTTCAAGGCAGAAGGGCAAATCTTGAGTCACGTCTTGTGCCACGTTCTAGGTTAAAAAATACAGTCTGTGAAGGATTCCATGGACACTTGTTCCTAAAACCTCCGGCCTGTCAGGGGGGAACCTGCAGGGAACCGATGACTGCAGACATGGTGATGCAGTCCTTCCGCAACAAACCGGTGCCAGAAAGTTCCGGTGCATGGAGGAGCGAGGGCGGATTGAGGGGCGTTCAGAAACCGCAGATGTATGCGAAGCTCGTGGGCTGGCCTCCCCTGTGTGTGCACAGCACGCGCTAGAACCCCCGGGCTAGGAGCCCCCCCTTCCGAGGGCCGACCAGTAATCGGAAATCTGCCTTTCAGAAGAGGCTTTAAAAAAAAAAAAAAAAAAAGTCACGCCCGCTGGGAAGGAACTGTGGTGCTCTGGCACTAACGAAAGGAACTGAGTTAAAGAGAGAGACTCCACAGGGTGAGCCTGGATTTTGGGGATGGTGGGGGTTACTACCAATGCTGATGAGGAGGAAGAGGGAGGCTGTACTTTAGACGGCACCGGCTAGCAGTAAATGCCAGGAAGAGAACGTCTTTCAAGTGGGATTCTATTACCATGAGCAAATTCAATTTGGCGTTCGGCACTAAGCTGATAATTGACCTGGGAAAGATAACCGAGGAACCATCCTACACTGGCACCCAAAAATCATGCGAGCACGCATCACAGATTACGATTCATATGGCCCCGTCCTAAGCCAATACCACACATTAGTCCGGTATACACTCGTGAATGCCATTTCAATCTCTATCCTTCCAGTTTAAATACTATGCAAGATCCCCTTTCTGGTCGCGGTTACCAGGTTTTAGCCAGAAGGAAAAAGGGAGATCCCGATACGGTCACGGCTCCTTGGACTTCACTGTGGCTGCTCTTGATACAATCTTGTTTATGTAGCATTTAGGACAGAGGCGTATACAGGGGTGGGACCACAGATGAAAGCTGATTAGCCCACAAAATGCCCCCTCCCCTGTCATTCACTGATTCCAAATGTATCATTGGCTAATGCTAAGATCAGCCCTTCTGCATGAATTACAGCCCCTCTTACTTCACCCACCTTAAAATATTCTTGAATCAGCCCTGAAGACCAACAAACACAGACTATACGCATGTCATCGCACTAATTGTGTAATGAGGCACGCAAACAAACGGGTGTTTCCTTGGCAAGTTGGTCATTAGCCCCGAAATTCTTGTGCACCCATTTCCAAGGCCTGGCCACAGGATCCGAATGGGAACTAGGAGCCCCCAACCCAGGGTCCCAGAGGTGCTTTATACGTGCGCCACGCTCCCATTCCAGCTGAGCACTCTGGCAGCCCAACTGAATAAATTACTGGCCTCGTCTAGCTAATGGTAATATTGTTGCTGTCAGCTGGCCAAACCGTGGCATTCTCCAGAACCGGAACTGGACAGCCCCAGGCAGAGCCCTGGGAGGGTGGCTGCGGCTCAGTGGGTAAGGCCTCAACGCCTGGGATCCGAAGGTCGGCGGTTCAAATCCTTTCCTTGGCAGAATAGTCACATGTCTGTTGTGCCCGTGTGTGTTTCAAAGGAGAGTGAGATGGGATATGCCAAAAGCAGCTTCCAAAATACCGGCGCAAGGGCAAATAAAACGTCATTTTATTTCAAACACGAGCCGCGATGGGTAGCAAGTCGCAGTATTCCTGCACAGATGGGCGACACGCTAAGACACGAGGATTTGAGGTGGGAAGAGACTGCATAATATTTCAGCATGGCAGTAACCTGGTTGCAGGTTTGGTCGTTTATACGCCATCTCTCACCAGAACGTTCCGGATAAGATCAATCTCTGCCAATGGTACGGTTCAGCATGAAATGCTCCATCCATGGTTAAAGTGTTTTTAAAAAATGTGGTTCTCTCTTCTGTATTTCGATTTATTTAAATGTATCGGCAGCAAAACAACTAATTTTGTATCAGTGTCGAGTCACGCACATAAATATACCCATAAAATTGTCATAGAAAATGCTTCATAAATATTTTCCTGCAAAACATTCACTCCACCACTACACAGACCCCGAGTTCCTATATCCTAGATGTTCCTGACGAAAGGCCCTATCATCTAGTATCGATTTCTTACGGAAATAACTCTGTCAATATCAGCAACCAAAAAAAAAACAACACCATTAAGTCCGCTGCATTTAAGTAAACAAATTAAGCAAATCCCATTACGGAGTCCGCTCTCGTCTTCGGAAAACAGGAGCACGCTGTAATGCGATCATTCTTGGGCGTGGTCCTCAGGAGGCTCCTTATCTAACAGAATTCGCCCCAGTCAGACATTCGCTTAACTACGCTTCATAGCTGTCCATCGAATTCTGACCAGGGTTCAGATTTAAACACTTAATTCATTTTTTTGAAGAACACTTAAAAATATTTATACTAATAAGAAAAAGGGTTTAAATAATTTTCTGGCCCTTAAAATATTCAATTATATTTATTTACTAAATTACAAAAGCCCCCTGAACAATTAAGGAAAGGCAGGACTGATTTATTTTAATATGGCTCAATAGAATGTTTCTTACTATCATTTAAGACCAAGAAATGAAATTGCACTGAATTAACAATTATCGTTTGCACTGGTAAGTCTACTGGTAACACAGCATCTGTCTTTACCATATAATGGCCAGCATGTGTGAATTTGGACGCGTTCAGTTAAACATTCAGAGCAGAATGATCTGTGAGGCAGTGAAATGTCAGCTTCTCTCAGACCCGCTAAACAACCCCCGCCATTCACAGAGACAGTCCTGCTGACTGGAATCCAGCTCAGCAGCAGCCTCACAGCAACCACCCCCCCCCCCCCAAAGCAAGAGAGAGCAATGCAATGCCCAGCAGGAAAAACAGCTGAACGATAGAATGGGAGCCCCAGACAGAGCTAGCGGGGGCGAGACATGGGGAGACGAGGTGCCGCTTGGGAAGGAGGGGGCAGTAGAAAAACAGGACTGACCATAAACATCCAGTCATAAATCAAAGACCAGCATGACTCGACTGGCCCCTCCCCTTGTCAGAGCTAAGTCAAAACACCCCCCACATTCTAACGCACTCACAGGTGTGTGACTCAGTGTGTCAGGACACTATACCCATGATCAGAAGGTCACCGGCTCAAATCCCAGTGTTGGCAGAGTGATGTCACCATTGGCTCCTTAACGGCCAGTTGCACCAGGGACTGTCTGCCCCTGCTTTCTTGAAAATCTGTGCCGCTTTGGATAAAAACGTCTGCTAAATAAATAATATTTAAAAAGGAGAGACAGAGAGGGTGACGGGGGAAGAGATAGAAGGTGGCAAGGACATGCCCAAATACCAGTGACAGGTACAGGCAGACAGCGGGATGCACGTGGGAGTCAGCCGAAAGCGGGGCGACAGCGGAGCCGCGGTTCACGGAAAACACAAACGTGCCCTGCAGATGCTGCTCAGTCTCTCTGTCCTTCGAGAGGAAATAAAGGAAAAACAAATGAACAGGCAGCTAACTGGAGACAAGCCCCCCCCCATCCCAAGGACTCCTTGCAGCGACAGACACGGGAACGACAAAAAAAAAAAAAAAAAAAGACGTCATTGGTGCCTGAGGAAAGAGGAGGTGCCTGTCCATCACTCACTGTCACACACGAGAGACTCGCAGGCCAAATGTGGGTCGCATAAGTGCCAGGATGCAACATGGGTGTGGCGGGATCACGCTGCGGACACAAATAGCACCGCGGGCACTAGGAGACACTCCCGGAGGTGAAGCAAAGCCATTCCCTCACTGGCGATCAGCCAGAAGTCAAGCAGAAAAATCACCCCTGCGTCTGTTCCCCTAGAGGCGAGACTGGGGTGTTCGGACTTGGTCCACCAGCACCAAAACAAACACGAGGCCCCGGTGCAGAAGAACGGACCTGTACAGTGGGGCTCAGAGATTCAGGACCCCAGCTGCCCGTCACAGAGCTCAACCTACCTGTGTACAAACTAACGTGCAGCTAGATTCCTGCTCGATCCCTCAGCAGCTTTGAGTTACCGTGGGGATCACCACAGCCTGCACGTTCTACTTCCTGAGGAGAAATAACCGCTAACCCTCTCTGGAATGTGTACCCTGAATTAACACTTTATTTATTTAGCAGACATTTATCCAAAGCGACATACTTTTTTCCCCTTCAGAAAGCTGGATCAGCTACCAGTCCCTGGAGCAGCTGGGGGTTAAGGGCCTTGCTAAGTAAAACCACTCTGCCAACCCTGGGATATCAACTGGTGACCTTCCGCTCATAACTCGCAGCGACTTAAGTATATATATGTAAGTATATGTCGACAAACAAACAACAGCAGCATTGTATTAAGCAGGGGAGCCTTCAGACTTGAAGGGTTGGGAAATCAGCTCATCCTCCTCTTACTTCAGGTCAGCGGCAACCTGAGCTCAAATATCAAGGTCTACATAAAAAAATGCCAGTACGGCAGTTCAGTTTCTGGTTTATGACAACCCTCTGTGAATTTTATGGCTGCTGTCATCCTGGATGCTGACTAACTTAGCTGCAGAGCTATGCTATCAGTTACGTCAAATCGGAATTTTAGGTTTGAAATCTGCTAAAACGGAATGAAAGAAACACGTCACTGCTGGGAAGCATAAAAATGAGATCCCAGTGGTTTGGGGAAGAAGAAGCAGTCACTACGAGGCGTAATTCTGGAAATTTCTGGAAAGGAAATGCTGCAAACAGGTAAATGCAGCTGGAAGAGGAGTCTAAGTCACATGTGATTTGGGGGAAGAAGTGAAGCTATATAGCAGGTTGGAAACTTCAAAAAGTGGGTCCTGCAGGATATTAACAGACCTGGGCTTTACTTCCTTAATAAAACAAGACGCTGACTCCACCACGGCAAGCGGATCGACACATGGAGAACTCTTCGGTATCTCACTCTGAGCAGAATCGAGGATCCCTCTGAGTAATAACTATGTATTTAAAGCCAATTAAAGGCTGGACTGATCCTTTTCATCACATGTCTTCTGTGAACTGGAGACCCCAGAGGAGTTCAACACAGATGGGCTGGGGGAGACCCCGTCAAGAGCAGCTTCCGAAACGACCCCAAAAATGAGACAAGTCCGCACAAGCCTCCCAAGCACTGACAGCGCAGAGCCTACAGACGATGCCGCTGTCTTTCAGTCACTTGGCAGCTGACATTTACGGACCTGAAAAAACGATTAAGGCCAAAAAACACCCCCCCTTCCTTGTCTTTCCTGACAAAATGGCAAAAGCACCTGATTTTTTAAATTTACTTAGCAGATGCTTTTATCTAAAGTGACATACATATATACATATATATATTTTTTTTTGGAGAGAGCAGGGTCAGATAGTTCCTAGAGCAGTTTAGGTTTTAGGGGTAATCGCTCAGGGGCCCAATGGTCAAATCACTATGCTGACTTTGGGACTTGAACAGACAGCCTTCTGATCGCAGGCACAGTGTCCTAACCCGCTGAGCCACACACCTCTCCCAAAAAAGCTTATGGGAGGGACGGAAAGAGGCTCTGTATGAAAAGGGGGGGGATGTTGTAGCCTATGTGGGAGAGCCCGAGACAGATAAACAGATATCTGGGCACCGGAAGGAGGAATCCAGCAGGGACACAGAGATGACGAAATGCTCTCGTCGGATAAATAAAAAGTTGAGGTCACCATCGGTCTGTATACAAGCTCACTATTGTATGATTCTCTCTCGAGCGGGACAATGCATCCCTCAAAATTGACAGGCTGGATTCTAGAGGAAAGGAACAGAGGAGATGTGGACTTGTGATGATAAGTGTAGCACAGCCAAAGAGGACGAATAAAGGAAAGAGACAGGCAACCTGATTGGGCAATGACATGCTACAAGACACAGTCCAAGCAGGGCACCCTTTCCATACCTTTCCTAAGCTTTAACATGTTCATAGATGACAACAAGAACGCAGAAGGGAACAGTGTACCCAAATTCGTGAGCACAGCATGTATCCTGGTGGTTAATGACATGAGCATATAACCGGAAAGTCTCCAAGAGAGGTACTGATGTAGAAGATTTACGCAAAGAGTCAAGTCAACTAGGTTCTCTCATCATACCATCCATGTACAACTATACAGTGGCAGGAAATCGCGGTCCCCCGGGACCACAGTGAAACATACAACAGAATTGACAGGGGTCGGCTTTTCATAAGGAGCTTTACAAATGGCTGAGAAGCATGTACTGTTGGATAAAAGACTTGGGCAGATATAAAGGAGGAGAGTTAAAAGGGACTGCGAGGGATCGTGGCGATATTGTTGTTTAGGCTACCCTGAAAATCCACAGCAAACCACTGGCGGGGGGCAGGGGGAGGGGTAGAGCTTAGCCAGTCACAAAACTGGGACTTCAGGATAATAAATGTTTGTGTGCCATGAACCAACCCCGTTCCCCCGAAGAATGCCATTTAGATAAAGTGCAAGAACACAGAATAAGAGGCTGACAGACATGATGGATTCAAAGACATTCCGAAAGCACAGGGCCTTTTCTAAACATGACTGGTTACAAAAGTCAGCGAAATGATGGGAAGGACCTGCCTGGGTGAAAATATATTTACAATGTGTGGTATTCACGTGACAAAATGACACCAGGTCACGAGAGACACGGTCTTGTCGATATCTGGGTTCGCCCATTTGTAGAGTGCAACAGTGAGAATCCACCTGCACGGTTTGCTCCTAAGTGAGATATCAGCTGGTGCTTTAATTGTTACTTGTGCGGCCATTCAGATGACAATCGGGGAACTCGATCCTCCTAATTAGAGTCTGGTTTTTGTCCTTTAAAAGAATAAATTAAAGAAAAGCTATCTACCTGCACTGAAGTCAAATGCGTCCTGGCACTAAATTATGGGCTGTAAGGCATACTGACCAAAACCTCTCATCATAACTAATCAGACAGCCAGAGAACCTCAATTAGCTGAACAAATCTACACCCCCGGTGTCCCTGCGTCACAGTCCCGGACCTTCCTGGCATGGCTTGGAAAGCAGAGTTTAACGTTTAACCCAAGTCTTCTCTGAAGAATGTCTGTTTACAGTAACACAAACACAATAGGAAATCCATGATCCTCAGTGCAACAACGAGAGTCTCAATCAACAGCGCATGCGACAATGATTGCGGAATGGTGCCAAAACCCCGAGCGAATCGGATCAGTCCATACGGCAGGACTATCACAGAAACAGGCGAGCTTGACTCCAGACAAATCAAATAAAAGTCACACAATACAGCCAGGTTACGTGCTTCTTAAGGAACTTACTGGACAGAGAATAAATTCGTGCTGAATTATGCAGCTGTGTTATCCTTGGGTGGTGGTAGTGGATGGGGGCGGGGGGTGGGGAGGTGGGGGTGTTTGCTGTGATGACTAAGTGCTGCCATCTGCTGGATTTCACACAGAAGTGATCATCTGATCGGAACACCATTTCTGCCCTCGCTGCTTCCACGAAAAACGACCTCGCCCAGCGGGACCAGCGCAGCTCAGAGTGCAGCCTGGGATGTATTTTGGGGGTTGGGAAGGATTTAGACTGTATGTCTATATTCAGCATCTTTCCCCTCTGTCTACCACCCAAAGCTCCCCAGAGCTCCTAGCCTCCAAGCACTGACGACGCCCTATTTAACAGTGGAGCATAGCGTTCACAGTGAAGAGCCCTAACACGCCTTCTCACTGTTGAAACAGACCCCCCCCCCCCCGCCCCACATGACTGCCATGACACCTGACCTGAAGACCAGACCAAGGACTGCCCCTCAAGTATACTGAATTTGTATGAGAGGGGAAAAAAAACAAACATTCCCCCATCCCCTCAATCCAGTCAAGAGCAACACCAAGACCTCCAAAACACGATCTTCTACTGTCAATCCTGCCACACAAAGGACCGAAATCACGCTCCTCTCAGAGCCACAGTGCATGAACAAATGACAAGCAAGAAAACAGCAGTTCAAATTAAATACTATGTACATTTAATTTGTACTATGTACAAAAGCCAAATTAGCCAGTGCAAATATGGTGGATCCACAGTGCAAAGGTGGATAGTGGCAGTTTTTAGTTATTATAGTCTTAGTAGTATGTAATATTTATTATGTAGTATGTAAAATATATGCATATGTACAATATGTAATTAGTTTGTTTGTTTGTTTGTTTGTTTGTTTGTATGTATGTATGTATGTATGTATGTATGTAATATGGTGGGCCCACAGTGCAATGGTGGACAGCAGCTAGTTTCTCAGAAAAAAAACACCACAAAAATTGTGCTCATGCATACAACAGCGTAATCTTCAAGATCTCATGTAATCAGCTAATATCCGCGATGAGTTTGAATGACATTTAAGGTGCCAGAGGTCAGAGTTCTCTTAAAGGGACACCAGCTGAACTACAGGTAACAACTGTGTGGCTAAACAAGGTGTAGCTCAAGTGAACATCCTTTTTATTTAAAAAAAAGTCAATAAAGTCGCACAAAGTGCGAATAATAATCATTAGTGACTCTTCCAGGGTCTATAACATTCAGCGAGCCAGGAAATGTTGATTTAATTATATTCACTGGAGCACGGCGATGTAATCAGTGAGTACAGGCACCACTCCTCCCAAGGTGAGGTCTGGGGTGTGTGTGTACAAAGGGGCCAAGGTTTTCCATCAGCACAGACTATGCTCAAAGGCGTTTCTGGGTCGACCGCTTCCTCGCCGTCATTCCGGCTTCCCCTACGCACCAATGACGCAGCAGCTGCTACGGAAACAGGCCGGAAAAAAAAAGGCTGACCAGGTCAACTCTGTGCCAGGGAGAGTCTACAGATTTTCCGCTAAAATCCATGGGTTTGAGGTTGGCACTCCGCTAACTCTTGTGCTGTCCTCAAACCAGGGGTACAAATTCACAAAAAGCCTCCCCCCTCTGTCATTTCCGCCACTGCTTCTTCATCAAGATATCAAAGACAGTGACAATCACTTTCCTGTCGTCTAGGAAAGTGCCAGAAATCATACGACCTTTCCGAATCCCTCTTAATGAGAAATTCCCTGCACTGTAGTACATTGACACTCTATAAACAGATTTCACTTAAAATTTCAAATTCCTGGAGACAAACACAAAAACTGGCTAAATCCCGCACTAATTCCAGTGAAATGAGAGAGTAACTTTTATGGCTTCTGCTTGAAGATCAGCCTCATGGCAGCTTTTCAGTCTTACGCGCCTTTTGTTTCACACTGAAGTGAACGAGCAAGGGTGGAACCGTGGACAAAATAATCATCAATGACACTGGTTTCCAAATCCCACCCTGAATCCAGGATGTCCATTCGCTCTTTGGGTGGGGACAGTGCTACGCAGTGGGGGCAGGACTCAACACTAACCTGACGCTCAGTCAATATTCAACCACAGGGACTGATTTCACTGTGAACCAGGATAGAAAACACCACAGGGATACAATTAACTGAGAATTAAATTAAGGTAAATGGCAAGCACGTGCAGTGTCTTCCCAGCCTTACTTGTATCGTTCCGAAGTCGACGTTCTCGTAGTGGAAATGGGCACATTCCGCTAGCTTGGGAAAATGGCCCTTCGTGAAAGACAGCCTGCAAGAACGAATAGAATGAGGTTGGAAGGGCCATCAGCCATCGGCGATAAGCGGAGATAAACCCAATGTGGCGAAGAGCACTTACTTCTTGACGTTTTTGACCTTCATGCTGGCAGTGCTGCTGCAGGCCCGCAGCAGGGGCTCCGCGCTCAGTTCCGGGACCTCGGCGCTCCGTGCCTGCCCAAACACATGCCGGTGATCAAATCCACATCCCGTTCCAACACGCTTCACGCTCGGACCTCCCTCCTGTAATGCCGGATCGGGTGGACTGTCATTGACTAGCAGGACTAGCTTTCCTATTGACATTGGGCAACAAATTTTTATTTGAAAAACTTATTTGGCAGTGAGCAACTTTTTGCGACCATACAGATGAGTTGTCCTTTGTCTCACCTGGTTGGCAGCTGCCCGGCAACATTGCTCAAAAACATTGCCCCATGAATCATCACCTTAAGAGAATTTTAAAAGAGGTTTCTAACCCCAGCTGAAGCCATCTCTCCAAAAGCCTGAGCAGTGAAGGAAGAACTTCCGTGAAAGGGAAATACATTTAACGGAAAACCGTTCACATACGTCCTCTGAGATACGACAGTTTACTTTAGTAAATGAGAACAAATGTTCATCTGGCACGGCTCTGAGGAACACAGTGGCACAATGGCTGTACTGATGTTCTTGTTTTCCAATGGAGACAGTCTATTTGGCAAAAGTATCACGAAACGCCATAGCTGAAGTGTGAATGATACATGCTCCAAAAACAGGGCCCGGATGTATGAAAATGGGGAGAAATATCACATTTAAATCGACAAAGAAATATTTACCTGTGCAAATGTAACACTGTTAGAACACATAGCATTTTGTTTATAGCTTAGCTTTCTTTCAAAGGGCACAATTTATTTACACAATTAAGCTGTACTGGTTCACAGCGATAACATTGTGCTATGGGTGGACATAGTCATTACCGGTGTAACTGTGCACCACGATATGGATTTGCAATATGCCATTAACACCGCGAGAAGTCAACAACCTAATTACACAACACTATTTATAAAAAATAAAGCATTTTCTTCAAAGCTTCAGTTGTAACCTGTCCTCATATAGTATAAGTTTAAGTTTTAAGTGTATTGTTTCTATTAAACACACTCTGACGCTGCGTTGTGATAGCAAATTAACAAATTCGAAATAAACGGATTGTGTAATTATACATATTAAACAAAAATAACCTGGTTACACACACACACACACACACACACACACACACACACACACACATACATACGCGAAGTAAAAACCATATGTTTATATGGTTATTCTTGTATATTTTAAGCCCTTATAAACCCTTTACATTCTCTTAGATATTAGGTAAGATTTGTTTTGTATGTAATTATGTATGTAAACACACTGCTTATATACTACGCACAAATATATGTATCGTATATCATTGAAGAGTTTTATTTAATACATAAAACGTAGTTGTAAACACATTGTAATACATATTTTAACAAAAATAATTTTATATTTACTATAATATACAGTAATG
>JAAGVU020000038.1:20265385-20278473 GCA_011763525.2 Mormyrus iriodes
CATTCGGCTTCCTGGTTCCGCCGACGGCTGTAGACGAGAGGGGGGGGGGGGGGGGGTGGGCGGGTCTTATAAGGGGGAAGTTGCCATGGAGACAGATTCTTTTCAGTTACGTTTCAACACTGATTATAGCGAGGCTCATTTATAACAATCACGACAAGGGAGACCTTAAGGCGAAGATGTTGGAGTGAATGCTCAGGGAAGTTATGTAACCACTTAGGACACGACCCCAGGTCACACATGTGGTCCAGGTCCGTGTGACACGTGTGACACGTGTGCCTGTGTGAGGCGGGGCTAGCCTACCATAGCACTGATGGTCTCCTCCCAGTCCGGCCTCTCCCGAGGGTGGATGCTCCTGGCTAGCTCGGGCACGATGTCATCCTCCTCTGAGTGACGGAAGAGTCTCAGACCCCTGGGAAGGAAAAACAGATGGAGAAATAGGTCAGAGGTTGCCAGCAATGCATGACTCCCATCCCCGATCAGCAGCCAGAATGTGTGTCCCCTCGATTTATCTGCCTTAACCAGAGTTACAAGGAACAAGTGGGTGGACACTGACCACAAAGTGAAAGAATATGTTTAACATTCTAGTCAGAAGAGAATGGAAGGGAAAACCAGAACTGTCACTTTGCACCTACATACATAAACTTCAGAATCATAATCAAAAAAAAAAGTATTGATCCCATATGGAAATTGCTACAACTGCACAGACAGACAGACACCATTAGGCACGATGAACACTATGTAGCAGGAAGGAAAAGTAATATCGCAAACAGAAATTAAGGAGAATTAAATAAAATCTAAAATAAAAGACAGAATAGGTATCAAATTACAGCATACAAAAATATGAATGTATTTGTGCTTCTTGAGCTAACTTGCTTGTCAGGATGGATGATGGACATATATACAGAATCATTGTTAAAAAATGAGTATAAAAAGACAAATAAAAAAAATAAGTTGGACAACCTCATGCAGATGTCCAGCCAGCAAAATCTTAAGCAGCTGTGGAGCTTTGATATAAGAGCCACGGCAAAACGCCTAATTCAGGCGGATGAACGTGATGAACGGCCAACTTTAAAAACCACGACCTCCGCACTGGTTCATTCCAAAAGGTCAGGTATAATTAGAGCTTTAGCGGGGATGAAGCTGTTTCTCCAGCACCTCTTAATTGGGATGGGGGACATGTGCGGATCAAGGTGACTCACAGTTCCGCCCTGCCTTCCCCTGTACAGTTGTCTGTTCAGGCAGGATGCAGACAGAATGCTACATATTCCTCAGCCCCACAGCCCAAACAAACAGAAAGCCATCATCGTGCAGGCTTAACGAATTATCCACCTTCTTGCTCGTGAAAGCATCAACGACCTCGATGGCTACCTCAACGCCTGTTCTGTTCCATCAGCGACAACACCAAGGAATTAAAAGTGCCGTACAGCTGGCGTTTGTACTTCCAACAGAAACCGTATATCAAAGGTGGGAGGCAGATTACCATGGTGAAGGTTTCTTCCACCATGTGAGTATCACGGCACAAGCTCTACGCAGTAGATTCACCAAAGTTAAGAAGAGCTACTTCCTATTGCCCATGAAACCACGTAAGACGACACACGGCACGACTCCCTCTACAAATCCCCCCCCCAAAAAAGTCGATACCAGGGAGCTAACAGAGATAGTCACAAAAAACAGGGCCCAACATTTATATGTCACGTTATACGGCAGATTTTTACAGCTGCCCTTGGGGACGGACGCTTCGATATGAAGTGCATCGATCATGGCATAATAAGACACACGCAGACACAAAAAAAAGCTGGATAGTGTTTATTCCTGGATACCTAGTGCTAGTGCATACTTTGCTCAAAATAGATAAACAACAAAACACACAATTACAATTACAAAATTATAATTGCAATTACAAAGCGATTACAGCAAAATTGCAACTGCAGAGCAACTGCAAAAGAACACAGATGAAAAACAGGCATTATACCAAGACTCCATAAATAGGTGAATCCTAGCATGCTGCAAGGGGACATAAATAAATAAGGACTCCGGCATTCCGCCGTGGGGACTTCCGGGCAAATAGCGGCCACTTCTCACAACCCCGAACGGCCGATGCGTAACAAAAGCGCTGTAAACACGTCCGCTGAACTGCGTCAACGGCGACACACTCCGCAGGCAGCCTGCCGAGCGCCGACGACATCGAGGTTGTCCGGACGTATCCGTTAGTTTACGAGGGACGGAAAAAAGGTTGAAGAGAAAAAAGGCGTACGGCTACATGTCGTTAGCCGTAAAAGCCGCCCAGCTAAGCGCGCTTCCGCTTACCCGTGTGCTGGAGCACTGCGCGGACGCTCCCGAGCATCTCCAGCAGCCTCAGCTGATCCCGATCAGACATCTGCAGCTTGTTCCTGCAGTGAGATGCATTCTGCGTCCGAGAGAGCGCTAGGGCCACAAATCACCCCAGCGGCTTGGGAAGGGGGGGGGGGGTGTCTGCCAGAGGCCAACCTCAAACTGTCACTGTCGGCGCGGGCCCAGCGGACCGGCTTGGACGCATTCCCTCGATCAATCGAGCAGCACAGTGAGGCGGGCCTTGGTGGGTGGGTGGTTGGGAAGGGGGGGGGGCGGTGGCGATGCGGTGCTTTGCAGCATGACGTGGATGCCGGGCTCCACGACTCTGGATGGGGTGGGAATTACACGGTCCCCCCCAATCCACTTAACTTTTAAAAAAGCTACGTCTGTGTTGCTTTCCATTTGTTGGTTTTGATCTTGGAATCCACGTAGAGGGACCAAAAAAAAAAAAAGTCTGGTGTAATTGGCTCAGAAATAAGATCAAACAAAAGTTGGCGCCGAGAGCAGCTAGTAAAGGTTGTGTTGCTGCGCTAGCACTTAAATTTTGCTAAAGCGGGGCAGCCCCACACAGACTGTTCATCTGCAGTCCTGTGTCACACATCTTCCGTCACTCACATCCCACCCCCCCATGGGGAACCGCTCCCACAAGAGACTATTAAGCAAAATCAAGGTCATTAAGAGGCGTCAGAAACCATGTGGTCGCCCTGTTACATTTCGAAGGACCATTATCGCGGCACCGGGTGTGGATAACTCAGCCAGAAAGTGACAGACTACCCTGCCGTGCACACGTGACTTCATTACCACTTAAGCTCAATTTATTCATCACCAGAAGATCCTGAGCATATCCGGGGACAGACTGTATTACACGCGCCTCTGATCAGTGAGTCTAACCCACTGACATCATCGGCAGACTGTGGTCTTCTGCCAATGGGGAGTTATGTTTACGTGCTCCACAGACCGTATTTCTGAGCGCGCTCAGTGTTGAAGATTGCCGTGAGACTCCCAGTGATCAGCCAAGGCAAATCTATATAGCGGTATTTAATCCTCCCTTCCATTCACGCTCCCTTTCATTTCAGAGGAATTCACATCGTTATTAAAGAAGCAATGGAGCAATGCATTCTGGGAGATGTACAAAGCTAACATTTAACAATTTCGGCAAAGGTCAGAAAACGAAAAATTATCAAAGCGAGGTTTCACACGCAAGACACAATGACGTGCTGTAAAGTCAGCTGAGTCATAGTGATTAGGGAACAGAACCCATCAATTAAACATTCACAAATAAAATTAAAGCTTTATTACGATTATGCTAATGGTGGTTAGCTTTAGCTACATATACTATTAGCTCTCAATTTCTCCCTGTTCAAGCGGACAGCAGCATCCTGAATAATGTTGTTCTGCTCCAGTTCTACATACTTTCACTCAGTTCATACCAAGCAATGAACGAGTCAGTTTACCCATGAGAGTAGCCTCCAACCATTAATTGCTAACTTGAAAGCTAGTAGCTGGTTATTCCGCCCATACATCCAGAAAACAGCACTGCTGTTAGCCTACTCCTGGACATGCAGAGCAACAGCGCCCATGCATGACTAACCAAGCCTATCAAATCGGAACAGATTGTGATCATATGGATTAAACATGTCATGCTACATGTGAGGCTTCTTCATTTTGAATCATTTCAGGTGTATCATAATTAGCTACCACAACAAATGCGAGCCTTTCAGAAACTATAACATTCAAACGTAACTTCCCCTGCTGTTTGAATAGTTAGCCTTATGACGCCGAAGGAAGTATGGCTCACCCGTAGGGGGGTTTATCTGGTCTCCAAGCTCGGCGAGTGAATGTACTGGGTGAGAAGGCTGTATGGGCAGATCCCAGGCTTCACTACACCAGCCAAGGCCACTGCCTGAAACTGACTGCCTGGTGCGATATGGTAGCCAGCAAGACTCATTGGCATGGAACCGCCCACTCCTGTTTATCAACTTCAAGATGTTATCAGACCCCGGTAAGCAGACAAACGACTGAAACGGCATGACAGACGGGCCGTACTGCATTAGCAAGGCCAGCACCGGGCTTGAGCTGCGCCCACCTTCAGAAGAGAGCAACAGTACCAATCCAACAGTGTTTCTATCTACCTCAACTATGTTAGTAGATAGTATCAACTGTCTAGCCCCCAGTTTCTGTTTGTGCCAGGCAATAGATACCGCTCACAGCTGCGAAGTTGGGTTGTTTGTTGGCAAGAATCTAATTGAATGGTTTGGGTAAACAAACTCGGAATACAAATGGGACGCTGCAGAGATCGATAGCTCGAGAACACGGCAAGGTTCTTGGCCAACCGGGAAAGGTCATTCCACTCTAACGAAACCAATAGCTCCCTTCAACACTCCCTGAAGGAACCTGATAAAACCCTCAGGGCCGCTAATCGGGTTTCTGGTCCCGATCAAGGGTTGAAATCGAGGATGGAGAGCAGAGAGAAGAAGTGCTACAGAGCAGATATGAAAATGCTTTGTGCATGCAGCATGATGCCAAGAAACTGCAAGGGGGGGGGGTTGCTGGCAAGAGCCAAAGCCTCCGTACATCTACCGAGAGGTGCTGACTTTAAACTCCACGGGCAAAATTTTACATGAGGAGCTCCTTCTGATCAATGACACACCTGCCCAGCAACACGCTCTCAAGGCAACATCTAAACTGCACGCGGTTGCAAACTGACCATTCGTTTGCAGAACGCAGCCATGTTTCATTATACTACTGCTAATGAGAACAGATCCGATTAAAAAGCTTTGCACATTATAATTCTAAATTTAAAAGCAAAATACTGCATTAAATCCGCTGCACAGTGTTTGGTTCCTTTATTAATCTAGTCTCTTCATTTTGACACGCATCTGAACGCGATCCCTGCCAGAGCTTACAACCGACCGACATAACCCACTGGTCATCAGGTGCAAAACCTACCCGCATCAGAAGTGATAACGATTAGGAAACACTGCGGTTACAGTGGCTAGAGGGCGCCGATGCTCCAAAACGCAGTGTGGTGGAATTAACGGCCGCAGCTTTACTTTTTACAACCAGAGACCCACGGACGGCATGGGGCTTGCCCCTCAACGCTCCTCCGGGCCGAGTTAATGCCACCCGGCTGCTGATCTGCCGATTCATCCGCTGGTGGACGTAGCTTCCACCCGACCTCCGTCTGCAGCCTATTTTTTATTTAAGCTAAGTAGCGCCTCATTCTAGCCCGACTCCCCTTCATTATTAACAAGCCTGATCTCCGGGTGCCAGACGGATCTCCACACCGGCACATAGTTCACCGCATCACGACCAGGAGTCCATGCAGTTTCACCCCTTACCCTCATTAAGCTCACATCCCCTTTAAAACATAATACTCACCCCCCCCACCCCCAAAAAAAATTTCTGCCACTTGCGGTATGACAGGGAAAGGAAGATTCTTCCTCAGTAGGTGATCTGACATCCATCAAGGGACATTACGATGAGGGAAGTAAAATATCCAGATTCGGGATGGTCGGCTTTCCCGATCTACCAGTCAACAAGCCGGGGAACAAAACCAATAGTTTCACAAAAGCCTTGTGCCTTTTTCTGTTATGATGCTTCTTGAGGGGGGGGTGGAAACTGTGGAACGAATTAAATAAGCGAGAAGACTATTCCCAGGCATCTATGCAGCAGGGACAAGCTTCTGGAGTGATTAAAAGTTCGCTTCCTACGCAAGTTTTCTGAAACTCTCGTGAGAGGCTCCATTAACGAGCTACCATCCCTGGAGAGTGACGATCTGGGGTCAGGCAAAGAAAAATGCAGGAAGGTGTTATGTTTTAAAAGATTGGAGTCAGTATGTGACGGGGGGAGGGTACAAGATGTCCTATAGCAAGAACCAGTCTGCACAAGGTCAATGAAGATGAGACCCGTGTCTGCACGGCTCACTCTATCCCGGCCTGGAGACCCTGATGAAGTTCCTTCCCTTGACAACGCTTGCAACATCATGCTAATGTTTAATATATGCTAAGTCAAGGCTGCCATGGCAACGTCGAGCATACAGAATTTGGACCCGGTTCAACTGAAGCACAGAGGCTTGACAAACCGGGGCATAATCCTGGAAAGTCAGCAGTGGGAAGGTTACCCTGCTGGACGCATTTAGGGACTTTGCAAGAACGCGGAGAGGCCCTTCACAAGTGTGTCTGGTCAGGTGATCCTTGGCCATAGCCTCCTAAAAGCCAGTAGCATGATGGAGGGTGTGTGAGCAAGTCATTGTTTTAGCCCAAGCAGCCAGGGATCAGTCCCCTGGTCCAGAAACCCAGTCCGCCCTGAACGTAAATGACAAACCAAACCTAGACCCAACGCAGCAAGGTTCGAGTAACACAGTTCGGTACAATTTCTGTGTCGGCTACCAGCATGCAGCATCCATACTAATTACCTCCAAAGTGTGGATACAGCTGTTGGGGGGAGAGTGTAGGCCAACCAGCCTGTAAGGCACTACATCACCACACCGGCATCAGATCTCCACAGAGCCCAAGGCTGGACGCACTGTGCATGCGCACACACACATGCACACAGACACACACACACAGACAGTTCAACACTAACACTGGCAGGATATAAACTAAAAATCGGCAACGGCATTGGGGGGGTAAAGAGGAGGGCGGGGGGGGCAGCATGAGTGCCTTACCTGTCGGGAGTGTCGTGGCTCCCTGATGCACCCAAAAGTCCCAACGCTGCACTTCCTACTGCCGCAGCGGCCCCACTGCCTGCATCCATGATACTGACTCACCGGAGGAGTAGCCTGACGGGGGGGGGGGGGGAGAGAGAAGGAGAGAGAGAGGGGGAGAGAGAGAAGGAGGAAGTGAGATAGGAGAAAGTTTGAGCAAACAAAAGTGGAGAGAGCCAGCACCGGGATGGGAGGCACGCAGATAATAATAAAGGAAGAAAAGAGAAAGTGAAGAAAGGGAATGAAAGAAAAGTATATGAGGAAGGGAGGTAGTGGGAGTGAGGGAGGAAAGGAAGAAAAAAAAAAATCAAGATCCTTTCAATCTGTTCAGATCCCAAACAAGACAAGCTAAAGAAAAAAAATTCTTCTTCTAACCAGTCCTGCAAACAAGCAATTTAAACAGGCATGGAATCCATTCCCACTCTAAGTACTCAAAGGGCACTTTTAAGAGACCAACTGGCTAACCCCCCCCACCCCCCATTTAAGTAGTGGTTACATCTGTCCTTTTTTCTTATGTTATGCAGGAATGTCTATTTTTTGCTTATTCTGCTGCTACAGTGTTTTCCAATCTAGTCCTGAGGGTCCCCCAGAGTCTCCATGTTTTTGCTCCCTCTAGGCTCTCTGCCTACCGGGGGCTGTGAGGGAGCAAAAATGTGGACTGTCAGGCAGGGAGCCGGGTAGACCGGACTGGGAAACAATGTGCTAGCAGTTAAGAAGTGGGTGAAACCTTATGATCGGAGTTCTAGGAAGAAGGCCCAAACCGGACACTCAATGAGAGCTGGGTAATGGACCTTACCAGAAAAGTATTACCATTAAATGGTGGCTATGGACACCGATCCATAACTCAAGGGTTGTTACGCCAATGTCCAGGAAGGGCTGTGTGATAAATATCTGTAAAAACTTGCAGTACATGTTATTTTACTTGAGAAATTTGGCTGCTTAAAATAAAAAATTACAAGCTACTTTAAATCAGCAGCCAGTTAATGAATTTCAGCTAAAAAAAAAAAAAAAAAAAACAATCCGTGAGAAAGGCGTGTTGAATCTCGACCCCGGAGGACTCAAGGGCAGGCCGCTCTTCAGAGAACCGGTTTGGCAGGTTAACGGATCGTTTCTGTAATCGGCTAATTGAGTTTAGCATTTCTGCGCCCCGAAAAGCTACCCGCGGCCATGACTCTCGCGTGCCGCTCGGTGCAGCGCGCCAGGCGGCCACGGGGAATCGGATTAAAATTTGGCTGGGAAGCCTCTTAATCTGCTGAATCGGGGTTACGCATGCCACCCTGAGATATCCACCACCTAGGCACCGGCTGTTTGGCCGATGAGTGAAAGCGAGCGAGAGTGAGCATAGGAGAGACAAGGTGGCTTCACACAGGTAAACAAAGTATGTAATAACAGACTACTAAAATCGCCAGGGCTCAGTCAAATCCCCCAATACAGATAGCCCCAGCTGAAAGGACAGAGGATGAATGGTTTAAAGAAAGAAAGAGAGGGAGAGCCAAAGCAAGAAAGAAAAGCAAGCAAGAAAGGAAGGAAATATCACTCAATTTTAGCTAGAGCCAGGTAACTGCCATCCTGGACATCTGGAAGATTCCAGTTCATTACGCTTAACTTCTTGTGTTTAATTACATGCAAAGAAAACTTGTTTCTCTGTACCTGCAGTACAGGTATAATTGTACTGCACAGATAGTGCTTGGGGAACATGCGCCCCCCCCAAGGCCACCCTGTTAAGTTTAAATGCTCCCCCCCCTTTGGATTACTCCACCCTGGTTCACACAAGTGTATAATTTTATTTTAGTAACCTAAACCTGGAACCTGAGCTCCTAGCCACCAACCCCCCCCCCACCCCACCCCCACAACCTGCTCTAAAATAAGTAGCGAGGCTCCTGCAATGTGATTGGTGGGATTATCCTGCCTGGTCAAATCACTCCACGTCGCTCTGTCACTTCTCACTGGTTCCCGATCCATTAATCCAGGCGCTGACTGATAGCTCACCCTAATCTCACCCGCCATAAAATTCTGAGGATTCCCGGAATGTCCTGCGGCCACTCATACCGCTGCGTGTCTCCCGATGCTGACCTGCACATGGAAACGGCGGGAAGGAGGAAAGACGGGGGCCCCACGGGACAGCAGGGGATATTCCCAGGTGTATAACAACTCCTATAATAAGGAACATATATTTTTTTTTTAATATAATCAACCGGCACCTTAAATACATCCACTCAGCCATTTTCAGGTTTGGGAAAATAAATGCTAGCCGCAAACCGTAAGGAGGTGCCAGGTTCTCCCCATTGCTGCCGTGGGGCTACCTGGCGTGCAGTCGCCCACAGAAACCGGGAACAGGCAGGAGCAGCGGAAATTCTCCAGCTGGACCGACCATGGGGGGTGCGGGGGCATGCTGACCTTGGAGAACTTTTCACTATTTGAGAGCCCCTACATCAGACAAGAGACAGGAGGGCCATCGCGGGGTGGGAGCGAACAACCCCCCACCATGTGAGCTTGAGATTGAACATCAAAAAACCCTATAATGCGGGGTGGGGGGTTATCCCTCTGCCAGTCCTGGAATTTGAACCAACAACATTCCGATCACAAGTACAGCAATCTAACCTGAGCCACACACTAGCCCCGATGATTAGAACAGCTAACTCTACACAAGTGGGCTGTTCTCCACAAAGGTAGTTTAGATTCCAATAATAATTATTATTATATGTGTGTATAAAGCCTCCCCCCCATATGAAGCAACATGAAATGTCTTAGAATCATCTCCACACAATCATGCAGAAAGTCATAGGTCGTTGCTTCCACTATGGTCAGCATCTTCCTTTTGATACCCACCCCCTTGATTCTGCGGAACTGCCCCATGTAGTTTGACAAGATCCCAAGTGCCCCCCCTCCTCCGTCGGCAGCATAATTGGGTCCATCAACAAGAAGTCTGACGCAAGTTCTTCACCGGTACGACTGCCACCAGCCACTGTGGTGTCCTTATCAACATTACGATGTCCCCAGTCACCACTCTGCCCCCCCCAACACCAACCAAGTGTGACCAGAATCATGCACAGCCGAAACGCCACACAGCACTCACCACCCGCAAATTAAATTTTTCAGTGGGAATAACACTGCCCTCCCTGCTGAGCTACATCCCTGGACTTAGAACCATGAAAGTGGCAGCCGTTTTAAGAGACTGTGTTCTCCCCCGCCACAAAAAAAAACGAATGTGCTAGGTTTGACATTTTTGACAAGAAAAATACCATCATTCCTTGCGTCTACCTTTCCTCACACACAGAAAAAGCCAGAACACGACAGGAATGCTGCCGTACTCGGCTGTTCCCTCGGGATTCCCTTTTTCGCGCGTGTGTAAACACTGCGTCGTGTTGGGCCACGTGATTCCGCTTCTGCAGGGTGGCAGGGGCGGGGGGGTGCTAGATTACATCAGAGCATTCTCTTGGCTGCTCTTGCAGCCCCGTTGGCGATGACCTCATCTGGGGGTGCTGCGGGGTGACGTCTTCACACATCAGATGGGACAGACAGGCCCTAGTTATAAGCGACAGGCTTCAAAAAGACCCTGATTCCCAACAGATGGCTGAACCCAAACAGCACGGCCACAATTAAATAACTGTACAGTACAGTGCGGATATCTGAGCTGTGCTGTACTCCAAGGCCTATGAGTAGGGCATCCTATACACTCCTATATAAATACATGAAAATATATACCCGTATATTAACCTTGGACTTTAAACAAGGTAGGCGAGCATGTTGGCTGGCATCTGCCTTATTAATACAAACAAAATAGGTAAAAAGCACAGCTGCAGTGGTGAAGCAGTGCCAAGGAATTTTAATCAGAAAAATAATAGAACCTGGATGGACCCTGTAAGGTGCCCGCGAGTGTCCAGAGGATGCAGGGCGGGAGAACAGAAGGCCGGGAGGTGCTCTGGAAATCGAGGGTGGGGGCCACGTGACAGCCGGCGACCTAAAACATTAGCCGTGTGCTCCTGCGGTAAGATGGCTGAGGTTAAACTTATCTGCCCACTCTGGCCTGGTGGATGGGCAGTTACCAGGGACCAGGGGCCAGGACATTTATTACGACACATTCTCTTATAATAAAAGGAATGAAAGGAATTTTCATATCCTACCTTTGGAAATATAGGCAGCTGCGAATAAGTATATAAGAAAAACAAACAAAAACAAACAAAAACAAACAAAAAAACAAAACTTCTCGTTCGAGCGACTTGGAAACAGTGACACATTGCCAGAAGGGGGGGCAGTTTCACGGTAGTCTGTGATTTAATTTGTGTTATATTGCCGTGTTCCCTGGCGTTGAAAGCGTCGGGGGAATCGTGGGGGCTTGTCGAGGTACAGAGAGGTGCAGAGCAGGAGAATGAAACAGAGATTCACCCAGAAATATGCTGTGCAGTTTCCCATAAACCGTTTCGTGAAAGGGCACCAAAGCAAAACAAAAACAGGGCCTACAAATGAAGCTAAGTGTTGGGCATCAAGGCAAAAGGGGAGCAGGGATTAAATGCCTGAATGAGACCCCACGCCCGGCCTGAGCTTTGGCTCGAAAAGGCCTGGCCGCTGAATGACCCAGCGTCACTACTGCAAGCAATGACTCAGCAGTGCTTAGCGACTGTCACCGTGGAGAGGGGAGGGGCAGGTCACCGATGATGGGCCAGAGTCCATCTGCCTACTGAATAGAACCTGAGGAAAAAGGATACAACTATGGTGACACTCAACACGTCTGTGCTTACGAAATGCGTTTTTTTTCTTATTAAACTTGACAAAGGTCCATGTCATAGGGTAATCTGTGCAGTAAGAACTTCGAGCACCTTTACTTAAAAAAGGAAGGCCACATCTACAGGCATATTCAGAGAGGAATAAAACCTTTTGTTCCAAGTCGGGAACTTTGGGGAGGGCGGGGTTTGTGTCACTACACTGCCCTTTCACCAAACATCAGTCATCCATCAACCAGGATCCAGAGAAGACGGGGTTGTTCTGGTCAATGGGTGAGGGGGGGGTTGGGGGGGGCACCCACACCATGGCTCAACGTGGGAAGCAGGGCGGCCTGGGGGTATGAATGGGGGGGGAGGGGCAAATGCGCAGGAGGATTCTCCCAGGCGTGGACAAAGGCTCACCGATTAATGGACGACAAAGGGAGCTTTTCCAGCTTTTTGGGGGGAGTCCCAGAATGCACAATAGAGTCAGTGAGGGGGTCTCGGGGGCAGGCCTCCACCCACCAGATCCCACATCAGCTTAGTATGGACCACGCCCTGAGTGGGGGGGCGGCATAATACTATGTCTCCTTCCATGACAGGTTTACAAGTAACAATCCAGATGTTATCAAAATGGATGTGAACGTTAACAGCATGCAGGCAACGCCCCGCTGAGTTCATATTACAGTACGCTGGGCAATCACCCCCCACCCCACTCGCAAACTAAGGATATCCTGTTAGTATAGATCTGGGCAGAGTCTAGCTTTCCTTAGACATCTATAAAGAAAATCCACACCTGCGACCATGCACGGCGACTCCTATTGGTCACGGTAAGGAAGGACATGCAATCTCCTAGCAAAAAGTTCCAAGAAAATTTATACTCTGTTGTCCATAATGGACAATGGGATAATGTAATCTGCATCGTTCCAGGGAAACTGGCATTGGGTGGACAGGTGTAAAACCAGAAGCACAAAACATCCAGGAGTAACGAACACAGCCGGGAGGCTGAAAGATTGTCACGGTTCTCTATCCTTGTGCTCTAAGGAATGCTGGGGGCCGTTAGGTGGTATTAGGGCATGTCTCATCTAGTAGGGTTTTTTTTGGGTGGGGGGCAGTCAGGGTATTCCTCAAACACACTAATGTGGGGTTCAAACATGCCCCTGCTTTCCATAGCAAAAGAAAAAAAAAAAAACCTTCCCATCTTCCAGGATTCCTGACTGAAACACTGACCTTACAAAACTTTCATACAGCACGCACCCCGTCTCACCCCCCCAACCCCCCCCCGAACTGTGGTCGAGAACTGTCATTACAAATGAAGTAGTACAGTCATGTGTATGTCATTTCAGTCG
>JAAGVU020000038.1:20288196-20315299 GCA_011763525.2 Mormyrus iriodes
TAAGTTCTCCCCAAACGAGCTTGATGGGCCGAATGGCCTCCTCTCGTTTGTAAATTTCTTATGTTCTTATGTTCTTAGCTCATTCACCATTTAGAATCTCACCATCTCCCAAGATGGCGCTATTTGTCTGACGTTTCAGGGCTTGCATGATATGGTGTGGTTGCACTAGTGAAACATGAGTTTCACTGCAGGTTTGTGGATCTCAGCGGTTAGCCAGTCATCAGTATCAGTTAGCAGTGATATTAGTCAGAGAAACATACCAGTTATCAGTATTGTCCATATTGGATGCACCACTATCCCAGGCTCGTGGGAGAGGAACGCAGGGAAGCCGGCAGGAGTGAGAGGTGACGTCGCGAGCGTCCCTGGCGACAAACTGAGGGATGGGATGCCGGCCCACGTTCTGCACATTTCTGTCGTTTCTATCAGATTAGCCCTGAAAAATTCTGCACACTGCAGAGATCAAATTAAACGCTAAACAGATTTTAAAGAAGAAAAAAAGAAAAATCATGGAAAGACGAATACAGAGCTTCATCTACTTTGTCTTCTGCATACTTAACTCTCAACGTTTTCCCACGGAAAGAGGCTGTAATATTTCACAAAGCCCAGTACGGCAGACAGACAGAGCTCTCTCCTCACACGCAAAAAAAAAAAGACAAAAAAAACAAAGGCTGGGTTAAAAATGACAAGGCGTAAGAAAACACAACAAAATAAATAAATGTGGTTCTCTGGTGGCACACAAGAAAATCTCCAGACGATAAAATGGAGGCAGATTAAGATGTCTGTTCGTCAAAGCCTGTCATGGCCAGAATGTAAGATGAATATTTAATAAACTCAATCTTAATGACTTTTTTATGAGACACAAATCCATATTAGCGCTGTGGCCTCCTGTCTGCGAGAGCCCGGCATTACAATACGGACGTGGGAGGGTGGCACACACATCCGGGGGATATCCATCAGGTCTTGGCAAACCCGAGGCGTGAACGACGCATTCAGTGCCTCAGCTGCGATTCAAGACCCAGGCTGAGTTCGAGGGCGCAGATGTAGCGCCGGATAGATAATAATTTAGCGCTTTACATTACAGCCATTTCAGACAAGCCATTACCTTCTTCGCTGGTGTCAACAGCAACAAACAGCAGATAACGCCCGAACCGATTCGTGCTAAATACTCGTTACAGGAAAGGCTCTTGTTGTCCGTCAAGCCGACTAAAAGTGTTCCCTCCAATTAGCGTGAAATGCCTGCATCACTGCATCCCCTGCCAGTCATGAGACACACTGCACGTGCAGCAAATTTCAGGCTATTTCAAACCTGCATGTGCCTCGGCTGCAAAGTTAAATGCAGCACTTCAACAGCTGGCCGGAGTCGCATGTTGATTAAACAGTCAAGACGTTCTCCTTCTGGATCCGGATGTTTGATATTCTGTTGATAACATATCATGAGCTTCACTTGAGATTTTATTTGACTAAATAAAAATTCTGCAAGTAAAAAACAAGAAAGTTCGATCAAGTTTCCATAAATGCAAACGTGTAGTGCAATCCAACAAGATATGGTACATCCCGACAAAACATGGTACCATTCCATTTCAGAAAGGCCTCCATTATTGCTTACCCTTCGTCCCTTTCAGAAAGAACATTTAACGACTACCATGCGAGAGAAGGGCAAACCACACATCAGAATCAACTTTTCATTGCTTGCATAGCTGATCATTTTATTAGAACAATTCACACTTGGTACCCGCATCAAAAGCCAAGCATGGTTTCTTGATTATGCACCGCCGCCCCCCCAAACTGCTCCCAAAATTTTATATAGAGAGAGAGAGAGAGAGAGAGAGAGAGAGAGAGAGAGAGAGAGAGAGAGCACGAGAGAGAGAGAGCACACATACATATAAAAATAAGACTGTCACACTATTACTAGGACCCTTGGATGCTAAGACTAGCTTTGCATGACTAAACTACCTTAATCAGCCAGCAGTTTCATAAAATTTTGCAAGCTGTGATCCTGAAATGTACCGAGAGTAAAGCCTTCATGCAATTTAAGTTTTAAATAGACCGGCTCAGAACTTAGGCAGAAGAAATCATTCTCTCAGTTGACAGAAGTTCAACACCGCGTGGGGATGTGTTGTCGTCAGACGTAAAAGCTTGAGAATCACCTTCATGCTTATATTTTTAGCTAGAATTTCACTGGTACACACAATAGGATACTAAATCAGGGGCTAGTCAATTAGTGGCCCCACAGTTCATCTTTACTGACCATTTGATTGCTACATCAACTAATTAGAAGAACAAAAATTGCCAGCTCTTATCAGGCCCATGTAATACATCAATTGTTATTTTCTGTCCCACTTTATTTGTGTTAACAACCAATTATAATTAGTCAGCTCATTTTTAACTCAAGCTGATGCAAGTGTACCTGTTCTTTTTTAGCATCTTGATGGAGAAAGAGGAAAAAAGCAAAGGCCCCTAAACTGGTATCATTTTGATAACCTAATCCCACTCAGAACTAATTAGGTAGTCCTGATATAGAATAGTTAAATCAAGTCAAGTCAAGTGGACTTTATTGTTGTGCCAGCCATACGCAAGATCCAGTGGTACGAGACACCGTTTCCCCAGGACTACAGTGCAACATAAGACACATGGGGGGCTGTATGTACACAATTACAGGGATAAAGCGCAGATTAAGGACACGAGTGCAAACATGGGGGTTGGACACGGACCACACATAGTGCACATGACACGATAGGAGGGCAGACACACAGTATATACATGAATAGGGTGAATGGAATGATACATGTAGAATATTGAATAACAGCTTTCTGTACATGACATGCAGTACGTAAAATAATGTAACAATTACTGAACGTGACGTTTCTGTTCGGCTTCCTGAACCAGTAATTACTACACCACGCATCTGGCCAACTTCGGACACTTGCGTCACCCGCCACTCTATACTGCATCCAATCACAGCGCCGTGCTCATCCCTGATGGTACGTCAAAAGAAAAGAAAAAAAAAAAAAAAAACTGTGTAGCCATGCTGAAATGGGGGGTGGGGGGACTAGTAAACACTGCAAACCCCGTTCTCCATACTGTGATAGGATTGGGCTGACAATATTTTTGGGATTACGAAAAGCATTCCAGCAGTATGATGAACACACAGTAAATATTCAGAAGTACACAGAAATTTTGAAACGGAGCAAACGGAACAGATTCAGCCTCCATTCATATTCAGCTGAAGACGCATTTCATCTTTGCCCAAAATTTAATTATAAAAAATAAAATGACTTTCAAATGATTCTGCATAAATACTACATGTCATCAGAGTGATTTCCTCCTTCGAGGTTCTCCTGCCCGACGTCCATCTGACTTCGCCACGGTCAATAAGTGATCCCAGTCCCAAGGAGGCGATGCGGACGCTAGCTAACGCTCCCCTTGCAGTATCCATCTCAGTAAATCCAGACATTAGGTCCAGTTTCAAAACTCAGCTGGCGGCAATGACGGCGCGTGTGAGCAGTGCATCGTGGGTCCCCAGATGGCCTCCTCTGATTACCGCCATGATCCAACGACGTACGATAGGGCTCACGACCGCACAGACGCAGCCTCACACTGCCTATTGTCAAGTGGACACGAGCCCTTCAGCCATTGTTTGGTGGATGCTAACACACATTAAACATTTCAATTTAATTTTATTTAGCTTTTATCCAAAGCGATGTAAAATTGAGAAAGTATGGCCAGACAGTCCCTGAAATAATTAGAGGGCTAAGGGCTGTTCGGGAGCTCAAAAATGAAATCACTCTGTTGACCTTGGGATTCCAACGTGCAGCCTTCCGATCACAACCACAATGTCCTAACCGGCTGAGCCGCACACCTCCCCTACACCATCGTATAAAGAAAAGCGGTGTAGGGTTGGTGTTTTTCCCCATTTAAACAGCTCTCTTATGTGGCAAAGCCCCATCTTTGGTGTCATTTTACCAACGATAAAAAATGCTTTACTTCAATTAATTGTTATTCCATGCAGTAACTTGCAAGAGCTTTAATGTAGCAACTTAAGATGGAAAACGGACTTTACCACACCCCTGCTCACAATTCACAGAAGCACATTGCTTCATGTTACGAGTATGCACCATCGAGTATCCATAACGTGCATTACTCATCAATTATGCTCTTCCCGAAAACCTTTTAATGCAACTCAAAATGCGAAAAAGTCAAGTGCTACCCTGACATTATTCTTAAGGGCTGTAAAAAGGAACAAGTACTTCTTTACTACAGTTATAAAATCTCACCGTGGGAGTAAAAATCCAAAGTACATAAGAGGAGAGCATAAAACGGATAAAATCAAGTACGCTGTAAATTTTGAGTAGACACCGATGTAAGGTGATAGAAAGGGACGAGATGCATAGATGTTCCTGCCACACACACACACACACACACAAACAAACAAAATATATACGCAGCCATTTCATCCGCATGCTAAAAATATGGTGAGCACAGCTTGCCTACTCAGCTGGGCTTGTGGAAAATCGGGGAGACGATTCAAAAGCAAACATTAAGGGAAAACCAGCACCACAAATCAAACGTGCCGGACGAGCTTCCTGCTGGCCTGTCACTCCCCCGTTTGCACCACCCGCCTCCGGCCCTCCGCCAAAGCGCAGAATTCCTTCTCGTGGCCTGCCCGAGCCTCGTCGCCACGGCACAGGCAACGGGGCGCTTAGCAACCCTCCTCGCCTCTTATTTGCATCTCAGGCAAATTAAAAGCAACGGGAAGAATAATAAACTGGAACTGTCAGGCCCGGGGATTTCGTGACAACTCCTCGCCGGTGACTCATCGACGATATTGCCATTTCTGGCACTGGGGCTTGAGCTCTACGAAAATCATTTTAGAAATCTGTAGCAAGAATGACAATGGAATACCGCCCCCGCAACATATCAGTCATTCGCTTTCTTCCAGGTAAATTACTATAAGTGCACTGAGGACTACGGCACTTGGCAGCAGAGCTCTTTTGACCTCTGCTGGCTTAAGTTTAAAAAAACAAACAAACAAACAAACAAAACAAATGAACGAACGAACAAATTTTTAGACTGCCAGTCATTTCGTAGAAAATAAAAGTAATGTTTTGGTTCAGAAACCATTATGCCTGTCACTATTTATTTTACCTCCACAATGTGTTGAACATTTTACCCCCATGTTTAAAGGTGCGGTTTGTTTCTTGGCTCGAATGCTGCCTTAATCGGCATTTTAAGAAGTGGCATTATCCGTTACTCTATGCCAACTCCATTTATTCCAGACTGATGCCTTTATTTCAAGCTTTATGCTTTCTTGGATGCATACACAGTAAAGAGGTGACAATACCAATCAGTGCGGCTGGGTGCTGAAATACAGTTTTAAGGGATCCTCTCTCACTGGGGTGGACAATTTTTCGATTCCTCACATATACTCATTTAGCTAGCAGGCGGTTAGGAAAACAGCTACCTATTACAAAGGATCGTTCACTGTCCTCAGAGAGCTAAAGCATGTTTTAAAAACAGCATATACATTCCATCACAGACACTCCCACCAGTCGACTGAGCCATGAACCTGCAAGGATTGCTATGTTAAAGATGTTATAATTAAAAGCCTGGAACTTTAACGGCAATTGACTCGGATCAAGAACGCCATCCATAGCAAAACGTTGCACACAGCTCGTCTTGGATTTTTAAGCTGGCTCCACCCACTGAGTTGTTACTTGAAACGTAGGCCTACCCTGCCAGCTACAGTACCTCGTCGACAAAATTATGTTTGGTCTTTTAGCCAATCACAAGTTGCCAGTGAATTCATTTGCACCCCCGAATTGCCGTCGGCTGGCAGCATCCCAGTGATATTCAAGCATTCACATTGGGACACCTAGGAAAGTAGGAAATCGCTGATTTTAGAAATGAAAAACAAGCGGTCTTCACCAACCTGAAAATTACACAGCCAATGTAACAAATACTGCCTTTGGTTTTCACACTATGCATAACATAAAAGAAAATGTTGGGGAGAGAAATAAGGTGTTCAAACAGACAGAGTGAAAAGGAAAAATCAGTAAGAAAAACAACACCTTATTCCAGCAATTTAAACATATCCAAAATCCCATAAAGGACACATTCATTTGGTTATTGCACATCTCAAAGAAGCCGCATGAAGTTGATGAGGCATTTGCACCATTCGAGACATTTCCTTCTTGATAATATGTGAAATTAGCCTAGCAGGCCCCAACAGGGTTGAGCCAACCCTAACAAAGAATTCCAGGCAGATGCATGAACGCCGAAGCTAACTGGTGTGCCCAGTAACATGTCCAACAGCTACTATTGCTTACTTTTTTAGACCTGTTCTGTGTTTCTTAATTAAGGGCATGCCAGCAGGCAATCATTCATTTTCAGTCTCCCACCAGTTACCGGATGGTTCCGGCACGTCTCTAGCTGCTAGCCTGAAAGAGGCAGAGGATGAGCTGTCTGCAGGAGACGTGTCGTGATACCTGAACAAGAGGGATGTTTCCTCCTGCAAGCTAGTGCTTCCGTCTGATGCTCGAACTACGAAAAACCAAAACAAAAGCTACAAGACAAAACAAAGCCCCGCCCCCTTCCCAGCACCCACGCAGCCAAGCTCTCTGCTTGCCTGGAATGTCTACCACATAGAAAAGATATATTTACAATCGCCACAGCCCATACTCAGAGGGTTGATAGAAAGCCATTCATGACTCATAGACTCAACTAGGGGAACCCCCACACAGCTCCGATACAATTGTTTGGATTAAGAAATTCTTACTTCAGAACCTGTGCATCATAGCCAGTGGGCTGTTATTCACTTTTGTGTTCACTAGGACACACCTTGCACATTAGCCTTGTGCCCGATACCAGGGGAAGATCCAACAATTCACTTGATCCATTTATGACCCGAGTTCAACCTCGACATTTTACAAAGTAATGACAGAACAAGAGATGAGCATATCTAATAAAGAAATATTTAAGAACTTCTCTGAGGAGTTCTCTTCTCTGCAACTGGACAGCAGAGAGATAAACAAACGTAAGGACCATGCACCCAACCTTAGATAAACCCAAATACGTACTGACAAATCAAATTCGTCTAAACCATTCGCCCAACTTCAGGAAATACGATGGTACTGTCATCTGACTATTTTCTGCTTTCCAGAATAGCAGACTGGGGTCAGATGGGGGGACGCTGAGTCTTGGACAGCGTGCTGTTTAATTTAGTAACATATAACATGTGTGCGCTTAAAATACTTTAACGGTCTCGCACCTCGCAGTGTGGGAAAGAGGCAAAGACTCCACTTCACCTCCCTTCACCCAACCCACACAACGGCCCGAGAATCTGACCCCTTATCGCCCAGTCTTTCACGCCTGAAGGACTGTGGCCATTCCTCCGAGCAGCTGACAAGAAGCTTCCTCTGTCCATTGGGTATAACAAAAAATTTTTTAAAAACTTAGTCGGAATGAAATGCACTCCAGATGGTGTTTACAACAAGGTTTCCAACCAGAGGACCTGAAATGCTATCAGGCACATCCACACCATCTAAAAATTAACAGAAGAGCCATAGTTATTTTTGTACTTGAGAGCAATTTTTACACGCAAATCAAAATAACAACTGATTAACAACGCAAAGGCATCTATGTGAGTCAGGCCTTGAAAATACCAAAATCACCCCTGATGCTGCTGTCCTGACATTTGGCATCGACAGGCTACAAAGTCCACTCTAGCTGATAAGTTATTGTACTTCCTGGCGCAACAGGAAGTGACGTCACCATTGATGCGAAGTGAACATCTGGCGTGACAATTCAGAGAATATATAAAACAACAAACACAATAAGCGTGACAGCGTTATACTCCTACAGCTTCGTTTATGTATAGACACACAACGCTATAATATTATATTCCTTTTTAAGAAAAGTGTATTTACATCAGACAGTCTTGTCAGTACAGGCTGACGGTCTGAGCAGTTGTGGCCATGCTAACTGCAGTGCGTTTGATGTACGGCCCTTCAGATAATTCCAGAAGGCATCCACAGTAAATTCCACTACTCACTTGGGCAGTCGCTACCTCCGCTCCACATGGGGGACTAGCCCAGAGGAATAAGTTTCAGTGAAATCTATTCCTTCCGAGCCATCTTCTAGATTAAAACAAGGTCACTTGGAAAATTACTGCTTACACTCACATTTCTCAGATGTTTCTAGTGAGAACTTATCCTTGAAAATCTCACAGAGGCCTGAATGGATCCAAAAAGAAAGAAATAGCTCTCCAAATAATAAATAAGAGAAATAGCTCTTGGAGAAATCTCACTATGTCCAAGAATCTCCGGCTTTAACTCCAGGCATCACGGGACGGATTGAAATGGCATCTTTACGCTAAATATTTCTCCAACAGCAATATTATTTACAAGTGACTGACGGATAAACACTTTGGAGGTAATATAAGATATTGGTGTTTCGTATGAAAGTCTTGCGCATGCGAAAATCCAGGAATTCCTGTGTGCCTAGGCAAAATAAAATTTATATCACCACGGACCGGCTCTACCTGCTCAGAAGCCCTGGGCAAAGCTTTACTTGGGAGGCCCCCCACCAAGAAAACTGATGATCATTTCACCTCTTCCACAGCGCAAGTAATTCGGGGCCCCAGAGCAACTGCCTATTCTACCTATAGCTCAAACCGGAGCCTGATCTTCTCAATCAGGTCTCTCTCTCTCTCTCGGCCACAGTCACACTCATTCATACACCCAGATTTTGTCAGTAACCCCAAAAGGCTCAAACACCAGATAAAGAAGGCCTCTCTTCTTACAGACCCCCCAACCCCCCACAGATCTACACTTACTGATATTTAGTCACCCCATCCTGTAAATTATCAATGATGGGCTTTTACTTTTGAATTTAAAACAGGCGGGAAGGAGCAGCATTGCCCTACATGTCCCATTTAACATATTTTACAATATGAGGGCACTACTGCACTTTTTTTTACTGTTTACTTAAATTGTGTGTATTTTTTTCTGTTTATTTTATAATATGTAGCATTGGTGGGAAAGCACACACAGTTCCGTTGTGCATGTACAGTGACAAAGATTCTATTCTGTATTCTATTACACTGATCTCGTTAGTTTCCGTATTGGCTTTCACGGATGTACGCTTAAATTGTCCTTGTTGGCCCCCTCCCCCTCTGGCATTCTGGCACTCCCCCTCACCGTGACAACAACATCCACGCACATCTAGCACTCCTGTGGTTGACCCCACCCCCCAAGGAGTGACACTATACTGCCAGCTTGTAGGAAAGCCCCCCCCCCCCAAAAAACTCAACGCATCCGCCCATCCCTCATCCAGGAATGTTCTGGAAACAATCCAGACAGCTTTCTCAAAGCAAGAATTGTTTTCTAAAGAGGCATCTGATGGGGGTCTCTACGGCATCACGGCAGTCAGTGTGCTTGGGTAAAGTCCGGATGCCATTCGAGCTCGGAATGACTTGGGTGACTCCGGGGAGAAGGAGAGGAACGTCGCTGAGGCCTAGGATCACCCCGACAGGGGAAGTCAGGTCTGCTTCTCGTTGCACCGTGTCCCCCTCTGCATACTGGCCTAAGGTCAGAGTTCATCCCGGGTCTTTGTGTGTGGCATCAATGGCTGCCGACAAACAAGGAGGCCTTTGATGGAATAAAATCCTCACAAAGACAAACTCAATACACGATACCCCGTGGCAGAGCAGGATGATGTTAGAGCACAATCCACCGTTACATCATTATACAACGAGCCAACTTTGAGCAAATACGTGAAATCAACAGAATTCTTATTGTGAGCAAGCAGAAGTTGGCCTTCACGCTGGGTGGGTTAGGGATCTGGGCACATGCCCAGAATGTTGTGGATTCAAAATCTCATAGCCAGCAGAGTAAGTGTGCGGCAGAAGGTCACTGGTTCAAATCCCGGGATCAGCAGATTTCACTTTGGATCCTTGAGCAAGGCTCTTAACCACAATTGCTCCAGGGCTTGTTTGACCCTGCTTCACAGAAAAAAAAAATGTATGGCATTTTAGATAAAAACATCTGCTAAATAAATGTAAATATCACTGTTGGGCCCTAGAGCAAGACTCCAGTTGCTCCAGGGACCCTGATCAAGTGCACTGTCGGATTCACGCCTGTGTATCGCTTTAGATCGAGGTGAATAAGTGGATCGCGCTTCAAGAAATAAGCTATGCAAGAGAAATGCCAATAGCCGCCAGGTATGAGAAGTGAACCCCGGTCATCCACCTCACACCCTGCACTGAATGCCTGTCCTTTCGGCTCAGAGCACTGGATACAAGCCCAGCAGCTTTTGCTGGGAAAACTGCACCGTCAGCCCCGTGTGACGATCACTGCCGCAGAAGAAAAAAAGCCGCACAAGTGCTGACAAAACAAGAAAGGTAGGTGAGAAAGCCAAAAGGCCCCCGGGAGGCCATGAGGGTCACTACAACTCCCCCGGTGACCTCGCGAGGTCACTCAGCCCCTCCTCCAGCTGCAGACCCCCAAAACTATAAGGTGGATGCACCCACCACCTGACACTCCCACACTCCACAGAAACCACCCTACAGTGGGTTCCGGCAGGAAAAATCTGAAAACTTACTCTGCTTAGACTAAATAATTCAGACTGGTCTATTTTGATACCAAATAAAGACAAAAGAAAATCAAGTCATTATCTTTAATGATTTTTTGTAATGTGGCTGTTGGGGAACCCATCCATCCATTTTCTGTACGCGCTTATGCCATTTGCGGTCAGAGGTGGTCCTGAGCTTATCCCAGAGGCTATGGGCACAAGGCAGGGAACAACCCAGCATAGGGTGCCAACCCATCACAGGGCACACACACACCATTCACACCTATGGGCAATTTGGCAACTCCAATTAGCCTCAGCGTGTCTTTGGACTGTGGGGGGAAACCGGATTACGCGGCGTAAACCCCACAATGACACGGGGAGAACACGCAAGCTCCACACACAGAACCCGGGCGGAGACGTGAACCCCGATCCCAGAGGTGTGAGGCAACAGTGCTAACCACTGCACCACCTGTTGAGGAAACCCCCTGACCTAATGAGTGGGGACCTAACTTTGATTTCCACAGCAGGACTTCAGTGCTGATAGCGGCATTTCGCTATGCATCTCCTGAAACACTATTTTTAAGGCTTTATTTTGATGCCTAGTATAGTGTATTTTTGGTAGGTTTCAAATGAAATTGATCAATATTCTTGGTGAAACAGTTGAAATCTTGACTTTAATTTCAGGCCATTTTTCCAAAGATCAGCAAAAAAAAAGGGAGCAATACTTATTTTTGTGTAAATAAGTTAAATGTGTCACAGAAATAAGTTGAATCTGAAGCTTTTTGGGCCAGTTGTCAGGCTTTCGTCCAGTCACTGCACTTAGCTGCAGGTACCTCATTACAGCCTGGACTCCCTCAATCTCACCCGCCATTAAATCGAGCAAACATGTGAATGTAGACGACATGGGGGCCAATGCGAGCCAATGAATGCCAAATCAAGGAGGGGGAAGGAGAGAAATAGCCCTCTCGGGTCTCATTCACAAGCTTAAGTGGAGCTAAGAGGACACAGCAAGTCTCTAAACTGACTCACTCAAAAGGAGTAGAACCTGAGGCGCATATCTACCGAAAGATGTAACAATTACAGTTGCTTAAGGACTCGGGGTCAGGTGGGATCTCCTGGAACCTGGCAAGCCACCCCCAATTCATGATCCGGCGTCACGGCCTAAGTATTTCACACGCAAGTGAGAACGACAAAAAAAAAAAAAAAGGCAGCTGCTGAGGCACGTGGTGCACAGACGCCCCCCAAGCTGACGGGCACGAAACGCTGAAGGAGGGAAAAGTGAGGGAACGCCCGAGAAATACTCCCCGGGCCTGGGGGCAAAAACCTGCAGGAGACAAAACACAGCAGTGGACGTCAAGGTTTCTCTTAGGTTTTGTTCTGTTGGCCAAGAGTCCCAACAAAGGGTCACACCTGCGCTAGCACTGGGGCAGCAAAACAAACACTCCTGCAAACGCAACGTTCACATGTGCCTATTACTTACACGCTACACGCGTGTCTCTGGCAGGAACTCTGCCTTTGACAGCTTGTCAGTCAGACCAAACTAGGGCTCTTGCATTCTGCAGGTCGCGGAACTGATGCAACATTTCTGTATTTTTTTTTTTTTACTACCAGCAACACCCCCCCCCCCCAATTTTGACAGACAGACGGATAAAAACTTAATGTGGGGCCTGAGGCTAAACCAGTTGAGAACCATTGCTATAGGCAGTGTACCAAACAACCGAGAAGGAACAAAAACAATGAAGAACCCCAAATACCTGGTACAGGTGTGCAAGGAGCCAGTAGGGAGCAAAAATGTGGACTGACAAGGAGTTCTAGAGGACTGCGTTGAGAAACACTGCTCCAGGGGCATCGACACAACAAGGTGGCAGAAAGCTCATGATCTACTAGGGAATCTGACAACTACCTGAGGTTCCTGCATCAGTGACGACACCCTCTCTTTTTCCTAAATGAGGAACAGAACACGTTCTGACATTTTGACTAATGGTAAGTACTCGCATTGTGGAGACAAGAATGCATAACAACATATAGCAGGGGGAGGACTTTTTGTAAAGATACGATCTCATTACAGGAGGTGGAAGCAAGATGACAAGGACGGTAATTGGGGGTCGACTGTCCACAATAAGTGGTTTCAAATAAGGAAATTAGGGGAAAAAATTATATTTCAATAGCTGCATGTGCTTTTGCCACTGAATTTCAGATTCATTACCTTGGAATAGGGAAAAAAAATCTAAAGAACGGGTGATCTATTTAATGGAGAGAACATTGAAAGTGGGACAGGAGAAGAGCAAACAGGGTGCCTAAAAATAAATAAATAAATAGACCAAATCAAAGCTACTTCTTCTATATTCAGCCAACAAATGTTTCAAGCCCAAGTTCTTGGCAATTTGGTGCCTTTAGGGATCACCAGAACATCCATGCTTGGAATGAAAGGTGGGCGTAGGAAAGCCTAGTTCATTCCCAGCAGCTTGGGGGGGGGGGGGGGGTTGCTTCTTAATATCTGGTCCCAGCAACCCCACTGAGGAGGGGAACTGCTCTGAATGAATGTCCTGTAGAGAGCACATCAGTATGGTCCAACTGGATGCCCTTATAAGGGACAGTGGGCGGGGACTGGAGGACCAGCAGCATCAAAGTCACTTGGCTCACCCTGTTACCACGGACATGCGGGTCACTTCCTGTCAGCTGGTGTCTGCAGGCCATAAATCAAACGCCAACTTGAATCTGCACATCCTGACCACACCGTTCACTTATTTTCCATCATGTCCACAAACTTCACCTGATAAGGTTACCTTCCAAATTCAGCACACATGGACAGCTAAGATATTCGACATCCAAAGGGGAATTCATTATGCAAGACAGGACTCAAGGGATTGTCAATGCCTGAAAAGTCAAAGATCAAACACAAAAAACAGAACCTTTCATCATTTAAACCACCCCTGCTTTGCTTCATCCATGACCTCTGAAAAGTCCAATGTGCCCATAAATACGGTCACTGAAAAGTGCGGTAATAGACAGGGATTCCCACTCCTCAAGCCTGACATCTCTCTCCCAGTTCTCACAGAACGGCAGGAGAAAATTAATCCCAAATGCAGAGATTATTTTCCCCTTAGGCGGTAAGAAAAACTGCAGTGCAGTCACTGTGGTTCCGCGACATATTTAAGAATTAGCGCACATATGCTGAGAATGGGCCTGACTACTCGCATGATGCAACATCCCTGGCCCGCGTACAGATTGCTCTCTCTGCAGCATTGCCCATGTCGGTGACGAAGAAAAGAACCAAGGCCATATCTTACAGCTATATGAATAAAACAATACACAGCACGACACACATCACGTACAATCGTCTGAGGATACCGTGAACACAGGAACCCAAAACGCAGGAGAGCTGTGCGGTTCAGCGAGTTAGGGTGCTGCTCCTGTGATCTGAAGGACACTGGTTCAAATCCCACGACCGTAACGCCAACCTGCTCTAGGGGCTGGCTGCCCCTGCTTTTGCAAAAAAGTTCATCGCTTTGGATAAAAGCAACTGCTAAATAGAGAAAATGTAAAACAATTAGCGATCAGCATATCTGTCTATCCACCAGATGTCCCTGTGACCATCCCAGATAGCATAAGGGCACAAGGCAGAGGACAACCCAGGGCAAGAGGGCAGCCAACACCCAAGAACAGACTCACAAGCACAAGCTTGCAGACTAAATAAGCTTCTCACAAAAACTTTAACATTCATTCTCCTATCACAGGCAGGTCTACAAAAAGACAAAATACACTGAAAATACATTTAAACATTATCTTTTAATGAATTTAATATGTATACTCTGTATTTTTAGCTTATTTGTATTTTGTAGAAAGGTGTCTTGAATGGTATGGAGGATAAGTCAGACTTCAGTAAGGACATATGGAACGTATCCCCTACGTCAGTAGGGACCTGCCTCTACTCAGCTCGCAGTCTATACTAACACCTCAAATCACTGACAAAGTATTATTCAAAAGTATCACTGTATCAAAAGTAATAAAATTCGATTCATATCACCCAACACTAAAGTCTATTTGTATTACACATCATTTAACCGGAATACAACTAAGCCATTTCTGAGCTCAAAACTTCGCTGACCCAATTACATATCTGGGGTGGGGCTCAACTCTCTGCCCAAACCCTGCCGATGAGATCATCTGGGTGGTAGATGCTAAGAACAGGTGATAAATGGCTCTCCATCTTAAGGCCTAAAAGGGGGACAATTGGTTTTCAGGCAAAAAAAACAACTTCACCAGGCTTTACTTACAGCCTCATAGGGTCTATCTTAGCCTCATGTAAAAATAGCGATTCTACTTTTTTTTTTGTCCTTGACATCTTCAGCACACCTGAACTTTATACTTAACCACATTCTACCTGCAGTAAAACCATTTATTACACAAAAATGGAGAACTGAGGCCAGGAAAAAAAATCAGTTGACCTTTACCATTCCATCCAGGGCAGTAAAGTACCACAATTTCAGCTGAATGAACAAGCACAAAACAAAAAAATGGAAAATCAAATAAAAAAAAAAGAAAACACAACCAAATTCAAATCAACAGCACTGTGCGAGTAATATTAAGCTACTTCTCACCAGGCCGCTACTGGCTGCACTCGGGAGATGCGTTACCTCGCGTGGCTGCGGACATCATGGATTCGCATGCGAACGTGTGACTCATAACTCTCATGCTGGAAAAGCAGCTTCAACCGTGAACTCGGGGGCTGTCTCACCAGATTAATAATTCGTGATAATTTAACTAACAGATGCTTTTGTCCAAAGCGAGGAAAAGCAGGGACTCAGAGAGCAATGTCAGCCAGCATCCCTGGAACAGGTGGAGATAATTGCCCTGCTCAAGGACCCGACAATGACGTGATTACTCTATGAGCCATGGGGTCTGAACTCACAACCTTCTGGACATGGGCACAGATCCATAACCACAACCTGTATTGAAAAGTAGACAAAGACAAACGTCTTGAAAGAAACAGGTCAGCAGATTCTTTTGCTGGCATAACTTCGTTTATTAACAGATTCAGTCTTCCATCTTATCCAGGCATCCCTGTTGCTCATGGGAGTTTCGCTTACACAAAAATGTTCTGAGGGCAGAATGAAAAAATGATTGGTTATCTTTATGAACCAATCGATTGTAGAGGAGGTAGGCCCAAGCAAGTTGAGGAGACAGGACCAACCAATGAGATGTCCTGGTCCCCTTTCCTCTAGTTCCTTGGACCCACCTCCTCTACAATCTGATTGGTCATCTCTCTGAACAAAATCATTTTTTCATTCTGCCCTCAGAACATTTTCGTGGAAGTAAAACTCCCAGAAACATCACTGTTTTTGAGACAAAGGCAACTACACCCTGACATTCGGTCACCATGCACATACAGCCTTTAAGGTACCCACATGATGCACAAATTTCTGTTCAGGTGGAAACGTAAGCCTAAAAACCTTCAAAGACATCCTGAATTCTGTGTATGGCAAAGCAGGTCTTATCTGGCTTGTCTGGGCCTCACTATTCCATTTTTCTCCATTTTGTTCGACTTTTCAGATCTGTTAAATGACATTTTAAAGATGACCACATCCACCAATTCCATTTTCCCCATCTACAGTTCCTGACCGATTCAAATCAAGGAACCATTCATCTATAATTTCTGTAGAATAATTTGGTTTTTAAAAAATTCCACTCACAAACTGCGACAAAAAAACCCAAACCTTTGCCTTCAAAAAGGGGGAGGGGGGAACTAAACATTTCACAAGTTCCCTGAAGATCTGCTAAAAGCTTACACGGACTGATAACCCAAGACAAAAAGCTAATACATTCAAAGTGTCCAACATGACCAGAAGGCCAACAGTTTAACATAAACTGGCACCTTTCCACTAAAGGAAGAGTGCTTAACCGGAACACAAACTTGTTTGCCTGAGCAAATATCCCACTTTAGTTACTGTCAGGTGCCTGCCAATTGCTGGCAACCAGAGGCAGGGAACGGTGCGTCTGGTCCAATTGGTACGCAGCTTGTCTCCATCGCTCCACGTCAGTGGCAGAGCAGGAAAAGAACGGATACAGATCACCAGATGTAAGATGGGAGCACAGGTCAGTCACCCGCTGGTTCCTGCTAGTTAGCGGGGGTGTCATGGGTCGCAAGTTCAGCACAAAGCAGGAAACTGCTAAAATCTCAAAAATTTAAGGAAACCAGGGAGAAAAAGATTGTCGGGTCAATCTGTTAGTTTATGTATGAATATGTTCAAAAAAAAAAAAAAGAGAAAAAAAAACATTTCAACTTGAAATGAACAACCAGAACCAGCTAGGCATTGAAAAGCAAAATAATATATAGAGATCAATTAGCAGTGAATGTGTAATGCGTTTAGTGCGAGGGACGAATTACAAAAACACACTGCAGCATGAGAAACCACCCCAAGCCATTTAAGATGGGCTCCTGTGCTTCACACCAAGCATTATTCAAAGAAAAAACAAAAGATAAAAACAGCTCATACAAGTGATGGCCATTTTTGGTCAGGTCTGAGGAGCAGTTATGGATGTTTATTCATCCACCAAGCCACCAACATTTTTTAAAAAACAAACCCACTTCGGAATTAACTCCAGGGCTGTGTAAGAGTCGTGGTCCCGCTCTGATGCAGGGGTGCGAGGCTGCCTGCAGGCCGTCCGCATCGCCATTCGCATGGCGGGGGCTTGTTTGCATTTCTTTTGCATTTGAATAGCTGACCACACACGGAAGCAGCCGGTCTCGGTGCTGCGGGAATGCTAATTCCAAGCGGCAGACGGCAGGCTGAATGTGGAGGTGGGGGAGCAGCCTCGGGTGAAACTCATATAGCACCAGACCGGGGGGGGGGGGTCAAACCCCTACAGGCCCCCGTCCTGGTGTAAGTGACCAGGTGGTCTGGTCAAGGCTGGCATGGGAATTGCAGGCCCTCCAACGTCCTTTTTTGTGAATGGCCCACACATACACACACAAAATATGTGTGTGTGTGTGTGTGTGTGTGTGTGTGTGTGTGTGTGTGTGTATATATATATATATCCATAACCTAAAGCAGTCCAGGTTCTGTTTCACCACCCCCACCACTGGTGCTCCCTCCCCCATTACTATAAAACTAGTTTTGTTGCCCCCCTGCCCCAAGGGAGAGGAACACCTTTCACGAGCGGTAGGGCGACTATTTTGGATCACCATGACCTACAATCGCATTCACAAAACTACAGTAATGATAAACCTCTACAAATGGCTTCACACTGCCAATATAAAGAAGCGGAACTTGGGAGTATCTGCTAGAATAGCGATATCGGCATAGGCGAAACGCGGTGATCCGATCCGGAGAGCAGCAGTGGGTGATACTACCCTCTGGCTTGCGGGGTGCACACACAGACAACAGCTGCTGGTGCTGAGTCATCAGCCGCCTTTCCCAAAAAGCCAACAGGTTAACACCACATGGGAGATGCTATGTTTTGATATCCATCCAAATAAGGACGCATATTAAATATTAAAAGCAGAAAAATAAACAGTGAATGATGCGAAGAGGCTTCCAATCTCAGCAGAGGTTGAAATAGGGACACTGATGAACTCGCACACACAAACACACACTGAGCGTGTGTTCTCTAGGGTTCAGTGCAACACAATTAAAAGAATATCTAGCTGAAGATTTACTGCTCAGCACCAGGGGCACCGCTGACGTTAACTGGCCCCGGCCCCCGGAAAACAGGAAGGGGAAAGTGAGTCTCCCTTGTTTTCATATTCGAAGGGGAAACACTTGGCTTCAAAGCGGAGCATAAACGATGGGATGTGAATTCAGGACGACAAAACACGCTGTATTTTACATTGACTTCCACAAGGCAGCGTGGGCGAGTTTCATAACCTAACATAGGCATTTGTAGTTTCGAACAAAATTATCGCACCATGCTTTGTATCAGTGGAATTGAGACGTTTTGTCTCCCCCCATTGAAAATAAAAAAAACACATAAAAAATGGTTACAGATGAATCCCTTATGGATATTTTGCCCAACTCAACAGTGGCTAGAAGTAGGAAGGAGAAATATAAGACCACAAACCACAAGACTGCCCCCCCACAGAATGCATTCAAATCGCCTGTTGATGCCAGAGTGACACAGGAGAGTTTTTCAAACGGCTCTTCTTGTAAGAGTTTAGCAACCCCACACCAAATGCAGAATAATTCAATATGAAAATCCAGAGATCGTCCGGTAGATCCTGTCCCAAATGGGTGTTGGAATTCCCCAACCTGCTGACGTGTCACCAAGTTAGAGCTTGCCCAGCAAAATGAAGCTGAAATCGAGACTCTCAGTTTTAGCCTCTATTTAGTGTCCACCCTGCATAAAACTCAGCTACCTGCTACAGCCCACCTTCCAAATCCGGCTAAATAGGTCCAGGGCGTCACCTGGAAGCCTGAAGGTTATGTGGGAATGAGAACTTTTAACACCAGAGACCACATATCTCCCATTCCGTGTGGCCCTGTGTACCCCTCCTTCGTGCTGCAGGAAATGGAGGAGCTCTCTGGCACGTCCCAAGAGTGTGTCAGCTTGCAGGATTAAAATTCATGTGACAATCATGTGATACCTGACAGTGACGTGACATCCCTTCCATTAAAAAATTCACTTTTCAACAGCAGGTTAAAGGTTGGACAGACCGACGTCACACCCTAAAGTAAAATTGAACGGCTTTCATAAGCATTCAGTATGCTTTTCATAAGCATAAGCCATTTCCCTAAAAAGATCAAATTTAAAGGGCAATAATTGCTTTGAATTTAAAAGTGGAGCTCTGCTGATCAAAATAAATAATGCAAGTCACTCTGGAAAACAAGATCAGACAAAAGCATTAAAAATTATGGCATCAAAATTTGGTACAGATATTTATTTAGGCCCAGTGGTACAAATGGGAGACATAAGCCTTAGCTCATTCTCCAGGCAAACCAGGGTGGGTCAGACATTGCCCAAGTGACAGCCACCCATACTGTCATCACTTGAAGGCACACACTTCTCTTTGGTGCTGGGTCACAGCCAGCAGGGGCTGAATTGATGAGGACAAAAATACACAGGTGTTTGCACATAGCTTTCATTCTGACCATCCAAAACAGCCAAATCCGCCTTTGACAGACCAGCTTCAGCTCCCGCCAACTGAGCAAATATCATGCTTTGGATTCGGTTTATTTACCCTCTTTTCTTTCGTCAAATACCGAATCAAAACCCAGTGGACACTAAACTCACCAAAGAGCAAAAACAAAAATGTTCACTGGGGGGGGGGCTCAAAACTGTAGCCAAAGCCTCCCCTTTCTCTGTCTCCCCACCCTTGCTAAGGTTGTCTTGGAGGTTGTCCTAAGCAGATGCAGTATCTCACCAGGCTAACAGGGACATCTGTGCAAACAGAAAGAGGCAACAGCTAGCAGTAAAGGTACTAGGAACCCCCAAACTACAGGGCCGATTATCCTTAATGCCACATAAGCGCTGCAAAAGGAAGACAGCCAAAGCCCAGAAATATGAAGACAGAGGCACATCTGATACTGCCCGTTATTATTATTTCCATTACTGAAGTCGGGCTCCCGACAGTCCTACGCCATATGACTCCGCTCATTCATACCGCCCGGAGACTCAGGCTGCAGGACATGCGGACATCCAGCACCCGCGCCGGAACGCGCTTATTCAGACCGCCATCACGAGTCCATGTCAGCTCAGACGAATATGTGTGTATTATTCATGCCCAGTACAGTAAGGTATGCAATATTAAAGCCGGTAGGGCTTGTTGCACGCTGACCGATGGGGCTCATTCACACGCGCAGGTGCCTGTAACGGTACACGGCCATGAATGTTTCAGCGCACCTCCTAAATACTTCATGCCCCAGGCGCAGATGCAGCGCTTAGAAATAAATAAACCGCAGACTCTGCGCCCCCAAACTGGTGGCATTTGCCTCACTTCCCTTAAAACAACATGTGGCCATTAGTCTTCACGCTGTAGCCTAGGTGGGTTTGGAGAGAGGCACCGGCTCTCCGGAGCGCACGCCCCCGACCCCTGATCCCGCAGATCCCTGGGGGAGGGGTGCCCGATCTGCCCAAACTTTTTTCCGCTACAGATCACACGATAGTCCGGCGGCTTTTATTCTCCCATCAGTGCAAACCACAGACGCTCGCCGCCCACACGTAAAAAAAATAAAAAAATAAGTAAATTGTATTAAAGGCGTGGATCTGGGTTCAACTGCACCACAAAAGCGCCCCATCGCGTTTACCCCCCCCCCATACCTGTGACCGGTGGGGAAAAAAAAGGAGTCGGCTTCCCGATGGCTCGTCAACGGCGTCTCTCTTCTCCTCGCTCGTCGCTTGGTTCTTCAGCTCCGGGAAGCCGCATTATAAACGCGGGGGAAAGAGACGAAAGGGGCTCCGCCACGATCGCGTCCGCATTAACGGGCACGGCGCGGAGAGGCGCTCCCGGAATCGGCACCGGCTAACATCTGTGTCTGTAACGCGCCTGCGTTTTAAAAATAAATCCCATGCATGTGCTGAAAAATATATAAAACCGTTGACGAGACCTGTGTGCAGTGTCTTATCTTAAGCACCTGGCGCCAGCTGCAAAGGAGCACGTTTCCAATCTGGCCATAAAACTGCACACGTTCACCCGTTGCCACGAACTCTGACTTTTCGTGGATTTACTTGAATATGACGAGAGCCAGTCAGCCTACTAGGGTTTCCGTTTACGCTAAATCATTCTTCCCACCACCACCATGCGGCTTTCCCCCTCTCCCGAGTACGCCACGGGGAGCGCGCGTCCGGCTGCTCCGCGCACGGGATCGAGGACGCGCCTCCAGTGCCCCCAGCATGCATCGCCCTTTTTACATATTAAGACATGCCTCCTATTTAAATACGTACATGAAACATTGCATGCGTAGATATGTCCGATGTATGTAAGTTTATGCATATATGTAAGTTTTTTATGTTATTACAAAATGCTGCATATAGGCTCGTGAATGGATCCACTGGAAACTCATCTGACGAGCGTGACTTGATTTATTTAAGCAGCTGCGATTTAAACTGTGAAGCGTAAATTTGTCTTAAATGAGTCACTCATGTTCAAGATTTGTACTGTGGATAGTGTGAAAGATCATAAATCAACTGGGCTCGGAATGTATGTGTATATGAAACACTTAAAGTAATAGTACACTTATGCAGCTGGAATAAAACGCAGCTCGTTTTTCATTGGGAATGATCTTGGTATGCAAGTTTTCTGACTGAGCACTGTAAATGGTTAACATTTCGCTTTGCCTTTTTTAACTTCGCACACAACACCGCCATCTAGTGGCCAACGTTCGTAAATAAGACATACACAGACAAAGTTACTGGCTCCTTTAGTGGGATTTAAAAATATATATTAACAATTTACCGGACCTTGAAATGTTCTCGGAGAATAATATCCTTTTTGTTTGGCTAATAAAATATATATATATAAAAAAAATAACATGAAACCGTTGGCACCCATGCGATAAAACTGTTGTTAAAGAAGGTTGTTTTTGGTAATTTTTTATTATATCAAAATACAAAACATTTCTGAAGCAGAGTAAATGTTACATGTGACTTGAGCATCTTGTAAATATCAACTCAAATTCTGCCCAGACTGCTTGGCGTGGTGGTAACCGCTCAATGCAGCGCTGCTTTCATTAGCAGCAAGAGTTACTTCGGGAGCCTCTCCAGCGCTCAGCAAGACCTCGAACACACCGGGGCCTGGCGAGTCCGACTGGTGCCTCTCACTTAGCATAACAATTGGCTGGACCCCACCCCTGAAATGCACGAATGTGTGTGTGTACTTGTTAGTTTCACGGCTGTATGAATTACATAGTTTTGAAATGTTCACTGTTATCGTTACCAAAAAAGACATATAAGCAATGAAAAACTCACTCTGTCTGGGTCGTTCAAGTAAGTATGAGCGGGAGACGTGATGTTACACGTACTAGAGTAAAAAAATACGAATTTAATTAAACAGACTCGAGCTTGAAGCACAGCGTTCTCAATGTGTTTCTTCTCATAAGTAGAATCTGTTTAGCTGTATTGGTAACCGACGTCAATGACTAATCTAAATAGTATTCTAGAGTGGCAAAGATTTACAGTTCTTGTTCTTCCCCCGATTTTCAATAGCATTCGAGGGAATATTCCTTTATTCCCAGTTTGCGGTGGTTTTATACCGCTAAAAACTAATATAAGGAAGGGCAAAATCGGTTCCGCGATGACCCATGGCTTTCTACCGACAGGTGGCGCCGTTTCACCGGGCAGAAAGCACAAGGGCTTTCGGAATCTGCCGCATGTAATCCCAGACAGTGTATTCAACTTCCTGCTGAGCAGAGGCTGAAAATGTGGGGGAGACAAAACAATACAATAGAGTATTATGTTACATAAGGCTTTGGTACAGCACCATATATGTTTTTTTCCATCTTTTTAAACAACACCATGTGTAGGGGAAAACAGGCTGTAACAGATCAATACCCGAAATGGTAAACAATTAACCCTCTGACTGCCTCTTTTATTAAATTTTAGTATTTGGAAAAAAAAAAACAATACATTGATAACAAAGCTCAAAATAAATCTAAACATTTTAAATATTCATTTTTTTTTTAATTTTACACAATGTATTAGGAAAGGTGTATGAAAATTCATATTAAACAGTAGCTTACCGTTGCCTTTAAGGTGGTAAAACAATGTACATCAGGTGCTTATTTCAGCAACATCTTGAAGTATTAACATATTAGCAGGAACTATTAAGCATGATATTCAGTGAATAAACAAATAACAAATACATCCTCAGAGTGTAAAACATTTTTTAAACAAACCTTTAAAAAGGCTGTATAAAGCGTACTCTGGTATTAAACAGTTAAGTGTGAATGGTGAATATGAAAGAAAAGGCAAATTCAGTATGTACCGTATCATTACATTCTATCCGTTATGTTCAGTGCTGATAAACTCTGAAAGTGTCCAGCATGGAGACTGTCAATTTTACAGAAGACAATGCACAATGTAATATTTAATAGTGAATACATAAACATTTCCCCCGTCTTTCTCTAAATAAACGGCTGGTGAATCTGCTATTGACCCCTATTAAAGTACGGTTTCTACGTAAGTTTACGCGCAAACACACAGCTGGTGTGTTCCCGTGTGTGCAACAAAGCCGTTTACGAAACTAAACCGACTGTAACACCGCCCTCCGCTCTGTGTGGCTGAATTACACCGACTGTGGTCTTAAAACAGAGACAAGCCAGGAAGACTAAAACATACAGAAGAAAAAAAAGACGTATTTCGTGCAACCAGACAGTATTTCAGAGGATCTGGAGGTGGTGAAGGACATGTACGCCTTCTGGACCGGTAAAAAATCCCTGTTTTAAAGACAGACGCCGCAAACAGGGTTCAATTTCTGCAGCTGTGTGCTTGTAAACGAAGTTTCAGACGGTGCTTTATAAAAATAAAAAAGTAGGTTTTCCAACAGGACCTCAACAAAAGCTCTGGGTTTGAGTGAACACCATTTCTCTTGTCCGATGTTTTGCGTTTAACGTGCTCTAAGCTCTGTCTTGTACTTAGGCCTATGAACTAACAGATCAGACAATTGCTCACATTATTTAAAATAAGTGTGTTTCCAATCTATGCTACATAACCAGATATTAAAAACTTCTCTGGAGACCGTTTTGCTCAAATTTTCTAGTTCCATTTTGAACTCGAGCACCTCTTTGCTGCTCCTAGATTTACTCTCATCGCTGTTATTTGGTGTAACAGACTTCAAAGTCAAAATACATCTAAAATTGAACGCCTGTTACCCAAAAAACTAAAGATTTTTTTTCCTCATCAAACATCAGTTTTAAATGCAACATTCAGTATAACACCGCCAAAGATTAGTTTATTGCCTGCACACATACTATGTGTCTTACGTTACTTACTTACAGGTAAAGTACATTATAATTTCCTTGGATATTAAAAACAGAGTGCTTGCAATGTGAGTGAAGCAGTGTTGACTCTGATTAAGAGCACCACGAATACAGTTTGGAAATAGCACCAAGTCATTATGTGTACAACGCAGTTGCAAAGTCGACACAGCATCAAAAAGGTCCAGACACATCGCTAATGCACGCTTCTGGAGCGCCCCCCCCCCCCCATCCAACAGCAGCGACGGGCATATCTGGTGTGTTATTAAAATCATGACACTTTTTGCAACCTTAAATCAATAAGAGGCAGGTAATACACACCCATTTATATAAAAAGAGCTTAAATTGGAAACACACATGTCGTTTGTTGTCAGAAATAAGTCGGGGGCCCCCAATTCTGGCAATATTTTTATTGTTTTTTTTTAAGCAGATTTAAATATTGGTCACGTACACATATACAGTAAAATATATCTACTTGTACGGTCTGTTGACTAGAGCAATAGAGACTACACGTCAGGTACTGTGCCGCTAAGCAGATTGTAAGGGGGCCCCAATGATGTTGACAATTCCACCAGGAAAAAAAAGATTATAGAGTCAGAGATACAAGATACAGGGTTTCAGGACTGGATCTAACCGATCCACGTAGCATCAAGCGTACCGCATAACTGATAGCCCATTCAGACTGGTTATGATTACCGTACTTACTGGTAAATTCTTTTTTATCCGTGGCATAGCCTGAGCATACACCGTATGCTTGCGTAAAAAAAGAGAAAAAAAAAACCTAATATTTAATACCGATGCACCCCCATTCAAAGAAAACAGACAAATAATCATAACCAGGTCAATCGAGCGAGTTACACGTGAGGAGACCATTTTGAAAGTCAAAGCTTTTAAAACATTACTAATATTTCTGATTAGGTTTACCAATTTGACTAACAACCCTGGATCTGCCTCATACTCTTACAAATCTCGAAATGCATGTCGTACCATATTTTAGTTTATTTTATACATAACGCAACCGACTCGCTTCTAAGAAGTCTATATAAGAATTAAATACCAATATTCATATTCATTTTATGATACAGTATTGCTTAAAGCAGCAATGGATATAAAAATAAAATAACCTTTGTAACTGTAAATAATGAAACGCTACTCAAGAAAAAAACCCTCTTTCCCCCACGTGTGAATAACACGTTCCACAGAAAGTTATTAATGTTACCCTTTTGTAATATACTTTCATTAATAAGATTAAGTCTCAAAACTAAAGTATGTCGTAGCATTTAGTTATAATTTGATTATTCACATTGTACAGATCTATAAATAGAGGATCGCTACAGTACATGGTTATATCGTGCCACCGGATCGTTTTTTTCCCATTCATCAGCTCTTTCTGTCTGCATCGTTTCTCAGTTAGACATAAAAAATATATTGCCAGATCTTAGTTATTTACATATGTGACGCTAATGTTCCGCATTATGCGTGTGCAGATGTGCGTGACTGTGTCCCAGACCGAGAGAGCAGTTCGTTTGTGCGTGGGCGTGTCAGGGTTTAAATGATGTCTCACCAGCAGAGTTTCTAGTTATTGAAAAGATCAGGAGCTAAGTCACGTTTACCTGGGGCTTGATTTTTTTCTTTTATGAAGATTGGCATCAGGGCTAAAATACTCGGGGCTAGGCTTAAAATACACAGGGCTGTAGCCCCGAGTAATCGGACCTAAGGACGCCTATGTCATTCACCGCATACTGTATTATATTCTCTGCAGAACCCCCGCGATCAAGTCTATACCCTAGTCCTTGAGGTGATTTTTTCTATTCAATTTGCTTAAAATGTCTATCCATGCCTTTGCCATGTAATCTGCTACTGACTGACATCAGATCAAGTGTTTTAATGTAACAAAGACGTACAATTGGGCCTCTGATCGATACAAGAATACAGTGAGCAACGTGAGAAAAGTATAAAAGAAATGCGTCAAATTAAGGTAAAAATATCTCTCTCTAGCTCCTGATTGTGTCACCAATAACCATGGATTCATTAAGCTCACGTGCGTCATTTGTGAACCGACGCCACTATTTCATATCACTGCAGAAATGCGGTTAACTTCATACCCATGCACTGCACGGCACCACCGTTTCTTTCATTAAGGATTAATTTATTCCAAAAAATTCAAATAATGCACAGAAGACCACACAAACAAAGTAATAAAGTAGATCCGTTTCCATTAGATGCAACACTCACGCTATGAAAAACAAAACCCGGTCTCGGTTTGCGTTTTGTTGGTTGGACTTTGCAACAGCACAGACCGCACCTGCACTGCACCAGATTAGATGTTGCACTTTATAGAAAATATACGGCAGTACATGAAAAATCTGAATTAGCTCTGTCTAGGGGGGAGATTTCTCCTCAGGGTTAAGCCACGTGCGAGCTTAAGGATGTCTAAAGTTGCTGTCCAATGTCAGTGCACTAAAGGTATGGAAAAAAAAGGTTTTTGCCATTTAATATATACATATATCTATATATAGATTGTAGCCACATGCACACCAACAAACACACTCACGCACACACTCAGCTACACACGTTAGGTTCATATGAAGTGCTAAGCGATGACATACACACACACACACTAT
>JAAGVU020000038.1:20327381-20387818 GCA_011763525.2 Mormyrus iriodes
TTGAACAGCTGACCTAAAGGTTATCCCAAAAACCTGCATACACACTGGCCCTTTGCGGATAAGATTGGCCACCCCTGTCCTGGACAGTGTCCCCGTGTATTCAGGCCGTCCCCGGCACAGTTGGGGGTTAACGGCATAATCAGCTCAGGGTTTCATTCAAACATTCAACCATTGAGATTAAACTGTAAACTTACGGTGGCCAAGTTGGTAAGTAGCCTGAAACCTACCAGATTTATAAAATACAGTACAAAACAGTGCTTCCCAATACAGTCCTGGGAGACCCACAGACAGTCCACGTTTTACAGGGAGCTGGGAGGGAACAAAAATGTGGACTGTCTGGCAGATCAGAGGAAACAAACACATGGAGCAACTATGGGTCCCCGAGGACCGGATTGGGAAAATCTGATATAAAATATAAAGCTGCTTTACTCATCTGAGCACATCAGACTATTTTCTCTCAATTGACATATCCACAAATAATATTTTTAAGCTTAAAACTGAACTTGAAAATGGTTTTCTAAATATTTAGGATAAACCACACAAGCAGCCCCAATTGTGTTATGCTTCAGAATTTGGGAAAAAAATGGGGAGAAGCTAAGAAAAGTAAGAAAAAGTAAGAAAAAAGAACAAAACAGCTAGGAGGTATCACAACATTAAGGTTTGTTCCAACATAAATCATGGTGCCTGGCTGCCCAGTTGAATCCAACATTATGAAAGTTCACTTAACACTTTATACCCATCACACTAAGCAGATGCTAAACGAGATATAATTTAGCTTCCTTTGTTATGCTGATGTATCACACAGCACAGTGCAGTGCATCGTGTCCCATGAATTTAAAAACATCCTTGCGTTGGTCAGACCCCTGTCTCTGCATTCTGACGTCATCGCAGCTTTTTTCCTGATGAAAACAGCTGGTGCAGCTGCTTCTATTTACAGGAGCAGTGGCGTTTGCTGCCATTGAATCCTCTGCTATATATCAGCTCTTTGGGGACAAAAAAGTCAATTATAACCATCATCAATCACAAGAACCGTTCTGCTGGATGGCTGTAGGGAGGTGGACGTGTCCCTGCGACCTAAATGTCCACAATGCCACCTGGTAGTTCAAGAATTCTTGATTATTAATAATTGGAATGTTCCCGCGAACAATTTTTCGTTCTGGGAACATTTAACGAATGTCACGATTAAGGTATGGAAACGTTCAAAGTGTCCAGTTTTCCTGATGTTCCCAAAATATTATTCCACTACTACAGTTAAAACTAATAATATAAACGCAAACAAAGGGCGTGGTAGAGCAATGGGGTGCACTATTGTTTTATACTTCTAAGGTCATGAGTTTATGACTGGATGGTGTATTTGCAGTATACACATATAGCACTTTAATAAAATATGAAATTTAAATGTAATAATTATTCTAAAGCAATATTTTTCAACATTAGTTACGTTAAAATGATGTTCAGGTAATAATGTTACCCTGCTGATATTGACAGAACCTTTGTTAAAATGTAAAACGTGGAAATAAAGTTCCATTAACATTACAGTGAGAACGTTCTCTGCCAACTCTGAGAAGTCCTTTAAATAACGTTACCTAAAGTTCTGGAAACGTTCCCTGTTAACTGGGTTAGTTCCTTACATGTACTGTACTTCTCTGCCAAGTGTACTGCTTGAAACCAACAGTAAAGCTCAGAAAAGCATAGTGTGGTGGAATGCTGAGGGGTAGAGGACACGTTGCCCATATGCTACAAATGGACTCCAAGCCCTAAATAAATGAACCATTCTAAACTAGCATAGCGTCATTTAGCCAACTGCAAACGTCCATACTGGAAATCAAAGCCATGTTTATGAAAGAACAGACCTTAGCAGACCCTCAGGCTTGCGAGGAAACAGTTCCATCAAATAGTGACAGTTTGAACCATGACTGGGGCTGAATGACTGACCGTCGTCCTATCCCGCACCGGGATACCAGTAGCCGGTGTTGGATGTGACCACGGCAGGGGCTGGCGGATGTAGCTGCCCAGCCAGGAGCACAGGGCTCCTTCCCATGCCTTGGCATAGATCGAAGCGTGTTGTAAAACAAAGAAACAAAGAAACAAAGAAAAAGCCAGCTACTGCAGCTGGTGCTACTTACGGTGTCTCGACGCTTTTTCTGCAGTGTGTTATCGAAAGTGGGGGATCTGGAAAAGAAGGCAGAAAAAAAACAAGAAAGATACAGACAATGAGTGACAGTGGCTGGATCAACCGGCGGCGCATGAAATACTGCCGGGGAATTGCTGAGAATGCGCTCGCTGTAACTCAGTTTGTGACAATTAAGTCAGAGCATCTTTCGGTTTTTCAGGACCTGCTTTCCCCTGGGGGCTGTCGACTTATACGAAAGATCCGTTCCTTACTCTCCTATGAGACACATATAGAGGTGAAAATGAAGAGTGAGAGTGGAGGATCAGCCGTTTATTTTTGTTATTTTCGTGATTAAGAGCCCAGCGATGATATGGTCCCTCTGCCTGCTATGAGATTCGACCCGGCGACTTTCCGATAACGAGACCCAAACTGCTGTGTTAAAAAAATATTACTGTCTATGTGATGTGTGTTATATTTTACTCATATGATATAACATAAAGAAAAATACATGATGTTATTTTAACATATTATAAAACAAGAACCAACTCTACATTTAACTAAATGTAACAACCAAAAAAGGTCTTTGTGTGAATCTGTGTTTGCTCGCAATTCATACTTCACATACAATCACACAAGCATAAATCTGTTTTATTAGTTAACATTCTTGGCCTGTGTGTGTGCGTGTGTGAGTACACATGATCAATAGGATGTTTTACAGTTCAAACAGAGTTACACAGTTACCAACAACATATCACACTCAGTTTGATACTTCGGCACTTAACGACATTTACACCTACGGTCAGATTAAAAGTGCTCAGGGAAGCACCGAGGAGGTAAGGCATCAATTCACATGGCCCTGCGAAGTTAGACTGGCTGGCCTTCCCTTCTGCATATCCTGCCCCACCCGAACAGCTAGCCATTGTGCCAAGAGGACAGAAATCTCCCAGCATGCACCTTTATTCTACAAAGCCTGCATTTTTGCTGGGTCAGAAGGAAACGCCCCAGTGGTAGCTCACCCTCAATTTTATGAATGGAAGCAACAGGATGTGCAGATTGCCCTGAACAGACACCATATGGACAGCTTTAAAGCAATGTATTGAGATATCTCAGTTACATTTTACTTACTGATTTAGCAGATGCTATTATCCAAAGCGACTTATTTATTTGTTTGTTTGTTTGTTTGTTTTTGAGAGATAAGAGTCAGACAATCCCTGGAGCAATTGGGGGTTAATGGCCTTGCTCAAGAGCCCAACAGTGACATTACTCTGCCGACTTTGGGACTTGAACCGGTGACCTTCCAACGCGCCAACACCGTCAACGATGTGGTCAAAAACAACATAAATATTTGCCAAAAATTTAAGAAAAAAAAACTGATAAAAAGAACATGAAGACATATATAAATAAAAAATCACACTGATGACAGAGATGTTGCGGTACTAGAGTGCATTTTACAGTTTATCTTAACGGCATGTTCATCCTAGCTATGCTGTTTTTACAACAGTAAATTTAGTCAGTTTTCCTGTTGGGTTGTATGGACAAAATTCAACTGAAACGTACTCTCAGGAAGCAAAGCTAGAGCTAACGGGTAAAGAATGAGAATGGCACCATGCCAACCAGGTAAAAGAATTTTCACTCCTTGTGTATGCCATCCGTATTTCGCGGTCGATCGGTAGTTGCCCAGTTGATGTGTTGCCGCGGTAACCCACCTCGCCGTCTCTTCAGCTTGCGCCGCCGCTGCTTGTTGACGAAACAGGCCGCGAGTGTGCTGAACAAGATGGCCGCCGCCAGGAAGCAGATGGTGGCCACAATGCCGGCCACCACGGGCCGAGCCAAGCCCTCATCTGCCATCTCTGGGGGAGGGAAGAAGTCTGAGGAAGAGAGGTACGTGCCGAGAGTCACATGACACAAGAAACCGGTACGCACAGCTATGGGAAGGAAACTTCTTAGTGGCCTCGGAGACAGGCTTCTGTTTCCAACCACCAATATTCCAAACAACGAAATACAGTGTGCTTGCTTGGTGTAAAATAAGCAGATTAAAGAAGACACTTTTAAAAAATGTGCATATGTTTAAACCCTACACTTTCATTTTTCATACTGTCATCGCAAAAATTTTGTCACTGACTGTCTTGCTCTGCTTTCTGTTTTAGAACCGATTTGTCATTTAAAGATGCAGGTTTTTCTCAGCTCCAACAGGGGGGCAGTGTAATGATGGAAATTTTCAGCATTTCAGCATCTTTCAAACATCTCTGGCAACCTAGCGCAACCTACATGCACTCTTCTTAACTCACCAGTGCTCGAAACTCCCACAACGTTACTGGGCTCGCTGATGAGGTCTTCCATAACAGCCATCACCCTGAACTCGTACCATGAATCCTGCGGCAAAAGCAAAAAAGGCTCTCAAAGCACTTAAAATGATAGCAAGGGGTATACACAGGGGCGGGGCCCCAGGGCACTGCCCCAGCAGGAAGCTGATTGGCCGTCTGAGTGCCCCCTCCCCTGTCACTCATCAATTCAAAACATATCATTGGTTAATGATAAGGCTGGGATCTCTTTAAGAATTTTGACTGTTCTTATGCCCCCCACTGTAAAAAAAGAAAAAATCCTAGAATTCACTACAACTCACCTGTGATGCTTGGTCCGTGTATGTAAGATAAAGGATTTTGTCGTTTTGCTACATGCTAGCTCAGTGGCTATCACTGTTTCCTCAGGGGCCCACTTGTGGAGTTGGCAGGAATTGCAGCCTTTGTTTGTGTAGGTTCACTCCTACAGTCCCGAGACATTCGATTCACAAGAACAGCTGTCTGTGCATCACCTGCGTGCCTCAGGTCCTGTATTTCCTAGGAGGGACTTCAGGCTAATTGTGACCCTGTACTGAGTAAATAGTCAATGACTGGCTTACACACTTCATCAGTACCTCTGGGTAAGTTGTATCAGTAATTCAAAGTGTCGGCTGACATTGGACACAAACCAAACATTGGACACCAGGCAAAATCCTACAGAATCAGGTCAGGTCATAAGGGATGGGATGGGACTTCCTCGTGAGCTGGAAGAAGTATAGAGCCAGGCTCTTTAGTGAAGTAGGTAGCATTGATGCCACGCCGTCGCCGCCACCACCCCCCCCGCCCCCCGGGACTGTGCTGTGCAGGGTCACGAAGGCACTGCAGAGAGCAGATCCCTGGAGTTATGGTCATCATGTCCACTGAAATATTTTAAAGCCAAGGGCACAGGAAGTGACATCATGAGGGGAAAACGAAGGAACACTCAGGGGGGTGGGCATACTGGCAGAGGAAATTGTCTTGAGAAGACTGAGAGGAACAAAGAGAAGCATAGTGCCAAAGGACATGACCTCGCAAGGAAATTTAAATGGACAATCAAGATGTGCACTGCCAGAGGAAGTTATCTCACAAGCAAAAATGAAGGAACACTCATGGGTATACTGGCAGAGGAAATGACATCACGACAAGAGGCTTCTGCTGCACAGAAGCTAAACACCCATTTCAACACAGTGACACATTTTCCAGAACCTGTCCTCCACCAAATCCTTTAATAGTGACGTACTAGGCGTTCCTTGCAAAGCGACATGGGACAGCTGATCCACCAGGCTCGAGAGAATGGCAGGAACATGACAGCTGAAATGCACCTTCAGGCCATAGGACAACAGGGCTCACCATGCCAGCGAGTCAGGAAACTGAATGAAGCTCGAGGAAGGGCAGGGCATCCAAAATCCCAAGTGGGACAATTACTTCAACCGCTCCAGTGAAATCCAGCTCCAGCTGTATGCCATAAATAGGTTATAGCATCCAGCATGCGTAGAACTGTAAGTACCAGGCCTGGAATAAGGTCCCTCTCAAAATTAAATGACATAAATGATAATCTCTTTTCATGTAAACCTGTACAAGCCATGTATGAGTTTATGATGCATCAGGAAAATATCCCATGAAATGCTGTTCCCTTCAAAGATGGGACTGACTTTATGGAAGACGTGGATCTTGGGGATTTCAAGACAACATATTTCTAACACATTTTGAAATCTTTTATGTACGACAATATATTTTGGCTGTAGTGGAATATATATTGGGCTATGTAGTGTTGTTGTATTATATTGCCCGTATATTTCTTGTATTATGTATTATTGCTGTTTGAACTTGTATTATTGTACTACCTGCATCTTATATTCCTGTTTGAGAGCAGTAGAGACGTCTATCGAGCCAATACCTGAAAGCTGAACTTATTTTATGTAAATGCACTGTCGCGTTTCATCAGGCAATACACGGTCACACAGGAAGAATAAAACTGACCACTTTTGAAATCCAACTCATAATTTCTGCCCCACTTTGATCCTGAGCTCTCCTAAAATGCCGTTTCTGACATTTAATTCTGGAAATGAAGGCTTCTGAAGTTCCTCTTCATTCTTTAGCCTACCAGGAGCTGGGAGGGAGCAAAAATGTGCACTGTCTGGCAAGGAGCTTGGAGGGAGCAAAAACCCGGACCAACTGTGGGTCCCTGAGGACCGGATTGGGAAACAGTGCCTACACCAATTGACCTGTCCATCAGAGCAGTGTACTTGGGAGCAAGAGAGCCAAATGATGTTATTACCTGGACAAGGTCTCTCGCCAGCAGCTCTGTTTCTCCAGGTGGGATCTCACTGTCCAGGATGTCCCACCTCTCTCCCAGGCGGAACTCCATGACGTACCGATCGATTGGCGACGTGTGATTGGCTGGAGGGATCCATGTCAATAGGACTCCCTGTTGTGTCCGATTGGCTGTGAGGCACCTTGGTGGGGTTAGCAGCACCAGTGGTTCAGGGGTACTTATAGGAAATACTAGAGGGTAAGCAGACAGGCAGAGAAACAGTGAGCGTTAACATTCTTATGACGTGAACATCGTCAGCCCCAGTGAAGTGCATGCAACTGTGAATGACTCATATGTAATCATCTTATTTGAAAGTCATCTGGATGGTATATTGTTTTGTTGTACTATACTGGATAAAAGATTATGGAGAATAGTTAATTACTGTTATTAATGCACATGTGAAAGAGTAGGGTCAGACAGTCCCTGGAGCAATTGGGGTTAAAGGGAAAACTTAAGGACGTAATGGTGAAATCACTCTGCCAGCTAGGGGATTTGAACTAATGACCTTCTGATCACGGGTCCAGAGTCCTAACCTGTGTAACTACCCTAATGAAGGATGCTGGACTTAATGAACCTGTTTTCAAAGGACTGAAAGGTTTACTGACGTAACTACTAGTACAGGTAATGAGTATAATGTGATGCTTACTTGTGGGCTTCTTGCAAACAGTGTAATTCATGGGAAGTTTTTGATTAAATGACTTCTTTTCGTAGTTATTAGTTAATGTTCTTTGTGGTTTGATGTGTTGAATGTTCCTTATCCAGGCACCATAGAGGCCGGCACACCTACCTAACGTGTTCACAGTGACGACCTCGCTGAACGGGCCTGTCCCCAGCTTGTTCTGCGCCAGGACGCTGAACTGGTACGCCGTCTCGGGTTCCAGGCCCTGCACCAGCAGCCAGTTCTGAGCGGCGGGCACAGGCACCGAGAGCCAATCGTGTGGCCCTAGCTGTGCCCTCTTCACCCTGTGGCATCCAGGACAGTCGGACACAAGTGCGAGAGGGGTCACTGACCAAGAAGTCACAAGGTGAGCTGGGCGCCTGACCCCTAGCGGCTACTACCAAAGTAGGGGCCGCGTTTGGCATTTGTCGCCCCCTGCTGGCGCATTAAAGCTCTGTTGGGAAACTGTAATGTACAGAATTCTACTCCGCTTAATGGCCACTTCACTGCAGTAAGAAGGACCCACATGTGGGAGCCGTGTTTATGCCAGGGTCGTGACCTTTCATGTGACACTTCAAGGCATTAATAAAACACATGCTAGCATTTCCCCCATAACGCTAAAAATTAGGTATGATTTAATGAGAGTTAGATAAAAAGTATCAAGATAATTAAGAATAAATGACCTACAAGTAAAAAAAAATCAAATTTATCATACCAGATGTCTTTTACAAAGTAGTTTTGAATTTTTTAAAACTTTGAGGATTAAAATGCAGGCAAAACATTAAAGTCTAGATATTTAAAGCCCGGTGATTAAAAAAAAATAAAAAAATCTCATATGCTATATTTTTTGAGGATCTAAAAGGTTGGGAAAGGAAAGACTGACAGACCCAGGGAGGCCCTGCAATGCCTAAAGAGCCTGGATCCTACTGGAGCCAGACTACCTGGATGCACAGCACAATTTCCCATAATGCACACGGGCACTTTCGAAATGCTCTGCGGCACGAAACACAAACAGGCATGGAGAGATGGAGAGCAAAGCATGCTGCGAGGTACGGCGCAGCAGCGCACGCAACTCTCGAAAACACGTTTAAAACGGAGGTAGCTGGGCGCATGCAAACACGCTGACTGCACTGCGAGGGGCTCCACCCTGCCACCCACAGTTCGTTCTGAGGTACTGCATCTTCCAACTAGGAGTAGGACCATTGGTAGCAGGAGAATTAGTAACAGTAATCATAATACTTTTTATTGATGTATTTTTAAAACACACTGTATGCAGTGTTTATTCACATTCATAAGTTTTTTACAAGGGTAGGTTGTCTGATTGTGATCACATGCTTATACCGGTATTGCCGACTTTTTGGGCACCCTCGGGCAGTGCTAGGAGTACCGTCTTGACTCGTATCCACCTTCTTCTCCGTTTACTTACTCGTGTGTTATGTGTGTGTTACCTGTGAGAAGAGTTTTACTAGCACTGGGGGAGCAGTATGGGCCTGGATACCCTGGCAGATTCTGGGGGCCAGGCACTTATAGGGGGCCTTAAATTTATATAATTAATAACAAGGGGGGTCTAGGTGACATTTTGTCAGGGGGTCCAGAATTTCTATGTATGTCCCTCACTGGCACCATGCCACAGTTAGGATATGAGCCAATTATTCAAATGCGGATTTTTCTTCTTGAACCTTTTTAATTTTTTTTTGGCATATCAAATATTTTTGGCAGCACAAGTGTTAAGTATCACCGGTGTGCCTGGTAGTGTTCAGCCAGCCCGAGTAATGATAACGGGGAGCCGGATCTGGATGGGGGATCGTGACAAATTAAAGGAAGCTGCTTACGGGACTCGTACACGCTGTACTCGTACGTGCCGTTCTCCACCAGACTGTTCTGTCTCCACTTGACTTCTGAAGCACCGCGGAGCCAAAACGGTGGCGTGTCTCACGGCAGCGCATGACTGCCGGCAGAGCGGGCGGGGGCGCCAGCCCATTCACGTCAGGCAGTCAGAGCGGCGGGACAAGGCATGGGTGGGCGTGAGAGCGCCGCAGAGGGGCGCATCAGATGGGGGAGGCGGGTTTTCGTCTGAGCAAAACAGATGCCCTACAGCCAAAGGAAGCTCCTGACATTGCCCTGCTTCCAGAATGCGGGGGCACCTGATTGGTTGAGCTGTCTGTCCATCAGCCCTGACCACAAGCTCCTTATTGGCTCATTGTCCACCGGGCAATGACGTGGCTACATGGGCCGGATATGGCATAGGCCTGCCTCCCACCAGCACATGCAAATTTCTCTACTGAAGCATGCTGTGCAGAGGGTCTAAGCTAAATACACGGGGGCACTATTTTCCAGTTTCTGTGGAGGCTGGGGTGCGGAGGGGGACACCATGTAATCCTAGAGGGACACTGTGCTCACAGGGATTACCGGAGGGGCCACGGGAAAACCCCACCACCACCTAACTCCACCCCCCACTACAATCCCATTACTATGCAGCTGTGCCCTGGGCGATACCCCACTTAAGTAAGCAAGGGCAGCCCAGGACGCCATTAGTATTCTAAGCGGGCTCGCCCTCCTTTAAAAGGCGAGCCGGTCGCTTGGCCAGGCAAAGCCCCCGGGACTGAGCATGAGCGGCGCCGGCCCTGCTCACCGCAGGCTGCACCTTAGACGAGATTAATCGGGCATTGATATGCTGGATCGGAGTCAGCAAGGGAGGAAGGTGCACGGCGTGTAGGAATGAACCAGGCTGTCAGACGAGAGGACTGTGCTGAAGGACCTCAAACCACGAGCTGTTGCCCCTGCTTGCCTACCCAGCAGCCTGTGGGGAGGGGGGGCTCTCTCAAAGTAAGCCCACCCCTGGCAAACACGCCTTGCTCGCACCCCCATACTGACTCACACACGCAAGCATGGACATGCCCACAAACAGACCCACTCACGCTCACAGGCGTGCCCACAGACAGACACGCATACACACCCTGCCTGGCTACGTGGTCACCATGGTTACACTCCCTTCTTCAAAGTGGTCTCATCAGAGGCTATGCAAGGGCTGTTTTCAGAATCACTCCCTGTTACTAAAACAATGCACTATTTAGAGTGTGTGCCATTTAGCAGCAATGTTCCTCAGATTCTTTAAGGCAAATTAGATTCACTATATAGTACTAATACAATGCATATTGTAGTTCGTGCAGACGATGTATCCTGTCATCCTGCATGTAACCATAATGTACTGCAAAGCTGATATCTGTTCTCAGCTGACTATAGTACAATCATAATACCTCATAATACCAACACAACAAAGGGGAATTTGGTATACAAATATAAGTATATTTTTCAAATTTTCAAAAGTAATTTATTATGATACTAGCAATCATTCCAAAGCTGATATTTCAATTTAAAAAAAGGAAATAATTTTAAATAATCATTTTCTTTAAATTACAGATTTACAATCCAATATTCACTTCATCTTCTTCATTCCATTTATATCGTCACTGTATTTTGCTATTTGCAAAAGTCAGCTGTTAATGGTTGCTAGGATACCAACACAGCGTCTCAGAACATGGTTTCAGACATCATTGTCTTTTTTTCACCTATATAGTGAACTACACAGATTTTTCTATATAGGCAATAGCGAGTGATTCAAAATTGTGATTGGATGTCACAGCAATGCTGAGAGTGTCAATCTAAATTGACTCCCCCCACCCTCCCCCCCCACCACAGAAAATGTTCCTGAAAACCATTTGGCAGAACATCTTGATGGCATGTTTGTACATAAGTAAATAATGTGAATAAGGGGTGGGGGAGACAGAATGTTGATATTCGGTGGAATATCAAGAGACCAGGACCAGCCAGGGAAAGCCAAGCTGCGCTGAGCAAAAGGAGAAGAATGAGGCCGGCGATGAAGGAGGAAAAGAGAGAAGGCACGACCCACCGCAACCACCACACCTCTCTGCCCCTCCACTACACCCCCACACAATCATCTTCTCCAGGCCCACCCCCTAAGGTTCACCCTGACCCACTGCAAGAACCCTTAAAGAAGGACACACAGAAAATGTTTGTGTTCTTCCATATTATTGTCAGAAGGGAAGGGGGTGTGGCCTTCATGGGAAGGAGAGTCAGGTGACTAGTTGGCTTGTGCTGATTCGTTCTACCGGTCCCTCATTCAGGACTGAAGGTATAAAGTGGCGTCTGTTCTTAGTTCTAGCCTCTGTAATCCTGCCATGACACTGATGTACTGCTTTTGTTTCTACCGTTGAGCCAAAAGGCATCATGGCTGCCACGCAGTGCACATATAAGTGTATCTCACTAATGTCATGAAAAACAGAAACACAACAACGTTAGTAATACATATAAAATATATCAGTAGTTTCCTTTATGCATCCTGGTAGGCCACATCGAGCCAAGTCTGAAAACATTAGCACAAAGCAACTATAATGTGTTTGCTCCCACAACATATGACGAGAGAACGCAACATTGCCCTTAAATCACACAAACTTGTTGTTACTTTTCAGCGAAACATTAAACGACCGGGCTAATTGCCTACAACAGAAACCCATAATTGTCCCTGCCACTTAATAAGGTGTTTTATATACACAGTGTTTCATAACAGCTCAGTCTTGCAAGAGCTCAAACAAATTCAAGATTATATATGTGTGCACGTTTTCTACCACAGTCATCCATTGAGATCCTGGCTGACCACAGTGCATTTGGGAACACCTGGACTTCCAGAAGAAATGGCCAGTAACTGCCCATCGTGCAGGCACTGCGGTGCAGCATGGAATGCCAGTATCCGCCACTTTATTAATGTTAGCTTCTTGCTAATCTCTGTCCCAGAGAAGGCCACCAAGACATTTGGACTGTGTATATTCATTAACGACATAAACTCATTGTAATAGAACTAGCAAAACCGTTCAAGAAAGGCAAATTTTAGGCAAGAATTTAAGAAATAAGCTAACTTTCTAGCAGGAGAGTCACTAGAGATTTATGAAAAGGGGGTCTAATGGTGCATTCATTGGTACTGGGAAGTCAGAATTTCTGAGTTCTTAGTCAGAAATTAACAGACTGCCTCCTGAAGTCAGAGGTATGACTCAGAAAGTCAAAGAAATCTCCACAACCTGGACCTCAGAATTCAAGATGGCTGAGCCCTTCATCAGCAGAATTGAAAGCTGTAGTTGTATACTGTTTATTTGCACTTATGCCTTATTTCGTACACGCAGTACTGTGCAACCTCTATCTCTGGACATGTTGCTACGATGTTTCAATGCACAATATACCATGTAATAAGTTGCTAGTATTGCCAACAATGGCTAACAATGAACCTGGCAAGAACTGGTATTGCTAAATGGCTTTCCGACTTGTAATGAAAAGTGGTTAACTCGGGTAAAACATAATTCCCCGCACTGACTTCTGAGGTAACGGCAAATTAAAACAGGTGCCAAGAACCTCTGTGTGAATCTGACTCTCTCCCCATCTTCCCACTCCAGCAGGTCTTTTACCCCTAACCCTAACCCCACCATCCCCTCCTGGGTCACCACAGCCTCACATCAGCGGGACAAAGCTCAGGAAGAAATCAAAGCGGTTAGGAAAGAAGCAGAAAGCAAAGCATGCTGGGATGACTCACACAAGGCCGTACCAGACTGAGAATGTCTGTTCGTATCCACCATCATATCCGGGTTCCCAGGAGACATTGGCTGAGGTCGTCGAGGCTGAGACATGGACGTTGGCTGGGGCATGAGGGCTTGTGCCTAGCGGGGGGGGGGGGGGTTAGGGCATGCAGAAAATGGACCACATCAACCAGAACCAATAAAGCATTCCACATAATAAAACGTTATGCGTAATTGTGCAAAGCAGACACTTGATATAAATGTTACTGGATTCAGTCCCAGAAGAGCCAGAGATTATATATACAGTACTTATATATCAAGTGCTTTAAAGAGCACAGACGTGTTTTACAGTACTAACTAATTACAGCTCAGGAAAACAATTGGCAAATCTCCTGATACTTACTTACGGCACTGTTAGATTAAGTAATAAAACCTACCTGTTAATGTAAGAATATCCGTTGCTATGACTACCACGGCAATTTACTCAGACCACCCATAAATAAATATAACCCTTTCGGTGAAACTTTTGGGACCCGCAAAAAATTACGGTTCCATTAAATTCCGATAACTGTACACAGAGACGTAAAAATATATGACTACGTCCCATGGAATCACTTGTAATTTGTATGGTATTGAGTGCCTGTAGCTGTACTCTTAAACTGGTTTGTTCAAGGCTTTGATTTCTTTCCCCCCGAAAACTGGAAGACTCAGTTATTGTTAAAAGAACTGCAGATATAATTAGATGTTTATAATCAGGAGCTTCTGGAGTATCAACACTGTCACGAGATCAGCATCTCACATTGTTAAATTATTATTCTCCCTAGACCAGACTTGCGCTTGCTTATAATTAGCATGCTGGTGTGGTGTGGGGGGGCATCGTAAATTCCAAATTTCGCAATCTGATCACTAAGCCCAACCCTCCCCATGCTCTTAAGACCCAAGAGGCCTAATTTCACCCGCCCCCACGTCACTGAAAATCAGCGATAATGGCACTGTTCCGTTCCGTTACTATGTGATGTTTTTTTTCCAGCCAGGAGCTGTGGGTCTTTGATGGGGAGTTGGATTAAACAGAATCCAAAGAAGAAGATCATGACATACCGCCGGGTCACGGTATCACCTCTGCCATCTCATAACTTCAAGAAGGTTTTTTTCCTCTGAAAGCATCTGGACGCGCAGATGCATTAATTACTGACACGCAATGCTCAGGCACCGCTACGGAAAGGCCCGTGAGAGGTAAATGCAGACGGCCTGATACAGCAGGAAAGGAATCACTTCACTCTGACATTTCCGTTTCAGGAAATGACCTTGTCACTTTATACCAGGTCACGACATAAAAAAAATCGGCTGGACTGTAATTCATTGATATAAAATCTCACTTTAACGATGGCTACGAACATTTGGGGAAGCATTGTTTCCTGAAACAGCTTGGAGGATGAGACAAAAAAAAAACAACTCCCTCCAAGCGTGTTCTGCAGAGCAAGCGTTTATTTTTCAGATGATCCACTAATCCCAACTTTTTCCTGCTTTTACCAGCTGGGATTTTGGGGCTGTTTCATTTAGCGTCAGTTTACAACTGACGCTCTATTAAGGCAAAACGGGGTTTGAAGGGAGGCATGAGAACTATTTAGGTCACGGAAAGAGACCCAAGGCGAGCACAGACGGAATAGCGCCTAAACAGCAAGCAGCTGAATCACGGTTAGTGAACCAGATGTTAGAAAAGGTCTTCAAGGAGTCAGACCTGGTGAAGGAGACAGACTCAAAATCTGATGGTTGCTGGCTTGAGGCCCAAGAGGGGACTTTGTGGTACCATTAAGCTAGTCGCACTTTGGTCCTGTGAAATATCTGACCTTACAAATGGCCAAAAAGGAGAAAAACAGGAGCTCATCAAGCAAATATCACATACCCCGGTCTGGCTGCACCTCAGCCATTACCCTACTCCCATCCGGAAGGTGGTACAGGAGGCTGAGGGACATCTTCTGCCACACAGCCATGTCCCTGCTGAACTCGGGAACACCACCGATAATATTCATCCACACCCGCCAATAACATGGACTGCACACCTCTCCCCTCTTCATACCTATTGAAACATACTATGTGTATGTGTAGGTATATACACATACATTACAGAATCTCTCATTCTTCTTTTGCTGCAATCACAGATCATGCAATATATACCAATTATTTATACCACACCATCTATATCATGTGTACCACTGTCTATGTCAGCGCTGCTCATTCCTGTTCCTGGAGATCTACCAGCCTGCAGAGCGTAGGTGCAGCCCTAATTTAAACACCTGATAGATGATCAGGTCCTTCAGTAGCATCTCAGTATCAGAGTCAGCTACACTGAAGCTAAGCTCTGAGGGTAGTAGATATCCAAGCGTAGGAATGAGCAGCCTTGGTATAGATGTATATTTCCTATTTACTTACACACATGTATATATAATACAGCTGTGTGAAGCAATTTTGTACTTCTGGACAGACACCAAACTGCATTTCTTTGTCTGAGTACTTATACTCTGCAGTGGCAATAAAGTTGAACGTAATCTAATCTAACATGGAGGCCATGCTGTGGCTGGACAGATGTCCCCAAACCAGTTAAGCTCCTCCTCGCCTGGTTGAAATGGCTCGGCCTACCCTCCCGGGGCCGGTTTGGACACGAGGCAGATGTTTGCTTGTCTACAGTTCCGAAATGTCAACACCATTCAGCCAACCTGAAAAATCGCTCTCTAAACGCCACCTTCCCATCTGTCAGACGTCACCGGTGCCGGGCATTCGGAGCTCACTGCCGCTGCTTTTTGTTGCCATGACGATCGACACTTTGAGTCGTCCACAACCCTGCGTCTCATTCTGCTCTTGCTCCCTACTACAGAGACGCCTAAAGTAACGACCTATATGATCCATCATTCCTCAAAACTCATGCATCCATCTGAAAACCGGACCGGAGCTACCTGAAAATAAATAAATAATGATGCCAGCTGCCGGCAGGTGCCCCTACCGATCACTAGGAGGTGCGTGCTGGCAGTGATGCTCGTGGCGACGTTGGTGGCGACACACTCCCACTCCCCGTGGTCCTCCTTGCTGAGGGATTTGAACTGTAAGCTGCCTCTTGGTAGGACGTTGTGCTTGCTTCGGCTGGGCTTCCCTACCTTCGCCAGAGAGAAGCCTCCTTAGTGCGCTCATGTTTGTACGCAGGCAATTGTCTTGGACGCCCCGGCAGAGATTGTGTGTATGTGTGGGATTGGTCCTTCTCTGATCTGAAAACTACTACAGAATTCTGTGCAATACTTCCTCTGATGTTATCTGCACTGTTACTGTTTATTGTTCTTGTTATTCACTGTTATGTTTTATTAATGCATAAAAGTCTTTTTACAGCCCAAATGTGTGTATTGAGCTACTGAAAACCTGCAACTTTTTTGAGATAATTAAGGTATCTATCTATCTATCTATCTATCTATCTATCTATCTATCTATCTATCTATCTATCTGTCTGTCTGTCTGTCTGTCTGTCTGACGTGCTTGAGGTATCTATCTAAAGTTCTTGAGGAAAAATTCCTTTCAACAATATGCTAACGAACCCCTTTGAGATCTTCGAGAACACCTTTATGGTCTTATGGCAGTAAGGAAAGCACCATCACTCAGATTCACTCACATACAGCATGCACCCATGTCAACAAATGCTAGAACACTCACAACATTACAGGGACCTTTGCTTACAATGACATGAATGGTGCACTTAACTGTTGAAAGGATAGTTTTTTTAAGGTCTTAACAAATTTAGGTGTGGGGGGGACTTACCTTCCTCCATGTGATATTTGGAAAAGGGTCTCCCTCAGCCTCACACGGGATGACCAGCTCTCTCCCAGCCTCCTGCCTATATTCCCCTCCAGGGACCACCGAGAATTTGGGGGGGTCCTATGCATTAACAGACCCGAGGGTCAGAGGCATCGTGATGACAGCAGAAGATATGACACAAGTGTGAACAGGGGGTAGTGAGGGTACCTTTAGCACCAGGGGGGCTGGGGGGGACTGTCCCATGGTACCCAGGACGTTGTAAGGCACACAGGTGTAGGTGCCGAGAGAATCCTCTGTCACCTCCGCCACGCGAATGCTCCCATCGTCCATTTGGCTCCAGCCGGGGTACTGTTGGAGAAGGGGGCGGGCAGTAAAATACCGACAGCCAATCAGAGGCTTCGTCTAGTAACAGTCAAGCAAATCATCAGGCAGTGTGTCACCTCAATTGCTCTGGAGACCCTGACTAGCCTTGTTCTCTGATCCTCGCTTGAATGTCACTTTGGATAACCGGTGTCTGCTAAATATTTATTTTTAAATTTATTTTGCAGACACTTTCATCCAAAGCGACATACATTTTTTTTTGGAGAAAACAGGGTCAGACTGTCCCTGGAGCAAGGGCCTTGCTCAAGGGCTCAATGGCGCAATTGCTCTGCTGACCCTGGGATTTGAACCAGCGACCTTCTAATCACAGCACCCTAGCCCACAGAGCTACATACTGCCCCCAGTTAATGCAAGCGGAGTCATTCAACCACTAAAGCACTGATAGCCTTATCAGCACTCTGCTGACATAAATTCATGGCTTTGGAGGATAAGAATACAAGTGAAACGGGTCAAACTGATGGATAAACAGAGTAGTACTTCAAAGATGCTCCTCTTGTAGGCATAAGTTTCTTCTTTTTAAAGTAAATACCACATACTGCAGGCCTTTGGGAAAGGTCCCACATTCCGCATCAATCTAAAGATCCCCCACTTCCTGGGTCTTGTGATATTTACATTTGTTTGGTGTCTGACCGCACCTCTGTCAAGATTTCCCATCATCGTCCATGGCCTGTTATGCCAGGCCATGTTTGATGACCCCCCCATGCCTGACTCACCTTCTCCACCCTTAGAGGAAGCCCATCTTTCTTCCACTTGACAGACGTGACAGGTGGGTTGGCGTCCACCGGGCAGCGGATGTATCCTGGCAGTCCAATCGCGACGTAGATGACCGATGGCATGTTTACGACTCGGGCAGGGTCTGGGGGGAAGCATATAATTAAGAGTGTCATTATGATCAAGGCCGGTCCAACACTTTTTGGGGCCCTAAGTAAAATGTGATTGTCATTTGTCATCTTCCTTTCCATTTTGAAAGGCTTGATCAGGTGGGGCAGAGGTCTCTGGTCCTTAACCACTTATTATCCTTAGTAACCACTTATGCCTTGAGTCGCCCTGATTATAACTGAAACACAGCGTTCCAAGCAACTAGCCAATGGAAACAGAGTGACCTGAAAGACTCTCTCTGCAATGTTCATTTATTAAGCTTTGGTTAAAAAAAAAGCACATTGGAACAAGGTACCAGAAAACATTTCCGTCTAGCTCAGGACTTGTTCCCATTCTTCTCAAGGGCCATTAGAGCTTGAGGGAGTCACCCATACTGTTCTCACCCCATCGCATTGATTAAACCACAGCATGCATCATACTTCTTTGCATCAGAGACCATTCAGAGGCATTAAATATGGCAGGTAAAATTGTCAGAAAAAAGCCAGGTGGAGGGGAAAGAGGTGATTCTTGGATTTTTTCAGGTGGGGGATATAAGAGGGGGGATATAATTAATACAGAGGGGGAAAGTATCATTAGCTAATGATGTTTTAAATTGGTGAATGACAAGGGGAGGGGGGACTGCAGGGGCCAATGTGGCCCCGCCTCTGTACATGCCCCTGAGCAGAACTGAAGCTAAAGACAGCGATGAACTGATACTGCAAGTTTGAGGACCTTGTGATGCAAAGATACAGTTACCCTCTGCAGGGGGCTCGCTGCTAAATCGGACTGGTGCACAGGTACCAGAAGTACCCAGTGGGGCATGGTCCATCAACCGTAAAGGCTGGCAAAACAAAACCGAAGGATCTAAAAACTGGGAAACAGGGTAAGAAAATGAATCACGGCCCTCTGGCCTTTGGTCTCCATGACATCAATCCCACAGCCGCAGAAGCATGTGACAGAGTAATTGTCCAATCAGGGATAACAGGCCCCCGTCGGTCAACTCACCCCAGGGGAAAGTGGCCAAAGGGCTGGGTACACGCATGACCATGGCATGGGGTCCAGCCACTGGGCTGTCAGGGGTGGCCAGCGGGGGAGGGGTGGCTCCATGTAAGCAGCCTGTTAAATTCCAAAATCAGCCACGAGAAGGCTGCAGCAGGTAGCGAGTATGCCACTGCAGAACTCAAAATTTTTGCCAGCGAAGAGTCCTGCTTAGCAGGTACATCGAGGAGGGGGGGGGGGGGTTGCTTCTCGCCACTGTCGGAGCACCCATCACAGGGCTGATTTTGTCACCATTGGGGGCACATTTACAGGTCTGGCATAAGGAGGGAGGGTTTGGGGTGCAACGGAAAGGCTTTGCCTAGGTTCTGCCGAGCGGGACTGGTCCTCAGCTATGCATGACCGGCACCACTGCAGAGGGACAGGGGGAGGGGGGTTTCTGCAGAGCAGGGAATAACTTCATCCTGTACGCGGTCCCAGCGGTCCCAGGAGGAAGACTCTCATCAAGTAAGTCAGCTTTACCCATGCTGCTTCTCAAACACATCATGAAGAAGGTGCTTAGGTTGGGGGGATGGAAGGGGGGGCAGGAAGATTGCACTTTGTCCAAACAAAAGCTGCTCACTTCCGGAAAATGCCGGTGAGGCATGTGATGTACGTAATGGGGCTGCCTGTGGCCCCAGATTCTGCTGGCAAGATTTGGGAAGCGTTACCAGAGGGCGTCCCGCAACCCTCGGATGTCGCGTCTTTGGAAGACAAGAGCCCATTTTAATTGGGATAATCACACCTGACATTTCAAAGGTCACGTTAAAAAAATAAATCTAATCGAAAACCTGCCTTTAAATATTCATGACACTTGTAAAAATGGTTACTGGTAAAAAAATATACATGTTTTCCATTCATGAAAGGCTGAGGCCAGACTGCTTGGCTCAAGGTCAGTGAGTCCACTGCACTACTCCTGGGATGGGGGGGGGTTGGTGATGGGGGCTGGCAACGAAGATACTTCCTCCTCCCGGCTGTGAGGGGAAGTCACCATGGATGCACGGGTTTCGCTCCGGCACCCAGGGAGGCCGGAGCACGCGACCGGATTCTCCCGGAAATTACTGCAGGAATTGGGTGCAAGATCCAATACTCTCACTCTCATTCCCGCTTGAGACTCTCTCGCTGCCAAACCGCGCACTGTACACAGTCACTAAGAAGGCCCAAATCCAGACAGAATTAACACCAAGCCAAAAAAGACCAAAAAAGTAATTTCACATGGAAAGCAGACATTCTTATGACATACAAACACTGAACAGCTGATTGCAAAACTGGGGCGTAGACAGGGCGTGGTCACAGGGGGCACTGGTCCCAGCTGAAAGCTGATTGAACCCAAAGTGCCCTATCACCTGTCACTCACCGAATCCAAACACATCATTGGCTGATGATTAGATAGGCCTCTCTGTACGAATTACAACCGCTCTTATGCCCCCACCTTTAAAAATCCTAGTATCACCCCTACTGCAAAATGTTACACCGGCTGTCAGAGTTTTAAAGGCTTATAAATGATAAGAGATTATCCACAGAAATGTCACTTTGAGTTTTGCGGTACTTTTTCTGCTTTGGGGGCGGAGGTGCAGGTAGGGCAGCCAGGGTAGCGGAAGCCAGCGGAACAGCGGCTGTGGCGGGTGCTCCTCGCGGCGGTGACACTCACATTGCACCGTCAGGTGCGCAGACGCAGAGGGCGGGCGGCCAAGGCTGTTGCTGGGACTGCAGGTGTATTTCCCAGCATCCTCTGGTTTCACTTGGGAGATGATGAGGGAGCCGTCAATCAGAATCCTAACCCTGCGCTTCAGATCACTGGAGTGGGGTGGTGGCGTTGTTTGGGAGAGGGGCAGTAGGGGTTGGTAGAGAGAGACAGAGCAAAAGGTTAGCACGTAAGGTGTAAGCACAGCATGGAGAAATGCATGGAGGCATCACAAGCACCATCCTCTCAAAGGTCATTCCAAGGGCACCAACCAAAATGCGGCAATTCAAACACAATCATTTTCCACAATCTGACAGAGATGCAATCTAAGGCTCTGCTCTTCTTTTTTGAGTTCAGCTACAACAAAAGGTCCTTTGTAAGTGGGATGTCCATTGAGAGCTGCAAGAAATTGTTTTTCATTTCCTCATTTTGCCATGTTGAATACATTGACTGACTCCTCAGTCAAGGTCCCGATTTCACGAGCCTTCCACATCATCATTGCAGCTTCTCCGAGCATCTGATGGGGGGGGGGGGCAAAAATGATGGCATGTGCTTGGTTGGTTTGATGCATGTTGTGGATTAATCAATGCGAGGGGGTGAGATCGGTATGGGTGACTCCTTCAAGCCCTAATGGCCCTTGAATGAAGAATGGGAACAGGTCCTGAGTTAGATGGAAAGCTGCAACTGCAGAATACTTCAAGGCACTAAAGAAAGAACAGCGGATGCAAAAAGGCTCCTCGGGGATTATGCAGCCTCATGACAATGACATAGGGGTGTGGGTGCAAGAACTTTTTTTTCCCTGAGGTTTTAAAGGCTGCTGCATGTTGTTCTTCAGAGACGCCACTGGAGGGCAGTATTCAGTTAAAAAAAAAAAAAACAACACATATAATACAAGGCCCACAGCCATTCATAGGAAAGAATGTTTTGGCTGCTTAAATGCTACAGGGTTCATAAAAGGTTTTGTTTAAGACCTCCTCCATAACACTGTGAAAATAGGGAAACAAATGAACAAAAACATTGTATACATTAACCAGTGCTCATTATCATTTGCAATTCCTTTATCTTCTCAAGAAGACAGATTTCCAGTCTGTGCAATGCTCGGGGCTGAGGTGCCAGGAATGCTGGTTCAGCTTAAAACCACATTCACATCATTCCTGCATCCCTGAGGCTAATAGCATACCCCCTTTCTAAATGGAGCCAGCACCTCCATGGCTTTGTGAGCAGACCATCTCAAAAAGGGACGCATGCAAACACCGACCTTCTGCTGGTCCACAAAAACGGTTCAATCGACACTACAGCCACTGAGTCAGAGACGGCTGCCGTGGACCCAGAGCTACTGCATCCTAAAATGTTTCTATGCTGTAAGACGGCACCGGGGAGTTGGCGTGTGGTATGGGGGGGGTGGGGGGTACACACAGAAACCTTTCTCTGTTTGAATCTGCCGGAGACGCATGAGGGATCGTACGGCCGGCGAGGGCTACGGGGGCGCGTGATCAGCGGCGATGAAGCGTGTGATGACACAAGAGCCGTGTCATAAGATATTCTCGTCATGAGAGAGAAGAATTTCTAACAAGTGTGTGAGGTACAGAAGGCCGGGTAAACCCGTTATGAATCTCCTACGGCGGGCGGGGCGGAGGGAGAGGGTTCCAAATTTCAATTAAACAAATGCTTTTGAAGAGCATATTTTGGTCATGACATGAAAGGGTGTAGGACAAACTTGGTTTTAGGACCGTCTATTACTGAAAGTGAACATCCTGCAAGTCTCTTCATCGATTCAGCTCAATATATCATCCAATTAAGTGCTTCCGGGTCTGAGTGGAACAAAACCCAGAGGGTTTTAAATTGGGCCTAAGTTAAAAAAAAAAAAAAACTGAAAGTACATGTCAAAGAGAAAATAAAGAGGAAGGGGCTTTGTTCTGTGACAGTTCCAGCATCCCATGAGGCTGTGGGGTGACCAGCCAAGTTTTTTTGTACGTTTAATTGGCGCTGGTGTTGGTGGGGGACAGTGGTGGGGGGAGTGATGATGTGAAAAAAAATAAAAAAATTAAAATGAGGTCGTTTTATTATGAGACAATCTCACACAGGGTACCAGACTCCTACGCCTTGCTTTTCACATGTTCTCTGGGTCAGAGTCTGCATGCACATGAATCTGTGCCACTTGTTTATAAATAAAAAGTCACCTCCATCCAGCAATGAGGGGGATTCCGCATCCCTCTCAGCAGGGGAGCACATTCTGCTCATCCCTTAACCTGAGCATCTGGTTGAAGGAAAAACATAATTCTACACAGGTCTTTGCTCATATGCGGTAATTTATGGTAAGTGCCCTTACTGTGACAAGTGTCAGGGCTGTTGAGTGCAGCCATAGCTTTAGAAGAGTCTCAACATTCATGCCATCTCTCCAGCTACATCACTTCCGTAACACGAGCACATTATGTACCGAGTTATACGTCGCCGCCCCACAAAACCGTTTGCGGGGGGGTGGGGGGGACAGAATTTCAGAGACGAACAAAAAGGATGGCCCCATTTCCTCACTGCGAGGTTGCCAAAATTCATTCCCAGGGATAAATCGTGATTTAAAAAATGGCTGGCAACCCCCCCACTGATAAAAGCATGCTACGGCAGGCCAGATACTGGGCGCACTACAGGAGAAATTGAATTAATCCTGGGGAATAGAGAGTGGCTCCCCAACTCGGCAGAAGCCTGGGATTGTTCAGGACTACCCCAGACCAGTGCTGGGGAAAAAGACAAACAAACAAAAAGAAAATAGGATAATCCACAGCTGGCTGAACAGCAGCCAGACGATGTGCTCTTGGAAGTGACCTTGGCCCACAAACCAAGGACGTGCTCAGGGACAGTGCTAGCAGCCTGCCGCTGTCCATGCTGAAGCCCTGCCGTTTTAGCTGCACTCTAAAAAGTGACGTCACCTCTTCATGTGAAGGGAGGGGGTGCAATATGAGCAGCACCATCCCCCTTGAAGGCCAGACAAGGTCAAAAAAATACAGTACAGATATGTATGCTTTTTGCACCAAAGAATCGTTAATCCAATCAGGTTTGGATTAATACTAATCCGAAAAATCATTTTCAAAATACGCACCACATAAAAGCCAAGAGAGAAGGCAGATAAATATAAGCATCCACATTAACATGCAAGCGACTCTTAAACCACGTTAAGCTCGATATCTTAGGATTAACGAGCAAAAAAATGACGGATGATCTGAGGATGACGGTGAGGAATGGCACAATAATGAACCCGATCATAACTTTACTTCTTGAAGAAGACGTTATCTTTCTCCCAAAACCAGGTGTAGGTCAGGTTGCCTGGATACGCTTCTGCTTGGCAGGTGAAGAATGCATCCTGGGATATGTTGACTGTTATGTTTTCCGGCGGGGATACAATAAATGGCGGCCCTGGACAAAAGACAAAAAACAAGAGTTAACAGATATGTGAGTGAATAAATAACCTAAAGAGGACTGAAGTGTTTTTACAACTAATTTACTTTTAGCTAGTAAATTTATTTACTTAATTTAAGTAAATTTATAAAATCTGCTTGTCCTCTAGTAAGACTGAACAAATATTTCCTCCTGTTATTAAATTATGAATATCAACATTATTATTTAATTTCACATAGAGCATTAAAGCTTCATTAAAAGCAAAAACAAACCAACAAAAAAATAATAATTAAGTTGCAATACACTTTCTACACCACCGGGGGCAGTGGTGTCCAGGGCAGGCTTCCCACAGGCACCACTTTACCTCCCACCCAATATTGTCACAACGAGTTAGCTGCAGAGCTGCCATGAGAGGTATACATAGAAAGTTTAGCAGGCTTGGAGTCTCCACCTGGTAGAGCATATGGTTGTCTGCTATGAAGCTACAGCTTAATAAGACAAATTCAAGGGGGGGGGACAAAAAATTCCTGTCATTCAAAGGTCCACAGCAGCCACTGGTGTGAGAGAAGGAGGCTCCAAAGTGCCCTTGTGAAGCCTGGGAGAAAAGTGAGTGCTTATTTGGTGCTTAATTGAATCTACAAGCTAGGAGTTTATTCTGCTTTTTGGCCACAAGAAACACGGCTCTAACTGTCCAGGTTTAGTCTTCTAGTGACATTAATCTCTGCTAAAACAGCCTAACAGGACAGGAATTCTACTCATAGTGTAAATGAAGCCAGATTTACAGAGAAGAATTACAGGCCTTCCAACCTCGCTTGTGGTATAAGAATGAGAGCACGTATAATTACCAGGCAATATGCCATTCATTAAGAAGGTGCAGCCTAAACGCAGTCTCACCACCCTGAGTCCTGATTAATTTTTCAGTGCACTGTGGGGGTCCTGTACAGACGTGTCATGAGCCTGGGGCATTAGGGGCTGAAGCCTCCAGCGAATGCGAACAAGCCCCGAATGATTTGTTTCGCTCAGATATCTTAACAACCATTCTGTCAGACTGAGAGTTCCATACATCATAGCAGTCCGAGTCCACGGCTGCATTTCCCTAAACCTTCGTAGTGTTACGATCTTTGTAACATCAGAAAGGCCAGGGCAGGATGGTTGGATGGGGCTTGGAGCCTCGGGGGGGGGGGGATGTTGGCAGGTTTTGCCAAATGGGGGAAGCAAATTTTGGAGGTGGAAGGAGGGATCAAGCTCATAATTTCACTATGTGGTTATGCCTAGTCAGGAGCTCATGAATTGATTATGCGGCTGTGTGCCTGGGGCAGATCCTCAGAGAGATTAGGTCCCGAAAGTCTTAGGATAATGTGAAGACAAGCCTGCTCAAGTCTGTCGCTGCCTGTCCAGCCCGCCGGGTCACAGCAAGTGGGTCCCCAAACCCTCAGTTCTTACTCAGGTAACACAGCACGGGTGGGTGCAGGTTAAAGCTAAGGCACCGTGTTGGAAGGTGTGTGCAAACTGCAGGGTGGTGAGCGGGTGACTACTTCCAATGACCGCCGTGTGACTTTAGCCAGACGGAGCTCCTAGTGGGAACCTTGCGGGGGGGAGATATACATCTGTGCTGGGGATGGGGAGGGGGGGTTCACTGTAATGGGCACCGATCGGATGGCCGATTCAAAACCCCGCCCCCTACACCGCCGCCGACTAATTAAGCATGAAATGCCATTTCGACATGCAGTCTGGGAGTCAAGGCTGCAGAGGGAGAACGGGTTCAGAGAAAGAAGCTTCTAGAAACAGGGAAGGAGAGGGAGAAGGAGAAACCTCAACGTCGACCCCCTGCAGCCAGTGGAAGGGCAATGTTTCCCTCATCTATGAGTTTTTTCTTCCCCAAGGTGAGTTAATTACCCATTTGGGGAAAAAACAGCCATGAACTGAGAAAGGTAACCATTAACTGGAGGCTCACAACTGGGCTTGTTATCTGCAAAGCAGCATGATCAAGTCCAGAAGAGTCAGACTGCATTTAAAAGAAGGATTAACAGTGAAGGCAGGTAAATATTTCCTCTTTCAGCTGCTCCCATTAGGGGGCGCCACAGCAGATCATCTGTTTCTGTTTCTCCCTGTCTGCCACATCTTCCTCTTTCACACCAACCACCAGCATGTCCTCTCTCTCCATATCCATAACCCTCCTCTTAGGCCTTCCTCTTTTTCTCTTCCCTGGCAGCTCTATCCTCAGCATCCTTCTCCCAACATACCCAGCATCTCTCCCCTGTACATGTCCAAACCAACGCAATCTCCCCTCTCTGGCTTTGACTCCAAACTGTCCAACCCGAGCTGTCCCTCCGATATACTCATTCCTAAATAGAATACAATACAATATAACAAATTCAATACAAAAAATATACTGTATATAATGGCACAAACTGAAAAACAACCAAGATAAAAGAGGAACAAATATGCAGCAAACTGAAGAGGAAATTTAGTTTTCGAGAAAATGTCTGTGGAAATTTAATTGAAAGTTCTTTATTGGATTACATGAGGACTGAGTGAGTTTTGGTTCCCTATACTGTACCATGTGATGAGTAAGCCTTTAGGTCATTGGCTGTCTCATCTCAAAGACAACAAAAAATGGACAGATTGAGTTTTGGAAATTTGCTCTAAAATCCGAAGTCAAGTCACTAGGGGCAGGAGGCATTATGGGAGAGTGTTTAGCCAGAAGGAGACACAAAAATACTTCTCTAAGCTAAGACAGTAGCAGCCGCTGGCTAATGGTGCTCCAGGAAAGGATGAGCACTGTTGTTTACAATGGCAGTGAGCTTTGCCCTCATCTTCTCTTTGGCCATCATCCCTAGATGTTCAGGGGCAGCACAGATGCTGAGACTCAGGAACAGCTTCTTCTCAACAGTTGTATATATACCAATTGGTATATTGGTATGGTTTGTACGCATGTTATTATTCACCATTCTGTTATTTGCTATTCATTGTTATTTATCGTTATATGTTATACATGTCCGCCGGAAGGTAAGTAAGCAAAAATTTCATTGTATTTGCGCATGTACAAAGGACAACAAAGCTTTTGAATTGTTGAATCTTTTGACCCTTTTAAATGCATGGGGGGTCAACCAAGAGGAAAGACAGGGGCCAGTTAATTGTTTCTTGGGACCCACTCAAAAAGTCATGTGCCCACCCCAGATGTTTTAAAAACTAAATCAATTGTTAGCAAGTAGAGTCAGAAGATGGTAGATAGATAGCTGGTTAGCAGAACATGCTGCTTCAGCATCTCCTAAAAAAGGAGTGCATCTAATTAATATTTAGTGTAGTGCCTGTTTGTAGCCAACAGGGGGCCCTTGCAAACGCGTGGTGTATGTGGTGGTAAGCACTGGCTCAGCAGCCAGACATGACCCCCAGACTGATTTCTCGTTCACGATTCTGCCCCGGCCTTCAAATCCATTAGCTACGGTCGTTGCGGGCTGCCCTGTCACTCTCTTCACGTGTCATCTCCCCCCATCACCAGCGACTGCCCACATCCGTACCCACAGCTGCTAGGGAAGATCTGCGTCCCCCAGCCCCTACCCCAAGGGGAGGTCCTGACTGGTGACCCGACCCACCTCGCTCTCCAAATCACTACACTGCCCCCAAGCTCCGGCATGGGTTGTCAGTGGGCCAGTCAATTAGCATCAACCCATAAAAATGACCAAACAAGCATGTAGAGACTGCTGGGGTGAGTCACCTTGGACAAGCAGACGTGTGGTGTGGACGGCCTCTCCCTGCACGCTGTAGGCCCGGCATGTGTAGGCCCCCCGGTCCTCCCGGTTGACCGACAGCACCGTCAGGCTCCCATCGCTCACCTGTGGACCAAATAATACAAAATAAGACCATGAAAAACCCAAACGTCAGTCAAAGCCAATAGATCATTACATGCTGCAAACTATTCCATTACAATGTTAACAGTAGTTTAATGTATGTATACATTGAAGCAGATGTGCATGAATATTTATTCTAAAAAGTCTTCAGAACAATGAACCTTTCTCATATACTGTAACTACTAACATTCTGAATTAGAAATAACCTTCACGGAGCAGGAGAAAGGCTTGCAAATGACTACCATCCCTACAGACAGATATGCAGTCGAAGCCATTCATGGCATTGTATCTTCCCTGACTGGTCTAAGCTCTGATGCCTGCTACATCAATATGGGCCAGCCAGGGGTCTCTGGCTGTTACATGTGTCCAGCTGACATTATAGCCAACCGGATACATGCAACAGCCAGAGATGGCCAAGAGTGGTCAGAGCCGATTTTAAGCCTGCTCTCAGGTTTCAGGGACAGGGGTTTGATGCCAGGAACAACAGGCAATTCTCTTTCTGAGCTGGGCAGGATGAAGCAATATCAAACAGCAGCGTCTATCAATGGGCTGTCCACTGCCTTCCTGTATTACAGTCCCATCATCGATGGCATTATACTGTACAGCAATTATCCCAGCCTCTAGCTGAGCATTCTGGATCTCAAGGGTCGCTAAGTGTGACCTCAGAGAAAGGAGATGGCAGAGACATTAAGAGGACCGCCGATGGCGTTGCAACCCACCTTTGTGCCACATGCTACTCTGCGTCTTTAAGCAGAAGGAACAAAGACGCTCTTCATGTAAAAGGCAATTATTTACATTTTCATCTATTTTCTGTGTTTTAAACCCCAAAGCAATGAAGCTGGTTGTTTGCCCAAGTCCCCAACTGGATCTCCCTTCCAGGGTCGCTCGCCCTGAAATCCATCTGCCTGAACCACAGATCTGTAACTGGTTTGTTGTCTCAGAATGTGAAATGACAGCAACCCGAGCCGTAATGATCAAAAGCTGAGGGCAGCATCACATTCCGCAGGACCGTAGTCAGAAATTCTCACTTTTTTTGGGGAGGGGGGGTCCTCCTCGGTACTTTTTGCCGAACAGAGGCCCAGAGCAAATTTCGAGGGATTTTAGTAACTAAGTAAGTAAGGGATTTTATAATTTTAGTAACTGGCTAGTGTCTGATAGGTACCAAATTCGGGGGCGGGGGGTGTAAAATTCATACTTTTACAGTGTAGTTACGTGCCTGGCGTCCCAAGAAGCTCATTTCACACCGTTGGGGAAGATAGCACTGGTAGACAAGTGGTTATGGGCCTGGGGAGAGCTCAGAGCGGCTCTTCACTGGTGTCACGTTTTAAGCTGACGGGCGACTGACATCCATTTAAATAATTGATTTTGTTTCTGCAGCTCATCTTTCTAGTTACGTCGAGCCAGGTATGTGTAACAACGCGGGAACCGTGATCCATGGCTGTCTGGCTTTCCTGTCCTGCAAGTCCACGGTTGTATCTTCACTGAGTTATACTACCTTAACTGGCAGGATGAGTATTATTTGCACAAACTGTATTTCCAAAAATCAATCCACGGGTGTTTTGCTTTCTGAGCCTGGCACAAAAGTAAACCGCTCCTAATGAAAAGAAGCATGAAGATGGTTTTGGGAGCACAGCGATTTAGCGATTCAGCCAAACCAACTGAGAACAATGTGGCATTTTTCGCAGGTCTAGGCATGGCAAGCGAATGCTTTCATAGTTTAAATAATTCAGCCTTGCTTGGAGCGGGGGTTGGCTGCTAACTAATGTCCCAGCACGAGGAGGTGAACACCGGCCAGTAAGGAAGATCCCACAAAGCTTTTTGGCTATAAAGACAGCACATAACACCAGGGGTATATACAGGGAGGTGGGGCCAGGTCCCCCTGGAAGTTGACTGGCCCTAGAGTGCTCCCTTCCCTGTCACTCACCGATTCAAATCATATCATTGGCTAATATAAAGGTTAGCCCTTCTCTATATATTATTGCTCTTCTAATGCCCCTACCTCAAAAAACAAATCCTAGAGTCACCCCTGATTTGCATCAATCAGTCCACCGATTGATTGACTGCTTGACACATCCCCTTGGAGAGTCCCATGCAGTTTATTGATAGATTCTGCCGCCCCCCCCTCGCTGACAGAGCACCACTGTGCCCCTCGCTTTTACATGTGGGCAGTCCAGTGACAGGTGACTGTAGAAAATTTCAACCAGCAGGCACTTTGGTTTGATCTCCTGGAAGAATCAGAATAGGCTCATCCAGTCAGTAAAATGGGCCCAGTCTGCAGCATAGGCCCAGTTCCTGAACACCGTGGTAGGGGCATTTATCCGGCGTAGTGACAGCAGATTATCGCAGATTCCATAAAACACTTCGCATGAGGACGAGGCGGCTGTTCGGGCAGCGGAAGGAGTTAAACGGCATAAAAAAAACCACTGTAAACCTTTCAGCTTTGCACAGCGGCTGGACTTTAACGGGCCTCGTAAAGAGCCGGCAAGGCAGCCTCGTCAATATCTCCCCCACACTCTCATGTAGAACCAAACGAACCCGCTCGGGAACCCGCACCCGAACTGCTGCTGCAAGCAAGCCAAGGGAGAAAACAGATGCACGAGAAAGAGAAAAAAAAAAGAAGGCAGAAAGAGTAAACGATTTGGTGAATCGATAACGGGGATCGCCGTGGCGGGCAGAGGGGAGACGTACGATGGGTAATTGAGCTGTCACTCTTTGGAAACGGAGCACATCATCTGGCGGAAAATACTGACGGGCGTGGTCCGTTTACAAAGAGCACATTGGCGTTTTCCTACTTTGTCCTTCTGCTCCCCCACACCCCCCCACTTAGTACCCAGGGCCTGCCCCATCCTTCCCAGCGATGTCAGCGACCTTCCTTTCTTATGCTTGAACCACGGTTGCCGGGGTGGTTGGGCAACAGATCAAGTGGCAAGCGTGCTTCCCCCTGGCCCGCTAACAAGCCCCCTGCTCCAGATCTTCACCTCCCTCTTTTAATTGTAGTGGTTCTGACCCGGCGCTGTACCCCCGTGTCCAATTTCTCCCAAAGAAACACAACGACGAGCACGTACTGCCCCCGTCTAATTAACGAGTGATAAATGATTCGCCCCAAAGTCGACCTTAAAGATGCCTTGCAAAAAAAAAAGGAAAAAATTTACTGGTTCAGCATTGGGAACAGATCAAAGCGACTGGCAGATCACCATAGTGCAGCACTTTTTTAGATGTGCGCCAGAGAAAAAATGTTAATTTAATCAATACATGTGATAGTTTTCAGATTAAGCCCAGGATCCTAGAAATGGCTGAATCATCTCTACAATACCGTCGCAGAAAAAGCCCCCACGCTGGGAGATGGTGACCGCAGTGAGAGGATTACACTAACCAGGCCAATTATAAAGTCAAGTGGATACACACAAGTCCAAACAATAACAGATTACAATATTTACTCATGCATTCCTGCGAATCTGAAGACCTGCCAAAAGCATTGGGAGATTCGCGGACAGAATCATTACTGGTATTTGTGATAACAGTTTCTTAGGAATCCGTTTTATTACTTTTGTTTTGTGGTGGAATTTCCAAAATTTTTACAGGCTAAAGGTAGCTGTTGGGCTTGCGATCTGCATGGCATAGCGGTGCTTTTATTAATAATGGGAATCTTTTCAATTATGCAAATCGCTTTTCTATGCTAATCACTTTAGACTGATACAACAACAACAACATCAACAACAACAACAACAACAATAATAATAATAATAATAATATTAATAATAATAATAATAATAATTTGTTGGAATGTGAGCAAATGATAAATCTCAAGCAATAATAAAAAGGAGATTGGTGATCTTAGTGTTGACCCATGGTGACTTTGTGGGGGAACGGGGTATGTACATACACTCCAACGACGAGGGAACAGGAGCCTTACAGTCCAGCAAAGCACGACAAGCAACTGTAGATAAATACACGGCCGGGAGGGATGCCATTAGTCGCATTTCTTGCATGGATCAGTCATGTGCTCGCAGTCTTGTGGCCCTGGTGTGTGCGTGTTGGTGGTGCTGGTGGGGTGGGGTATCTCCTCTAAAGCTTCTCAGTTCAAAGGACCCTCTGATCAGCAAAGCGTCTACACGTCAGACAAGACGTGAGAAACAGAGAACCTGACTTAAATGCACCTTTCCCTCTCTTCTCTGACAATTCCCCTGGAGTCTTCCAGAAGACGATCCCAGCTGCAGCAGAGCCTGTCGCCTCTCGTGGCGTTACCTACGGGTGTGTTTGCATTCTCCCCCCCCCCACCCAGAACCCCAAGGATCCACAAACGAGCAGACTGACACCTCAAACAGGCCCACTCACCTCTCCGACACCAAGTTCCGCTGTTTCCCGGCAACCAATGCACGTGATTAAGTGAATAATGCTACGCTGCGGTGATGTGCGCTCAGGGGCTCTCCCCGAAACATTATAAACACACACACACTCAGTAATGTGTGCGAAACATATATCTATGCATTATAGTTATTTAGCAAGTGACCTTTAAAGCACCCGCCCCCCGAGAAAGTCTCCACAAGGCAGAGAGCGCCCGGGGAATGCAGTGGGTGAAAGTCAGGATCTGTGAACATTTAGTCGCATGGGCCTGGATGAATGACTATACAATATTTACAGTGGGATGTACAGTACAGGCAGACCTACCTTGTATTTCCTACTCTCAGCGAGGAGCTCGCCCTCTCTCAGCCAGCTGACCACAGGCTTGGGGTTCCCGAAAGCAGTGCAGCTTAGGGTGATGCTGCCCCCTTCCTTGGCCTCCACATATTGCGGGGGTGTGTCCGTGAAAGTGGGCGGAGCTGCAGAAATCGGGAGGCAGTGAATACAGGAAGAAGTTCAGGCATGCATCTCCTTCAGGATAGATGGGGGGAGGCCTTTTTTTGAATGCCTGCCCCCTCCCCCGAAAATTTGCCCAATACCGGCTTTCCACAATGTGCCATATTTCTGAGGCTGCTCTCCGTAACCGTGGCTCGTTTTTCCGCAGTGATACATTTGTCCCCTCACACATTCATGTGATTGGATCAGCATGCAGGGCAACCATATACCAACTTGAGATAAGTACAGGGACAATTCTCAGATGTTTTAATGGGAGGGAGGTGCATAATTTGTGCAGAGGCACCAACATTATCATTAGCCAATGAGTGACAGGGGAGGGGGCACTTCAGAGGCCAAACACCTTTCAGCTGAGGCCAATGCGTCTTTGGCCCCACCCTTGTATACACCCCAGGATGAATGAGTGAAAACACAGCATCTTTAGATAATCACTGACTTTACACAGATGTATGTATACATAGACATTATTATTCTGTCTTGCCTGCAAAAAACATTTCTTCCTTCTTACCCCATGGCTTCCAGGTGCCCCCCTCTCCCAAGCTCAATACCAACCCTCCGTTATTAATCCAGCCCATACAGTATACAGGTACAGACATTTATTACCACTCAGTATATGAGTACTGCCTGCTAGCGGCTTCATCACATCTTATGAGCTTGCAGCAGGTGAAACAAAAGGCCGAACCTTATCAGTATCCAATGGTATGTTTAGAATCCGTGTGTGACATGGCAGGAGGCACTCCGAGGGCCAATCAGCTCTCAGCACTGCGTCTCACTTTCTACTGTAGCAACGTGTAGCAAAAAGCCCTGTCCACCAACTGACAAAGCACAAGTGGTCAAGATTTCAGATATTTGGAAACTGCTTTAAATAGGTCAGCCATGCTGATACACGGGAGGAGTTCAGAAGACGCAAAAAAGGGACGCTCTCCTGCAGTTCATTTGCCTGCTTACATTCATGGTTTCTGTTTTAGCTTTTATCCTTTCTGTCTGATTCTGTCTCATAAAAGGCTAAAGGTTCTTGTTCGTCTAAGTGGTCAGTGACGCTTGACCCCACAGGGGGTCACGGTAGCTGTTTCCTGAACTGTAACACATGTGCCTCACTAATGAAGTTTATAGAAAAGACCAATCATTTCCTTATTAGGATCTGTATGGTATCGATGACTCATAACTGAAAGAAATACCACCATCTGGGATTTCCCAAGGCACACCACCGTCGTATTCGCTCTGTGGTTAAACAGTTGGACAATTCGCTGGACTACTGGCAGAAATGCCAGTGCGATGTTGTGTCTATAATATTGCAGTCAGTGAACTCGCAGAAGGAAAGAGAATAAAGCATCCTGTCTTGGGGTTGATATACTATGTCTAGGACCTACAGACGACGTGATGACCTCCAGACATCGTGTTAGAAGACAGCACCACACACACAGACACACACACACACGCAAACACGCATGCACACGCACAGATTTGTATTCAAATCTTTATGGGGACCAGCCATTCATTTCTACGGGCATAACCGTAATCCCAACTATGAGAACCTTAACCCCTACCCAGCCCTAACCTTAACCGCAAGTAACCAAACAAAATACAAGGCTTTTGGCTATTTTAGTTTTTTTGATTGGATCCATAGATTTTTATAAAATTGAAATTTATATTGTGAAAAAATGAAAGCTACATTACAAGATGAAAAATGTCCCCACACACACTGTGTAACACGTTACACACACACACACTGCATGCTGACCTATGTAGTGTCAGCATGCCAGAAGGTGGTTGGAAATTCAGTTGACATTAGACTGCTAAAGGCTTTTTCTGCTACAGTAAAAGGCACGTCTGGACCAAGGCGCTGTAGCAATTTTCCGGATAGTTTAATGTTATTCTTGAAAAGCACTGAATTGTGACACTTTTCTTACACTTACTTTAATCCTTTTACACAAACACACACAAATGATTATTGAACTGTTTTTACTATTTTAACATGCTGTAATGATCAACATATCATAGAACACAAGAGATCACGAAGTAAACGACAGCAGAATAAGTGGAAAGACTACAAAAGCATGAAGCTCTGTCCGTAGGTATGCACAGAATCAGACATTTATATTGCACAATGCATTTCCTTAATTTAGTGTATATTTTAATAGAATAGTGCTATTACTTATTATTATCAATGAAAAAAATGTATGCTGATATTTTAGAATTGTGCTGATTTCTTGAATGCTTGAGATGAGAGCTTTTAGCAAACATCAAACTCTCTGGTTTTGTATCCTCTCCTCCATTGTCTTCTGGCTTTTATTCGCTTTTCAGTTATATTATTGTTTCCCATAACGATTGTTTGACAGTCAGTCACACTGTTGTTTGATTCTTTGTTATTCGCTCTGAGGCATTTATGATGGGAAGGGCCCTGTATATAAACAAACTAAAATACACTACAGTAGCTGAATTGAACATTACATCATCGATATGAGATGGTATTATTCTTATGTTTACGCCACTCTGTTTATAATAAGCCTCATCCCTTCATGCAGTAGCACTGATGAAGTCGGTGCTGTGTAATATATGGTAAAAATATCGAGAGCCATTAAATTAGCACTTAACCACGTCTGAATATTTCAATTTCCCCGAAGTTTTAAGAGGGGGATACCGTTTCCTCATCAAGAACAGCATGATTTGTTACTCCAGGTTAATAGAAATAAAAAATTCGTAACAGCGCCGTTTAATTACAACGGCTTTCCGCGGCAAACCATAAAAACGCGAGCAGGGAGGATTTACAGCCGCGCTTGGAGAGAAGTTATTACCTGCCCCGCCAATTAAGATTTGTCTTTAGCAGCCCACCAAAGGGCACGTTCCCCCCATCTCGCTGAAGGCCGCCATTAGCATAATCATCGCTCGCGCTCTCGTTTCCACGCCAACGCTCGTTTATATTCCACATCTAAATTAAATAAACATAAAGTGATGGAGCCATTAATGAAGTCACACATGATGGCGCCTGACTGCATATTCACCGAGCTGCCCCGCGTTAAAGACATGCGTCAGCATGGGAGGGGCGGGGGGGATTTGTAACACTGGTTTACCCCAACCCCTGCTTTAATCAAACCCAAGAGCACACCTGCAAAAAGATGGACACCTCTACCTAGCAGTACTGAAGAGCAGCATTGAAACACTCTGTCAAAAGCATGCAACTAGAGAAACAGTAGTCAATGCTACATGTCAAACTTCTTCAGGTGATTTGTGGGGACATTAATGGCCAAGTTACTCAAATTAATGCTAATAAGCTTATAGAAAGCTAACAATGAACTAATTTTCATTCTGACCAGCCTCATGGCCAGGTCCTTGTCTATGCTGTCTTATTCCCCCCACTGCATCGTATTGCACACTGTTAATTCTGCACTAATACTCCACTACTCGATGGTCTATTCGCTTCCTTATCGCCATTGCACTTATTTATTACTTATTGTTACTCATTCTTGTTGCACTATTTGGTCCTGCACTTTCTTGTGTTGTATTACTCTACTGTTTGTCCTATCTCCCCATGTGTCCCCCACCCTGTAACTGTAGCTTAAATCTAAGAAACTAGAGTTTCAGTCCCCAATTTTAAGGGGTCGCCTGTAACCATGGCGCTAACACCATATAATTGTTCCACATGACTTTAACTCTATGAAGGAAGGGAATTCTGTTCCATGGTAAGGTGGTGACACCGTTGCATATCCTTGGTAAGGTTGAGTGGCTAAAACGATGATGGAGAATTGTGTTGATTCAATTCAATTCAATCTAATTTTATATAGCGCCTTTCCTAACAGAGTTGACTCAAGACATTTCACAGGAGCGCGTGGCAATCCATTACTGTGTCGTTTATACACAATGGTGCATGAAACAGGGAAATGGGAAGAGGGAGCGAAAGAGTGCCAGAAGACAACTGAGGAGAGGAACCAAAAATTCCCAAGCAGGGAGAAAAAAACCTCTGGGGGTCCAAGGTCACGACTGGTTAACCCCCTCGGGCATCCTAACATTACTGCAAATAATAATAACGCAAGTACTGGGTGAACCTTGCAATCTTGCCATGTTGAGTTGGGAGCAAGATGCTATTAAATTAATTGCTCTTTGTTTTATTGGGTCTTAAATCTTTGTATATCATATTAAGCTCACCTGAATTGAAATACCTCATAACAAATTCCTTATATTCATTACCAATACCAAAAAACCCACTGTAGCAGACAGCAGCTCTCAGGTTATGAATTGCCATAATTCTCAGATATCATGTCTTACAGAAAAGATTTTGCTTGTACCAGACATCCATAATTGAAAGACGTCAATAGTTGGGGGTCATCATAGCATCAAGACCTGACCCCAGTAACATTTAAGTAGGCCGCCGGCCTGTAAGTGCACAGCGAGCGAAAACCACAACTGTCAAGCGAGAAGGTGTGCTCATTTTTCAACCTGGCTCTGGACGCCCATTATTCATTCCAAGTTTTCAAATGCTTCACCCACAGAGGTGTCACTTTGTTTGACTTATGTCCATGCCAGAAACCACGGCGCTGAAAATGATATATAAGGCTCTGAAACTGGGGAAGGGGAAAAAAAATTTATGGACAAATGTCCAAAAGGCAGATCGTGCTACCTGGATAGAACATGGAAGCGAATGTAATGGATACCGATGTGTAAAAGAGTGGCGTGATTACTCTGGGAACGAGCATGTGGGGTCGTCACAGGCTGCTGTACAGCACAAGTTTGTGGGGTTTCCCCGTAGACAGCAGCCAGGGACGGTGAAACGAAATTTGCCATTTACACAAGGATGAGCATAGGTACATTGGAATGCTTCTTTTCACGTATTCCATCCTGTTTTCCATCGAGACACATATACAGCTCAGGAAAAAATTAAGAGACCATAGCAAAATTTTCATTTTCACTCATTTCTCAAGTTATGGATATACGCCTGTGTAAAATATACATTTTTTTGCAAACTCCAGCCTGGCTGTTCCCTGCTTCTCATTAATGAAGGGCTTCTTCCTTGCTTTATGGGTCATCAGTCCTGCTTCTAGGATCCTGTTATGAATTGTCCTAGGAGTTCCCCATTCTTTTTGAAGGTCACTTGAGGTCCTCCTCCGATTTATGAAGCACTGCCAGATAAGTTGACTGTCATCTCTGGCATTAGAAAGTTGCTTCTGCCCTCTACCTGGCTGGTTTTTTCGTTATTGCCGGTGTTTCCTGCTTCACTTTGTTCTTAGTAGTCTGTCTTAGTAACCTAGAGACTGGAAGCAGCCTGCCTCACAGTATAGCCTGCTGCCAGCAAAACCAGGATTTAAAAATGCAGATAGAAAAAAAAATATCAAGTGATCCCTTAATGTTTTCTAGAAGTCTATATAAACAGCAGAAAACATAGCTTGGGGTACTAACATGAGGTCAAGCCATTTATCAGGCCCCCAGGAGCATTTCAGCAGGTTAAAGGCCTTACACAAGGGCACAACAGGTATGTGAGTATTCTGATGAGGGTGGGATTCAAAGCAACAACCATCTGAACACAACCACAGAAGCCTAACCCACTGAGCCACACTATAAAGTCAGAATTCCGGTACTCCCCTGTCTTGTGTCCTGTGCATCCTGGTACAGGCTGAAGGCTAACAGTTCACTGCAACCCTGTAGTGTAAGGGTTCTCAAACCTTTGATGACCAGGACTAGCATACCCTGTGCAAAAATTTCACAGACTGGTAAACTTGCCAACCTGGGGGGGGGGGGGTGGTCCTGGGGATGTATTGGTAGGTCATATTTACTAACTTTAGCCTGTTGCATTCCTTTCAGACGAGATTAAAAAGTGTGAATAAATGGTTGGTTGGCTTGGAAAAGGCATGACTTGGAAATATATAGATTAATTTGGGAAATTATCCAACCCTCCCCCCCATTGCCCAAGCGTTGTTTTGGTCCTGTGTGATACTGGCAGAGGGAACAGTGCTAATCATTTTACGACTGTACCACACCGGAACTGAATACATATATTTCATTTAATGCTACTGCATTATACTACACTTTTTTAATGAATGGGAATGTATCAGAAATTCTTAGGTCGATTCATATCCGGTGCCAACCCTAACACGTATCATGAAATACCAGCCCCCCCCCCCACCACGTTTGCTTTTATAGGCACTAGATAAACTAAATATATCCACCATACCTCCCCGCCTCTCACAAACACTTATGGATCAATGTGGCATGCAAATGAAAGCCTGCCTTCATCGCACTGCCCGTCTTCCTTTCTGTGTGGCAAGCTACGCTAAAGAAAGATTACTGCTAATGAACGGCAGACAAAAAGAGATTAAAGAGTGAAGGGGGTTCGTTAAGGGAGACGATTAACCGCATATATTTCTGTAATGGATCATTTCGATGTTTAAACTGTAATTTGTAATCTGAGATGCCTTCGAAGCTGTTTTGCATGTTGAAGGAAATGAATAAGACGATCGTGCATAAAAGACCTTTTTCTTTTTAAAGCAAAAAGGCCCATGATTTTATCTCTGGGAACTGCCTCACAAAATATTTTCAGAGGTTTGCTTTCCGACAGAAAATATCTTTTATGTGAATATAAGGAGAAGGTGTGGTCAAGTACTGACAATACATTGCATTCTGGGAAGAAAAGGGTGCCCGCTCGAATTCCAGGTGGGACAGCACTGTCGGACCTTTGGGGGGGCGCCTGCGAATCACTCTGGCACCCAGTGGCGTGACTGAATGCGGCACGCGCAGGGCCACGAAGATGCAAGACCACAGATCTCTTTGGATGAAGGCGTCCGATAAATGAATGTGTGGATAATCTGAGAGAATACTAAGAGTCTGCCTGACAGGCTTTTGAGGGAGGAGCGGGTGTATCGTACACCAACCCCCCCGTCCATGAAGACTGCTTGGTCCTGAACAGAGGGTCCTTTACTGCTATGGGCTGGCCAGCTGCGATGGCCCTCGCACCTGTGCTGGAATGCTCCCGCTCCCCACACCAACGGCAGTGCTTGGTGGATAAAAGGGTGAGTGAGCATGATCCAACTCAGGGACGAGCGGGATACTGGGCCGCTGGTAGGTTCAGGGGTCCAGGATGCACCTGTGCCCAAAGGGGTCTTTCTCGGGCCTGAATGCTGATATTCATCGACATCGTCTTGTTTTTGGCAGCCACCCTCTTTTTTCTATCTCTCTATTTCTCTCTTCCTTTCCCTTTCATCATCATCCCACTGACAAACCCGCTTAAAGAGAGACTGTAACTCAATCTTTGTCTCCTTCCCCAGCCAGTCCATGTGCTGTTGTGGGGCTTAGTGGGTCAGGTTGTGTTGGTGAGCTGAAGGTCGCTGGTTCAAATCCCAATGATTTGACTGTTGAGCCAGGGGAAAACCAGAATGGTTTCACAAAACTACGAGTCATACAAAGCTGGCGGTTTATGGTACATTGCTGCAGTCAGTACTGAGGTGTGATATATTCTCATTTGCCACACGTGATTACACACGCTCTTTCCCTCCTTGAGAGCCGAACCTAGTCGCCATGCGAGTGACATAATCTGCGCATTAGCTGGTGACACACTCGGCAGGTTTGCACCACCTGGGGGCAGCATGAAAAAAGGTGAGCTAAAATAAGTACTGGCGGTGGGGGGGATTGCAGCTGTGCCTAGATGCCCCCCCCAGAGCACAGGTGGGATCTCACTCCTGGAACGAAGATGTGAGGATGATGTGGTCCACTGGTGCAATGGAAACGGAAAGTACGAGCCAGGCAGAATCTGGATTTTCTGATCTACCCGCTAAAGCCCTGATTCTCCAAAGCGGGGGGGGGGAGTGCCACGCCGTCGATGACCTCATTCTGGCTGAAACATGCATGACGGTCACTCTCAGAACTGATGTTAGCATTGCTGCTAACTCAGGAGCTAGTGGCATGCCTCATTGATAATTATAACAATAACAATGCCCTAAGGCATTGTCACCAAATTCCCGCTATTTACTCCAAGCTGGTAACCATTCATATAGAGGGACCACAGCAGAGCCTCAACTCTCAACCAAAATCATGACACTGGGTTAACTGGTCCAGCAATTAAATCCCTCCTGCTCTGGGAATAAAGAGGAGCAGATCTAAACAGACCATAATCTGTGGTCGACGTACAGTTTTGTGTGGCTATATGTAACCACGGCAGTGCTGGCGGCATTAGATTTCGCGACCTGAAAAATGAAAATTACCCAAAGATAGCAATGCTTTTTTCACAGAACTCAGCCTCAGACTTAATGACACTTCAGGCCCAGAACATAGACGCCTGGTCCCAAATAATGATGGATCTTCATTTGGTACCAGAAAGCAGAATTAAATGCATCTGATCACAGCCATGTATATTTGTGCTCGAAAAAACGCAGACCATATAATCAAGGAACAATCAAATGCTGTTCAAATGAATTAACTATCCCTGTCTACGGGACTGGTCTGTGCTGAAAGAAAGGGAGAGGAAAAAAAAAGTCTTCAGCTGTACAGAAGTGAAAAGCTCAGCTAATTTCTCGGTGAGGCTGAAGCAGGACGAGCGCTTATATTACAATAAAATATATAAATAGACTGCAGTGAGGCAGGCAGAAAAAAAAACAAAGCAAATGTGACTGGAAAATTTTACCTGGCACCGGCAAATTTTACTTATTTGTTTGATTATGTGTTTTAAACATTTGTTTGTTTGTTAGTTTTCTTAGAGGATCTGGAGAAATCTCACAAAATGTAAAATGGCAAGACGTTATTTGTTATCCTGTCCCACTGTGCAGGCTAATTCATACCAGGAGGGACTCCCTGGATTGGCACCTGCCTCGAAGCAGGTGACCCAATATGGTGGGCAAGCTTGAGGATCAGCATTCTCCATGGTTGCCTAAATAGTCCAACCAAGACCCATCTACGAAGTCAGGCAGCTTGTCAGAGCTGGCTTTCAGAAGCAGTGCATTTGCAGGTAGCCATATGCTGTATTTCAAGAATTAATACAATTAAATTCAACTTATTAATTTTACAATCCAATAAAACAAAAATAAGTACCCTGGCGGTCCATGCCGTTTTGCATAAAAAACACATATTTCAAATTGAATTCTCACCATGGGAAACACAGGGAGCAGGAGACAGGGGCTGTAAAGATTCTTTACAGGATCTCTAAGATCATACAAACAGCATGTATAGCTTTCCTCAAAAGAACAGGATGTTTTCACAGTAGTTAACTGGAATTAACAGGTTGGGCAGGTGGATTGGGGGGGCACTTCTCCGTACACAGAACCAGACATCGATCGGTGCTGGGCAGAGCCATCACCACTGAGTCCGACGGTGGGATTCTACGCGTTAATTCCCCCTTTCACATGATACACCTATATAATCACCTTAGAAGGCATGATCTGCTTACATGAGTAATCCTTAAACTTTGTTCTCTTTTGACATTACTCCGCACCAGTTACCAGCGTTCGCTAATTCATCCTGCATCAAGTCTGCCGTCATGTGCTGATCTCGCTCTCCACAGCCCTTCTACCGGCCCCCAAAACCTCCTGCTTTACTCGAAAAGCTGGTTCGAAGCTGAACCTGCATTTGCAACACTTTCTTTCCCAGAGGGTTTGAGTGGCCTGTCAATGTGATTTGGTCTTCCAAGCAGAAGGCATCACTGCCATGTTCTTAATCGAATCGAGATTGTAAGAAGCGTACCTCCCATAGGGCTTTACGGACATACGCGCATAGACTCACCAAAACCCAAATACCTTAAGCTTTGGTTATTTTCTGTTGCTATGGACAGTTTTTGACAAATGGCGGATCTTAAAACCCATATTCAGAGGAACCATTAAAAAAAGAGAGCATAAAAAACAGATAGCATTGCTTTCCACACACACTGGGCTCTCATTCACCTCAGCGTCTGCCTGACAACATCAACGCCAAGAGGAAACTGAACACCCTCTCAAGCCATTCCCACCCTGACCGTGAAAAAAGAGGGCATACACTCGTCTATGGCCTTGAAATAAAGGCACTCTGTGCGAATCAAAGGCAGCACTATGACTCTGCGTGTGCTCTTTGGTTCCACGTAGAGGAAGAGAAGACGGCTGCGGAGACCCGCCAAGAGCCCGGCTTTCTGAACTGCCAAAATGGGCGCTGCAGCCCCGTTGCTATCCTGCTCCACTCAGCGGGACTGTTCCACCGTATCCATTGAACCAAAAGAGGAAGCCGACAGTCTTTCCTTCCACTAAGAGGCTAAGGTCAGGAGCAACATCATCTTGGACACCGGCAGAAATCATGATGAGAAATGTTTATAAGCCTAAAAGGAAAATAATGCAAAATTAGCATGCTAAACTAGTGTAGCATTTTGCTATTTCCTCCCCTGACTCCCTAACAGTACTGCCTTCAATCCAGGGTAAGTCTCTGTCCAGCATACCCTGTGCAGGGGATCTGATCCCAGTTTTATGGATCTTTAGGTTAGGGATTCCCAACCTTTTGACGACTATGCACGGATCAGTAATACTTTTTGGAGGGAGGGGGATTGGGGTGCTGGCTGTGAAGAGCTTGTGGTCCTGGCAAGACCAGTCTTGCTAACTTGCCTTCCAAGAACGAACTTGGGGTGCAATGAATCATGGGATTGGTCTCGTTCGGCAAGGATGCAACTGATGTATCCTTGATATTTAGGGCAGAGCAAGACCAATATCCAGCGATTTTTACCATCCTCGTGTACTTGTATTCTTAGTACTTTTTACTATTTCGTGTTTTGTGTTTTTACTATGGGACCTGCATTGGCTACCTGTGACCGCCCGAATCAGGTTCAAAACCTCAACACTCACTTTCAAAGCCAAGAACGGAAGTGTGCCTCCTTACCTATTAGCACTAATCAAGCATCATGTCACTTCTCGTCCTCTTAGAGCGACAAGCACCGCTTGACTCGAGCCACCGTTACTTAAAGGAAAATGTACATCAAGACTCTTTTCAGTGTTGCCTCCCCAGTGGTGGAATGAACTTCCTCTTGCCATCAGAATGGCAGAGTCCCTTGCTGTCTTCAAATGTCTTCTGAAGACCCACCTCTTCAAGGAACACCTTGGAGGCTAACCAGCTTATATATAAACGTTATGTTTATATTACATTTAAAAAAAAACAAAAAACAAAAAACTAACACATTCTCTTATCTCTGCACTAATGTTCTTTCTTCAACAGGGTTTTTAGGTGTGTAACCAAGCTGGCAACAACTTAGTCGGCTGACAGTTGTTATCCAAATCTAGCTTTACTAGACTGAAGAATAGTCGAGGATTACTGAGCACTGTTGTACATCGCTCTGGATAAGAGCATCTGCTAAATGCTGTAAATGTAAATGCAAATGTAATATTGGAACTGGTCTTCAACAATGGAAGATGACATAGATCGGGTGCACGAGAACACAATAGGGTCAAGTACACATTGGATTGAGATTCACCCATTGTTTATTTCTGCAAATTAACCAACCCCTCCCCCAAACTCCCAGCATTCCACGGATCACTGGTATACTAGCTGCAAACCGGCACCGGTGGTTGGGAACTCCTGCTTTATGTGGCAGACCCAAAGCCCTCCTCCCACAGCACAAAGGTGCTAATCAAGATATACCTCTATAGACATCCCTGGATGAAGAGCCCAGGTTATGTACATGTACAGCCATTTAATAGGTTAGCGAATGTTTAGTTTATATGTCACCGCGAATCTTCCCAGTAACTCTATCAATGACACTAAAAAGACGCATGGGGCTTCACAGTAGACGTTTCCAAGTAAGCCAACTGTGTCTGTAGGGACAGTGGCAGCGGGAATTGGGTTTAAAGACTGGCCAACCACACCTGACATGTGAGTCATGCTCCGGATTGGCTTGGCAGTGCTTTCGCACATTAAGGCTTCCAACCATGAACTCCCCCGAGCTACACGGATCATTGCCGGTGCTTGAGCAAATTACCAACAAGATCCGCTGCTTCCTGTCTGCCTAACCGACTTCCTGCGAACACCACCCTCCCAGCCAATAGCAGTCAGGGTGGGATCCAGATGGCTTTGACGGCAGTCCAGAGTCGTTTCCAGCAAAGCCCAGTTCATTGTTTGTAGCAGATAAAGGCATCTTGATTGTGATGCCATGTTTTAGCTATGCTTTGTGACGAGGTGCTATATTCAGATTATGAAATTGCTATTAGCTTAAAGAGATCCGATGTGTTGATCCCCCTTTGGATCATTATAAATAGAGACAGGTGGGAGGTGGAGTACTATGAACAGATGATGAAGAAGATCACAAAGGCTATTGGCTATTTGGTTTTGGCTTAAACAAACAATTACTTGAGACCACCTATCCTGAAGCTTTGGTCACTGTAACTCATGCAAAGGCTTTAAAATGAAGGTCCTTAAATGAAAGGAACAGGCTTACACACCAGTCACCCTGTTACACGATCAGTTTAACCTACTTGCATATACTCTACATATCTACCTGAACATATAACATACAAATTCAAAAAGTCATGCTGACTGAACTCATAACAAGCAGCATGTGCCTCTAAGCTTGTAAAATAAGAGATGCTTTCAGCAGTTAAAGATGGTTCTCAGTGTGATACATTAAACCTTTTATAAACATCCCCACCGATACTGAGGTTTTATACCCATGCTGAACAACGCAGGGCAAAATACCCCACGACAACATCGTATTCATCAAACATTAACAGTTACAATTAAGGCTCAGACTAGAACAGAAAATGATGTAATCATGCAGACACGGGAATACTCATTATCCCACAGTGAGTCGAAGACTGGAACATTTCTTCAAAAAAAAATGTAATTGTCATCATTATCGTCCCTGTGAAAGGAACCAACGCACCTTGTCTCGGGCCCCTATTCTGCAGCGCTGTTCCTTAATTAAACTCGAGCTAGCTGCTATCTAATTAGCACCCAGCTGACCTGACGATGACGCCGTTCATCACGCGGGAGACCAGGGGAGCATACATAGGGACATTCTTGGATATTTTATGATGGGGGCATAAGAGGTGCAATAATTCATAGAGTGGCTAACCTTATCATTAGCCAATGATATGTTTTGAATCAGTGATTGACAGGGGAGGGGTCACTCAGGGGGCCAATCAGCTTTCAGCTAGGGCCAAGGCCCCTATAGGTCCTGTATATGCCCTTGGCGACACATCCGCAATATCTGATTTGGTTCACTTGGTCCTGGTTCCAGAGGAGGCTTCTAGAGGTGCCTGCCTCTTCCAGGTCTCTTGACATTTATCGCCCCTGCGGTACTCTCGCCTCCAGAAGTGGGTCGCGGATTCCAAAAGGCTGACTTGCTCGTTGGATAATCTCAAAAATGTAACTTGGGCTTCTTATGTAATTCTGTTAAAAAAGTACAGCCCTTTGGGATCTTTTAAAAGCTTTGTGTTTGGAAAATTATGTTGATTCATTCCTGTTTAGTTTCCGTCTTTGCCGGGTCTGTGTAGCCATTATGGCACCTACACAAATATCCATTTCAGAACCACCTACAACAAAACTGCATATGACTTCTTCACACAATAAACACTAAAATTAAAAGTGACAATAGGTGATTCAACAATCTCCTCTAATGTAACTGAAATACTATTTCCCATCATATACGTTTCATTTATTTGGTAGACATTTTTATTCAAAGTGACGTATATTTCTTGAGAAAGCAGGGCCAGTCAGTCCCTGGAATGAATGGAGGTTAAAGGCCTTGTTCAACCGCCCAACGGTGACATCACTCTGCTGATTCCGGAAGTCAAACTTGCTGCAATCACGTGCACAGCATCCTAACCCTTTGAGCCACACACCTGTTCAAAACTGCTGGCAGCGATGGGATTCAACCCCGTGCACTCAAAGAGACTGAAACCTTAATCCAGCATCATACACAACTCGGCCACACTACCTTAATGGGAGAGGCTAAACCTATATAACCTGGGATGAATGGGAGTGGTCCTTAGGGACTTAATACATATGGGAAATCCCAGGAATCGCTATATACCAAGGCTAGGCAATTTTATCCTCAAAAGGCCAGTGTGTATGCAGGTTTTTGGGATAACCTTTAGGTGAGCTGTTCAAACACAGGTGTGAGGACTCTTCAACCAATCAGTCCACTAATTAGTAATCTAATTAGGGAATTGCAGCGAAAATCCACATACACACACGACGGCCCTTTCTGGATAAGATTGCCCACCCCTGCTATATACTGAACAGCAAGCTTTACATGCGACTCGTAATTCTGGTTTTGTTTGTTTCCATATCTTTCGGTGCTGTTCCTAGTTTTACTTTCCCCTAGCTTGACGAACCACCTTGAGTCCTGCTCCTATACCAGGTGTTTCTAGAATATTTTAAGGTGGGGGTGGTGGGGTATAAGAAAGGCCATAATTCATACAGAGACACCAACCTTATTATTAGCCAATGATTTAGTGAGAAGGGGCAATTCTGGGGGTCAATGAGCTTTTGGGTGGAGCCAGTGCCCCTGTGGCCTCACCTATCCTGTACACCTTGTTCCAGAATGTTCCATCCTGATTGATACCTGTTTTCTGTCCAGTGGACTCAGGAGAACCTGGCAGAATGGGTAAGATGGACAGGGTTTGGAACGCTTTGCAACAGTGCTGTATCTCGTCTTACCGCAATAAAACCAGGTTCAGCGAAACTTGAGTCTGCTTTGTGACAGGCTGCAATGAAAGAGACTACTCAATTATTCATGTAAATATTCATTTAAGTAATTTGCATACGATTTAATGCAGTTTGATTGGATCTACAGTATCTAAAGCTACATCTCTCTTAAACCTGGTCAGAAACAACCAGATAGATCCAAGATGTCCGTGCCCTCCTTTCTGCCAATATTGTGCTAAATCCCAAGGGATACTGAAATCGTTTAACATGGATTCTTTTTTTTTCACACTCCAGGAAAGAGAGTGTACAGGCGCATGAGAAATGTTCTTGACAATAAAATGTGTCACCTCGTCTGGACAGGTGACATTTACGTCTATAAAAAAAAAATAACTGCGGAAGGAGAAAGAGCTCAGCTTTGTTTCTGAAGCCCGCCTTAGAGAATTTGTACACAGGCAAAAAATTTGGCTTTTAAATCAATAACTACTTTGGGAGCAAAATTCCAAAAGGTAAAATTTCAGAAGGGTTAGGTGTTATAGCTGATCATTCAGCCCCCATTTTACGGAATGGGAGATTTGTTAATCAGCACAAAAACTGAATAATATCTCAGATTCAGAAGAACTAAACAAGCCGAACGGACTTGATTCTGTAACTGAAGGCACTTCATTGTATTATTATGTACACAGTTTATTTATTATATTGTCGTCATTGTCCTTGATTGTCTTGCGCGACACCCAAAGTAAATCCCTTGTATGTAAAAGTACTTCTGCAAGTGCAAGGTGTGAGAGTCCAGAGTAACACAGGTGAAGCTGACCAAGAGAAAACGGATTTGGATTTTCTTGGCACACTGAGTCTCCTTGAAGCTCAGATCATTACGTCATTCCCGACTTCGCTCCGACGCCCAGAAGAACGTGTCTACTTGCAAATGAGCCGTTTACGGCTGCGTCAAACTGTGAAAGCACGTCCAAAAATATCCCCGGTGTCAAATTAGCGTGAGTAGTACTATGCTATGCTAGCAACATGTGAGAGAACTGAAGGCCACACCCCCTCTCCCTGCACTGCATCGGTGCCGCGATAATCTGTCCTTTATATGCTCTGGATCCACGCCACTCCATCTTTCCTCCATCTCTCCGGACGGCGGTTGAATCGTAGAGGGATCAGCAGATTGCTCTGGATCACGGATCCGTTTAACAAAAACAAAAGAAAAGTCACCAAAGATTTTCCTTCCTTTTCTGCTTTTTAAGGAAACTTTGTCATCATTAAACCTATGCCACAGTCTATATGGAAACATCGCCATGGGTTTATCCCTGAGGAGCAATACAATGATACCAGTGTGGATTAAGGGCTATGAGAAAGAAGCCTTCGGAATCCCGGAGGAATGACAGATGCCTGTGCATTGAGCAATTCCAGGAATGTCACCTGCATTGGGGCTTGAATGGTCCAGCTAAATCACACACATCTCCTCAAACGTTGCTGATTATCACTTATCCACATAAGGCTGTGGAGATTTAGAGCGGGTCTCCAAAGTGAGAGAGCGTCACTTAAGGCAAAGCAGCAGACAAGTCAGCTGTTTGGAGTTGGACTGCCAAAGGAGAAGGAGCTCCACAACGGTTAGGGTTGGGCCATATATATAAAAAACCTAGCCACAGTATCCTAGGCGCATACAAGGGCACTGGCCCCAGCTGAAAGCTGATTGGCTACTGCAGTACCCCTTCCCCTGTCACTCACCAATTTAAAACATCATTGGCTAATGATAAGAAATTAAATAATGCTTTATTTGCCATTTACGCAAGTACAAGCACACAGGAATGCGTCTTTTTGCGTATTCCATCTAGCTCCTCTTTGTGAAGTTGATTTGCATCCGCGCACACACACACACACACACACACACACACAGACAGGTACATTGCTTATACTATTGCCATTACATCATTTCCTTACTGCGCATCTTGCCCAGCCCACTTCACTTGGAGCCCACGTCTCCCATGCGGATTACCAGTGTGCGGAATATCAGCGTGAAGAATTTCACAGGAACACTGCAGTAGTGAGCGAGATGGAGAGTGACATGGACAACTAGTGAGCTTGGGTGGGGGGTGGGGTGGGGTGAGGCATTACATCAACCTGCTGACAGCACCAGTACAGCACTACTTGGTGATCTTCACACCAGCCAATCACAAACGGCCTGCAAATCGCCCCCGACAACGGGCCACAGCACGTACTGCGCGCGGCAACATTATCCATCATAATTACCGCCGGAAGCTTCATCGAGTGGCGATGTGGACATGCTCGCGCGGCTGACTCTGCAGGCGACAGCGTTTCAGAGAAGCCCGGCCGTGTCCTGTTCCGGCACCTTCTGTAAATGGCTAATCAGACAACCAGTCTTAAATATCTCACTGCTGATTTATGTCCCTCATTTCCAGATAACCTTCACACAATGAGGCTGGTTTAAATGATGCATTTAAACCGTGGGTACAGGAAATGCGACGCTTCAGTGTCACTCTGTACATATAAAAAAAACTAAAAGGCTCTCATTTAGTTTCTATAGCCAAATTACTGACTGAAGTGTACTTTTACAACATAAACTCAATCAGATGTAATTTATCAAAGTGAAACTATGAGGACGTAACCTCAAACTAGTCATCAATGTGAATGAGCCAGTCATTATGAGATTCTATAAATTGCACTCGCTTGACGTCTCTGATCAAACCATCACTTCAACACTTCATCTAGACTGCGTCAGAAAGCCTCCTGCTACGGAGGCCCGAGAATTTGTGCATTCGTCACCCGATGTTTTTCGGGCAACGCACAGGACTGGTCCTGGACTCTGAATTCACTTCACTGTGAGAGGAAAGTGCTAAACACATTTAATGAACAGAGGCATGATGCATCAAAGCTGACAGCAGGCATGACCAATGTGCCCCGCCCACCTACTGTCATTGGTGACTTTATAAGTAGCAGGTAGTGAATGAAAGCAGCCACATTTTCCCACTGCTACATAGAGTAATGCAGCCATGCAAGATGTACAGGTCATATTCTTCATGTGATCAATATGTAGGTGGTACAACATGACTTCTGTGTTCCATGGTGAGGTCTCTGTGGGTCTAGCTAACCTCAGACTTTAAAAACCCCAAAATCGGGTGGCCAGAAAATCCATGTCAGGGAGAACACTTTGAGCTACTTCAGGTTTACAAACTGCTTTAAAACTGAAAGGTTCTTGTACTTGGCTAAACAGTTCAATTTTTCTTGCGCTTTGACTGGTGTGTTTCCTTGATTGAGAGGACTCATCCAGCTGTTTCTCACTAACATTAGTGACACATGCCTCATTATAGGAGACTGACCAATCAGCACAAAGCAAGAACTCAGAGCTTAAGTGAAGTCCAGGTCCTTTTAATTGAAATGGTAGTTTACAAATCCTGTTCTATTTCAAAGTGTCCTCCCTGACATGGATTATCGGGCTACCCTAACCCTGATGGCATTTATGGAAACCTGCTTACGAGGTTGGCAACATGGTGCAGTGGGAAGCACAGTCGCCTCAGGGTTGCCCCGTGTGTGGGGGGGGTTTACATGTTCTCTCCAGCTTGTGCGGATTCCCACACTCCAGTTTCCTCCCACAGTCCAAACATTTGCAGTTAGGTGAACTGGCATCTCGAACCTGCCCATATTGTGTGCTTGTGTGCATGAGTGTGCCCGGTGATGGGTTGGCATCCCATCCCATATGCTGCCTGAGATAGGTTCCAGTCCCCACCCCCCATGACCTCATATTGCAGAAGCAATTGAAAGATGGTTGGATGGATGTTTACAGCAACAGACTGACATAGTATTATGCATTAAACAGCAGTGTAATGTTCTACTGTACTCCTAAAGGCAGACAGAAGATATCTATGGGTCCATCACTCACTGTACCTGTCAACACCCAACCTCAACTATGAAAAAGAACTTTGTAGCGAAAAGAACCATGAATCTTCCTTCTGTTTCACGCATGTCATCTCCATATAGCCCCCTTCCCATAACTAAACAATTAACTAAGAAACCAAGAAGACTCTCAGGCAGGGGTGTGGCCACAGGGGCACTGACTGAAAGCTGATTGGCCCCCGGAGTTCCTCCACCTCCACCAGTCACCGATTTGAAACATATCATTGGTTGGCCCCTCTATATGAATTATGCTCCTGATCTAGAATCTTCCTTGCTGTCAGGGATCCCCAATCCTTTCCTCATTCCACTATTAAATGGACAGGAAAACAAATGTCAGGTGCTTCGCCTGTGGCAGACATAAATCTTGCATCGTTTTCCTGGGAAAGGCAACAGCCCTCGTACTGAACTCATGGCCTCTTTCCAAGATGAGACACAGCAGTTGATCGGGGGTTAATGTACTGCAACCAGCAAGGAGGGGGAGACAGGGTGCATTGGGTGGGGGGGGGGGGGGGCAAGCTTACCTTTCAGAACTAGGTCTGGCAATTGCACGACTGCAACCTATTGCTGAAGCTCAGCTTCTTATCACTTGTACATTCATATTTTTGTCTATGCTCCTGCTTGCAGATCTTTTTTTAACCTCACATGTTTTATGTTAGGTTATTCTGGGTATTTACAATGCAGAACTACCAGATCTAGAAATGCATGTCTTTCCAAGCACAGTCAGGTGACTCCTCAGATGAGATAGCTTTTAGTTTTGACCTGAATGCTGATGGCATGTATCGTACTGGGTCTAGAGATTCATGTGTTCTCTGTAAATAATGTGACAGATCTACTATAAATTTTCAGATTCAATGTGACTTTGGGTAGGCACTGAATATATTTTTCAAAAACTGTTGTCCGTACATCTTCCTGCTGTGCAGTAGGAATGCCTACTGTGAGACAATTAGGCATACGAAAACATCTAACAGTAACAAGAACCATATAATGACCTTCAACATCCATGTAATGACAGTTTGTGGGAGTTTTACTTACACAACAATGTTCTGAGGGCAGACCTAAAAATGATTGGTTTAGAGAGATAACCAATCACATTGGAGAGGTGGTGGGTCCAAGCAACTAGAGAAGGTGTGACCAAAACATCTGATTGGATGGTCATGCCACCTCTAGTTGATTGGACCCACATCCTCTACAATCTAGTTGGTTATCTCTCTAAACCAATCATTTTTTGTTTTGCCCTCAGAACATTTTTGTGTAATCAAAACTCCCTTGAGCATAACGACACAAACACCAATAGACACTAAGAAGTGCACTCTGTTAAGTTTACAGACACACTATCGCACGGATATTCGGTATAGTGTGGCTGTGGAGCAAGAAGGCATATAGTTATCTACTATCAAAGGATGCTTCTGTTCATCATTCTGAATCTAAATGATTCACAGAGAAGACAGTAGAAAATGCCTTGACGCGGACAGACGTAACGCACAGCTTCTGTCCTCTGTGTCAATGCGAGGTGTGACGATTCTTGAGGGTGAACGGGAAGCTTGGCCTATGAGAGTTGATGGTCCGGTGCTTGGATTCTTATGTATCGGTTACGTGCACCTAGCCTTGGTGTGTAGATTGGTGTATTGGGTTGTAGGTTCCACCGGCAAAAGCCACAAACCTCAAGTTGACACCAGTACCAATCCATACAAAGTCTGAACTGCCACTCACAGCATGTTCTTTGATGCTCAGGCAGATAATGACGTCCACAGGGGTGCGGTACTAGAAAGGATGGGTATGTCAGAGAAAGGATACTCGAAAAGTCTGTAGGAACTCTCTTCAAGGATATTAAGCATCGCTTTCCCTTTGCTCACCATTTTCCAAAAGCTTGCAGGCGATGGTTGCAGCTAGAAAGGTACCTCAGAGGACAATGTGGAGCAGGTAGCAATAAAGCAGTTCATCTTGCCTTCTACTTAAGGCAACCATGAATTAATTTTGATTCAGGCAGTCCTCAAGTTAAGAACGTCCAATTTACAGACAACATGTACTTGCGAAAAGACTGCCATATAGCCTATTATATTAAAAATCCAGGTTAAATACGGTTCAATAGTTCATAATAACGAACAAACGCACTAATGTGTGATGCTCGTTAAAACGTTGCGTGGCTTCAGTGGTTTGTTGGCTCGTGGTACAGTATTGTATGTAGTAACCTTTATTATTACTGTATAATAATGAATAATAATTATTATTATTATTACTGTATTATTATTTGTCCAACTTACCTACAAATTCGACTTAAAGACTTAGGGATCGGGTCTTATTCGTAACCCGGGAACTATCTGTACTAGGCAACCCTGGAGTACCTGCAGTGCCTCTATGCGCGCTATAAAACCATCCAGTTCTATATTTAAATACATGAGGCACTGGCCTGATGATTCAGGTTAGCTGACACATTCCATTCCATCATGAAGGTGCCAGAATTTTGGGAAGGGGATATTCTGCTTTGTCATTAGGGGTGGATTAATAGTGGAATAACTGCCTAGACTGCAGCCTAGGGGCCCAGAGTGATCAGGGTGCCTGTACTGGCCACCTAGTTTTTTTTTTTTTTACAACTATTTAAAATGATCCATTGTTGGTCCTTTATTTGTCTGCGAGTTGATGATTTGACCCTCTATGTAAAGTTATCTCTGATCTATGTTATCTATGTTAAATGTGTCTTAAGTGCACACTGTGGACGCAGTTGACACGCACTGGATCTGAGTGTAACGTGTTAAGGTTACCGCTACTGAGATGCGTTAATTAAAGGAGGCCTCTGTTGCGCTCTTTCTGGTTGCTGCATATAACTGATGTGAAACTGTACGCTTGCCGGTTTCCTGTTCTTCTGATGTGACTGCTCTCGCTTGATATAACGTCACATTCTCTTTGACTTTGTAGAAATTATTTTATAGTTACTAATATTTGATAGTTTTATAGTTAATTGTTTTATAGTATTGGGGAGTAGGGGCAGAAAAGGGACCTCAAGAAGGTGTAGCCTAGGGGCCCCTGAACTCACTAATCCGTCACTGTTTGTCGTAAGCACTGAGCAAAGAGTCATAATCTGGCAGAGGGCCCTCAGGCTGTAACCCCGGGGCCTTTTGTTAGCTATTGAGCTGGGAAGATGCAAGAACCATGACCAGGACACATCATCTTGTTTCTTTTGGAGATATTGCCTTTGGGCAGTCACGGGACAGTACCCTTCAATACATGACTCATCAAGTTATTAAAATTGAACTAATTAAGGACAGATCATATGGGACACAGACATAAAAACCGTGCAATTGCCGGTACCACAAAACCATTAGGAAACGTTGTTTCAGATGGCTCATCATAACCTGGCAGCTAAGCAACTGGCAGAGGTAACAACACTTTAAAGGTTAACAGCATGATTCAATTATCATTTGCATAGTGATATGTAGGGGGGTATAAGCTGCATAGATTCCCAAAAGCAGGAACTCTACGCAATATTTAAGATTATACAGGCACTGGTATACTTTTTATATCATGTCAAAGTTCTGATAGATCAAGGCACATCTTTTATTTTTCATCACATATTGAACTTAATATTGCCTGATATTAAAAATCAGGAGAGATTAATCAGCCCTTTATTGTTCCGTGTTCAAAAGGTTCCCTAGCCTTCCAACAACGTATTGCTGAATTATTATGTAGCCAGAGGCCACGGGGAACCTTGCACCTTATTAAACAACCCAGAGACGAGGGTGCAAGACAGTCTAAGAATGAGGTACATGCAGAACAGAAGACCTTTCACAAAAGCTGGTTCTGCGAGAACATTTGTGTCCAGGCTAAGATGGACAACAATGCATTCAATGACAGTGGTGAAAAAGTGACTGTGCACTGGAAAATAAGCTGCATGTGTTAACCTCTACCATTCTAAATGATCTGCCAAGTGGCAACAGCTCCTTAGGTCACTTAAGATGCTGGGCCCAACAAAATGAGTAAGAAATGGTCCAGGTATGATGTCAACATCCTGACAGCATGGAAGGGAGTTGCACCTGTGCACTTGGCTGCACTAGAAACCAAAAGTATGGTATAAGGGCCACAACCTTCGAAAGCAACTAATCCTGTTTTAGTCCCATGTGGTGCCCGGCTTATTCCAGTGCAAATAACACAAATAAATCCAATCAGTTTCTGGATGTGTGAACCCTTCATCCTGGGGTCTTGCCTGTCCTATTTGCCTGTGCCAATGAAAAGGTAGTTTGGGTAGAACTGATTAAAAAGTTAAACATTCAAGAAATCTTATAATAACTGGAGCAGCCCCATAGTACAAGGTCCAAAACCTGATTTAGTTTTATGCAGACTAACGAAAAATTCGCAAGATTCCAAAATGCAATATGTATTCTATGCGCCAAATCAAAGAGTTCCTGGGTATGTAAGTCATAGCTCGACTTTATTCAGTTCAGAATGTGAAGCAGTACTGCTTGCAGAGTCCCTCAAGAGTAGTCTGAGAAAAAAAATGAGCCTTCTCTTCTCCATTTGGATTCCACCAGTTTCGCAATATTCCATTCGTGTTGCATAGGCCGTCAGCCATTTTACAGCATCCAATGGACTGCACTTTTCTTATCACAATGCCATCATTCTGTAGAATAATGGTCACCCTCAGTGTTTGCAGCATTTGTAGGACAAACCTCACAGCCAACCCCTGCAAAATGGGCAATTAGACAAAGGAAAGTATGCTATCTGGGGTTAGGCTGGCAGATTCAAACCGAACATCATAAAATAGTGATGATGGCTGCCTGCTGCCACCCAAAAAATGCATGGAAAGTAATTTGTGGGTGTTAGCAAGTTATTAGTGAGTTCTTTAAAAAAAAATTGACAGGAGAACCCCTTATTACCAGGAATTATCAGGAATTCCCAGCTCTGGTTCAGTGGGCAGCACCAGGCCAGACAGAGCAGTCCTGCCCGTTAACGCAGAACTCTTTGGGGGCCCATTCTTAATGGCTTTCCCATCTCTTTAACAGGCTGACAGAAACGCTGAATGATCCATTTTGCAACTGCACATATGTTTCACATATATAATGGATATGCATGTGGCGCAAATTATCTTTATTCTGCAAGCCGGAACATTCTCCAGGTGTTAGACACCTCTGGGGTTTTGTGTACCATTTTCTAACAGGTTTTGGGAGAGTCTCTGTACTTTACTCACTCAATTCCAACAAATCATCTGGGAGTCCAACCTACCGTTTACCGTGAGGTGCACCCAGCTGCCGTTGTGAAAAGTGTCGTACTGTTGCTCCAGCATCAGGACCTTGCACTCATACCAGCCCTGGTCATCCGAGCGCACCTGCTCGATCCGCAACGAGGACTTGCCATGCAGGCTGGCCCGACCTGCAGAAGGGGGGACAGAGTTCCATCCTTTAGTGGTGAAGTAAGTAACTACTCACATTAATACTGATACCACATCGGTTGCTCACATAAGTAGGTTAATGAGGCATAAAATGCACAGAACTGACATGATGTCCCCTTTGATTAAATTGTCAAATGTTTGACACTCCCATATAACAGCATTTGTATTAGTGGGCTGGCAGAAGGAAGAAAAGGCAAAATCACATTTTTACGATTACCGGTGCAGATAGGAGAAGATAGAAGCCACTGTCACATCTTTCTGATACAGTTAAACTCAAGGAAGGGACTATTGATGAACAGATACGCCCTTTAAATCCTTAGCTGCATCTGAGAGCCATTCTAGGCAGAAAAAAAGCATATAGATAAAAATGCCATTCAAACAGACATTCAGTTTTCAAGGGTCAGGATGTGAATGAAAAATGACTTTCTTCTAACAGCCTGGAAATACATACCAGAAGAATGGCGGTGGTCAGAGATAAATAGTAGGGCCTTCGGTCCAGGCACAATAGAAAAGAGTCACATCTTAGAGAATTTCTTTTTAACCTTTCTGTTTTTAAGGCTTGCAAAGTTACTATAAGATATATCATCCCCCACGATTCCTTGAAAAGAATGTTTATAGTGCAAAATACTTAATGAGAGAAATGTGGCCATGTCCATATTGAATTCACCAATGTTTACAAAGGCATCAGTGATAACTAACAGGCAAACCAGATTTTTAAAAGTCTCCAGCTGGGACCCCAGACTTCATCCCACACTTTACTGCCTTTCGGATGACTCAACCTGATTTTGTACCAGAGCCCTGAATACCGTGTGTTCCTCCAATCAGAATGAGAAAAGGGGACCAGCAGATTTCCACCAAAGTCTGCCACTTTACGTTGGCAAAGGAAAGCCTGCCAAGAGTCTGGTTTATTTTTAAGCCCATGACAAACCGATGATAGGAATGAGGTGGGTGGTGGTGGTGGGGGGGGGGGCACTCACATGAGGTTGAGAGACACCGCACCATGCAGCCTGAGTCCCATAGAACGTATGCCTGATCCCTCAGTCTGGGTTTTGATGGTTCACCTCTTCTTAGATGCCAACAATTCATTCCCATCCTCAGGTTATCGTTTGGTTGCATTTAGGTTTGGTCCACAGCCCACAGAGAGAAGATGTTGCTGCTACCACAGAATATGGGTGCCTGAACATGTCCCATAGCTGCAATAGCAGGTGATCAGGACATTGCCATGCTCTGGGGAGGTCAATCCCTCCTCTTCGGCAGAGGGGTGAGGGGGGTTGGATTCGGGTTGTATGTCTCTACCGTGCTGATACCTGCTGCAGGAGCAGAACACGGTTTGGAATTGCATCAGTAAATGGCATCTTTGCTGAGGGCAAGGCGCTCACTTGTAACGGTATAATAGCAACACTGACAATAAGAGATACTCAGTTCAGCACGTCGATCCCTTCCAGGCCAGACGGAGCTCCCGTAAGACACAAGACCCATACTGTCAACACTGTCAGGCCGCCTGCATTGACACATTCGGTCTCTCGCAATAGATATTTGAGCGTGTGGCCCATCAAGAGACGCTTTGTGGTGAGTGCGCAGGCAGGTGGGCGGCCAGGCTGGCTCATTCCCAGGGCCGGCTGGGAGATTAAGGCCCCGGCGGTGGCCAGATGAACTCCACCGGATGAGTCGACAAAGAGTCGCTGTGGCCCGACACAGGGCGCCCTTTTATAGGGAGGAAGTGGCATCCACGATAGTCATCTTCACAAGTCCACTACTGTGCAGAGTCTGTGAGACGGTGTGCGAATGCCATGGAGGGGTGCCAGGAAATCCTCTGTGAGCAAGACAGATCCCTCAGGCTCACTTGTTAGTGCGTTAATACCAGTTTTTCTAGACTCTTCTTTTAAAGCTTGCAAACAATATATAATCTGTAAAAGCTGACACAAAACTGCAACAAAGTGGAAGACATGGACTCTTACAGGTCCTGTAGGAGTTGTGCTAACACAGGGGCTAAAATGGTGGGCAGGAGGGTGAATTGGTCATATTGCTGAGGCACACCAAGGAGAGCTACCAGTTTATAAAATTCTCATTTAATGGAAGATGGTTTGGCGAGGCATTGTACTCTTTTTCTCACTCTGGCAACAACTCCACAAGTCCCATCATAAGGGGTCCGACATGAAGTTCATAAATCTGAGGCTGGCAAATCCTCATTTGAATACACATGAGAGGATCATCTGTTTAAAATGTAAAGATGATGCTAGGGGCAGGCTTATCAGCTGTCATTGCTTCCTCGCTTTTAGAAAGCTGACATGGTTTTAAATGGTGCCCTTTCAAGCGCATCCGTCTTAAAAAAACATAATAATAAAATAGGACAAAAAAATATCATCCTGTTAGCGCTTCACCTGCAGCACTCCGACCTGCTATCATTAGCCTGCGATTCTCAAAGCAGAATGATGTCATCACTGACTGTCTCATCTGGGCCATCCCCTGTTCTTTTGTCATTGAGAAACGACCTTCGTTCTGTAAATTCCACAAGTACCTCTGAATTACTCAACGGCTATTAATCACACAGAGAGTGAGCGCTGATGCACTGAGTAACACACGTAGAGCCGCACGCTACAGAATGATTTAACGAAACCAATCCATCCTCAGACAAAATATCGTTCCGTTTGTGTGGAGTAACCGCAGTCAAACGGAAATTATCCTCATCTCAGCATGTCGAAAGCGCGAGGCTGGCACGGCAATAAACACATCTAAATATCCAACAAATTTTGTGATATATCTGATTGCTAAAAAACAAAATTAAGGGTTCTTACATGGCACTTACAGTCACATTGCATTAAGTCAACGCTAGAACCCTGCAACCTGATTTACATTATATATCCAATGCTACATAACGCATATGTACTTCCATGTGAAAGTCTTTAAACCACTCTAATTTTGCAGACCACTGGAGGAGAAAAGAACTCCCATGTTCTAAGGGCAATACCAGAAGGTCTCAATTCACTTCTCTGAACTAGGTGTGGCAGATGGAAGGGTTACCTTTTCATAATACATTTTTGGCAAAATTACAGCGAGATGTTTAATACCCTAAGAGTTCCACGGAATCTTTAGAATAGGTTCCCATAGAAATGAATTCCAAAAAACAGCCTTTCGCTAATAGACGGTATATCTGCACTGACAGATTTGTGTTTAGCTCCTGTGTGTCTTAATCGTTACAATCCTAAACAGGAACATCGATCAGCATTTTTGCAGAATTTTGATTTTGTAACACTTGATTAAAAGAATGCAGATCTGGTGATCTGGTAAAATAATCCAGTAATTCAGCCTCAAATAGTCACACTTGGCCAGAAGAGACACATACAGGCATCACAGCAAGTGTCCAATAGGCTATTTGTGAAATGGTGCCCTTAGCTGTCAGATTAGGGAGGTGCGAGTGCCAGAGGGTGATGGACAAGCCAAAATGAACCAAGGGACCATGCTATCCCGCTTACCGGCATACTCAGGATCCACATGTGGGGGGTAGAAGCGAAAGTTGATGAAGAACGGGATGGGAACTCCAAACTTGAACCACTCTACCACATAGGGCTGGCCGTTCAGGGGATGGGCCACGTCACAGTTCAGGATGACGCTCTCTCCAGCGCGCGCGGTCACAAACTGGGGCTCCTCTCGCACTCCGTGGGCACCTGTGAGGGTGTGGCGGGGGGGGGGGGGAGGGGAGCGGACAGAAAAAATTAGGGGCGTGTGCACGAGCTGGCGCTGCGG
>JAAGVU020000038.1:20396148-20406971 GCA_011763525.2 Mormyrus iriodes
AACACCCCTACTCACCAACAACAGGCAGTGTGTATATATATATATATATATATATATATATATATATATATATATATAAAAAAAAAAAAACAGTATCTTAGGTGTATCTTCAGTATCTTCAGGGGCATTTGCATGGGCTCTGGCCCCAGCTGAAAGCTGACTGGCACCTATTGTACCCCCTCACGTCTCAAAACGTATTATTGGCTAAGGATAAGAAATGAAATGAAGAAAATATGCTTTATTTGCCATTTGCACAAGGTCAAGTACATAGGAATACTTCTTTTAGCATATTCCACCCTGCCCTCCTTTGAGAAACACACACATATACACAGTCGAGAGTGAAGCTTGTGGTCCCTTTGTATTCATTTTGGACCCTTATTACAACCCCAAAATATCCCAGAATCACCGCTGCTAGACTTTAATGTCCAATGAAAGGCAGATCTTGTTTTGTTTCTGTCTGTAGAGGTCTTCATAATGGCTATTGCTTTTCACATCCAACGGGTCACTATAGTACCGTGTGATGTCTTGCCTGCATATAGTTTCTTTTCCCCCCAAGCTACATGGATATATACGGCATGCTGAGTCCTGTGTTTTAGTTTTTGCTGATGTCAGAAGTGTGGCGCGTACCATATAATGAATTTATGGGAACAAAGCCAACAATAATTTGAGACTGGGCCCGACCAATTTCATAAGGCAAACGTCCAAAGGATGGGAAAAAAAGGTGAAGTTGTTGACTCCTCTCCTGTTAATCATTTAAATAGTATGCTAAACGTTTAGACATTGTTAGCTAAAGACACAGAAAGATGTGCATAAGTGAATGATGCCAAAACAGAAATTCGGGAAAAGAATTTAAGTCATACTGCTGACTGTCTAAGGCGAAGACACTGAAACTGGGTCTGAGTCTGAGTCTCGCATGGGCCTGGTCCGCTAGGAATATAGCGCAGATGGCTGGAAATGGATGGGGATGCCACCAGTCATCAGAGGATACAAACCGGGGTAGTTTCGCATAAGTACAGGACAGTAATAAATTACATGGGCACATGGTCACTGTAGATTAAGAAAACCTGCCAGCTTAAAAGAACAGCAAATTCTTTTATAGTTAGAAAAGGATGTCATATTTAAAATGCAGTAAAACTCAGCTTTTAGTTTGGTTTATTAATCAATTACTGGGATTTCACTGCTTTACGCCCACAACCTCTGGGATTGGCTCCGGACCCTCCATGACCCTAAATATGACAAGTGGGAATGGAAAATGGACGGATGGATGGATTTTAATTGATCTTTTAGCAAATCACACTAGTAACTCTCCACTGTTAAGAAGAAGCCATTTTCAGCAGCATGAATCCTTTAATTCCGATATATGAAAACATATTAACTGATGCTCCTGGAGAAACACTGAGATTGTTTTTGTAGGTATCTGGAGCTGAAACTTTCAGATGTTCACTGCATTACCTGTAATACGTCTATGTAAATATATCAATATTATTTGCACATTGATTTGCAAGACTTTCTGTTTAAGAAAGTATTCAAGACACAAGCAAAAAGTTCACATTAAACACTAACTGAAGTACTGAACTTCAACAGAAGGGAAAAACTGATTTATTTAAAAATGTTTTATTTAAGATATGTTTGTTAAGTACATAATTGCCCAGTGTGTAATGGACTACTGTAAACACAGTAAGGTTATTGAGAAAGTTAGCTGGAAACTCATCCTGTACAAAATACAGCAGTCTAATGCTACCAAATAAGTAACTAAGTGATCATTTGAATTCACTTGGAGACAATAATGAGAACAGTCATTGTGAGGCACCTGAAAAAGGCTTGGATCTCCGTGCCCCCCTTCCCAGACCCCCCCCCCACCCCGGCCCGCATCCTTCTGTGACAGTGAACACCCACCTAATCCACTGTGTTCTGAGTTAATCCACTTTATTAGATTAAGCTCGCACAGTTTTTTAGGGGCCGAAAAGAACAGATTTAATCAAATGATAGTTTTGTAAAGGAGAACAGCTTCCGATCATCACGGTCAACGCAACACCACATGCGCCTCACGCCCGCCCCTCACGCTTCACGCCCGCCCTTTGCACCTTCCCCTCGTGCCTCATGCCCACCCTTCGCGCCTCACGCCCGCCCCTCGCGCCTCACGCCCGCCCCTTGTGCCTCACACCCACCCTTCGCGCCTCATGCCCGCCCTTTGCGCCTCACGCCCGCCTTTCACGCCTTCCCCTCGTGCCTCACGCTTGCCCTTCGCGCCTCACACCCGCCCTCACGGCTCACGCCCGCCCCTCACACCTCATGTCTTCCCCTCGCGCCTCACGCCCTCCCCTTGTACCTCACACCCGCCCTTCGCGCCTTCTCCTCACGCCCACCCCTCGCGCCTCATGCCTGCCCCTTGCGCCTCACGCCCGCCCTTCACGCCTTCCCCTCGTGCCTCACGGCTTCCCCTTGCACCTCATGCCCTCCCCTCCCGCCTCATGCCCGCCCCTCGCGCCTCATGCCTGCCCCTCGTGCCTCACGCCTTCCCCTCGCGCATCACACCCGCCCCTTGCACCCGCCCCTCATGCCTCACGCCTTCCCCTCGCACCCACGCAGTCTCCTGTCCATTAAGGGGTGAGAATGTCATGTGACCATCCTGTTGCCGGCTCTCCATCCTTCACTAAAGCCAGTACAGTGAGCACCAGTATATGCCACTGCTAAGAGCTTTTGGATTAAACTTTTAAAAATTTACTTTTATTGCCAGCATCCACAAAGCCCTGTGAATGAGGTGATGGGACTGGAACCAGTAAGTGCCAAAAGATGCCCCTTATAATCAAACGTGTGTACTACAGGACCTCGGACACTAATTAGGTAATTAAGGTACCACTGAGTCTCACAGCCAAGCCATAGCTCAGGTGTTTTTTTTTTCAAAGTACCAAACATCCAGCTTGTAACTTCATTAACTGACTAACAGGAACTTCGAAGAAACCCTTGCGTGTCGGATAATGAGAGAAGATGACTTAGAAACAGGCTCAGCCCTGGAGCAGCCCCGGTGACTCTCAAGGCCTTTCAGAGTAGGGGTATATACAGGGGCGGAACCACAGGGGCACTGTCCCCAACTGAAGACTGATTGGTTCCTGGAGTGTCTGCTCCCATCACTCATAAATTCAAAACATCTCATTGGTTAATGAGTCATGTTCCAGAGGAATCAGAACAATGGAACTTCTGAAGATGAAAGTGATCTGGATGTATATCTGGAAATATATATATATATATATATATATGCACCCCCCTGCATGTGAAACATCACACACCACCATATACTGGGAATATTCACCGGGAAAAAAAACACACTTTCATAGTGTAGCCCAGAAGTTCTGGAGTACTCAAAATACAAATAAACATCACCAAAATAAAGTATACACAGGGCAAGAATTCTGCTATTTTACTCTGTTTATTTTTATCCAAAACAGCACACACTTTTTGAGAAAACAGGGTCAGCTAGTCCCTGGAGCAACTCGGGGTTAAGGGCCTTGCTCAAGGACCCAACAGTGACATCACTCTCCCTATTCCAGGACTTGAACCAGTGAACTTTTCATCACAGACACCGTGTCCCAACCCACTGAACCATAGCCCACCCCCATAGATAAGTTTATTATTTGTATTAAGCAAACATCCCTGGCATTTCCAAACTGTTCTCATTTGATTAATTAAATTCACTGGGATGTTTACGCTCGTTTTAAGCAGACGTGACTGCCCTTTAGCCGAAGTCTGGAATGGTATGAGCTGGACGTGCAGAGGTTTCCTACATCTGTCCCAACGGACCCCCCCATCATCCCCTGCTTCGCAAACCCGCCTTTTAATCCATTCATATAGAGGCGGAAACTTGATGTTTACTGAAGCTATTCAGGTCAAGCACCTGAGTCGAGAGCTCCCCCCTTTGCAACCTCATGGCTGCGTGCCCAGCCTCCCAGAGACTCCATTACCTGCTGCCCTTCGCCAGAGAATCCGTGTCCTGCCTGCGTATGTGTGCTGAAAGACATTGAGTGCATCGCATTGTGTTTGCTTACTGAATCTATTACAAGGAAATGGATAGATCTACATAGGCCACCTCGCTCTCTCTGCATTCCGCGATCTGATCTTCAATCATTTCCAAAATGATATATGGCGGAAATTCCAATGTATGTCCAAAATTACTATTACTCTGTTACTTTGTGCATGCTCCTGGTTAGAATCAAAGATGCAACACTGGCTGTACCGGTCTGGAAAATTAAATTAAACTGCAAATTAAATTAAAGTTCTTTCTCAATGAGTTTAGCATTAAATCAAAGTAATGGGCCGCCAGAAAGAGAGGCAAAAGCTTTGTGACAGCAGCGATTTCACAAATCGCAGTGAAAGTTGTAAGCAGTGAGCCCTGATTTCACACAGTGTGTCCAGAGCCTAGTGCCCTGCAATGGACTGGCATCCCGTCCAGGGTGTCCCCCGCATCGTGCCCTGTGATGGACTGCCATCATGTCCAGAGTGCCCCCTGCTTTGTGCCTTGCGATGGACCGGAATCCTGTCCAGGGCGTCCCCTGCCTTTGGCCCTGCAATGGACTAGAATCCCATTCAGGGTGTCTCCGGCCTTGTGCCCTGCAATAGACTGGAATCCTGTCCAGCTTGTCCCCTGCCATGTGCCCTGTGATGGACTGGCATCCTGTCCAGGGTGTCCCCTGCATCGTGCCCTGCGATGGACTGGAATCCCATCCAGGGTGTCCCCTGCCTTGTGCCCTGCAATGGACTGGAATCCCATCCAGGGCATCCCATGCATTGTGCCCTGCGATGGACTGCCATCCTGTCCAGGGTGTCCCCTGCATCGTGCCCTGTGCTTCCTGGGGTAGGCTCCAGGACAACTGTCATCCACTTATACTGCAGAAGTGGCTGTGGACAACAGGGGGCGCTGTGTGGCTCAGGATGTTAAGCATCTGTATAAATGTCCAGAAGGTCATTGGTCTGAGTTCTGTTGCTAGCAGGGTGACCACACCACTACTGGGGCATTGAGCAAGGCCCTTAACCCTCCTCAAAATGCTCCAGCAGGGCTGGCTAAATGGTCTAGCCCTGCGCTCAGACTCCAAGCTTCACTTTCAACTGTCGGTGCGTCTCAAAGGAGAACAAGATGGGATAAGTGAAAACTAACATAAGTACCTGTATTTGTGCAAATGTCAAATAAAGCATCATTTCATGGAAACCCAAATTTCTGATTTCCGGAAATGAAATTGTACCAGAGAATAAGGACTTGCAGTGGTTGTTTATTATACTGAATAAATCAGGGCCACCATGATTCATGTTGAGTAAACAGGATGTGTATTTTAACTACCAGTTATTAATGTTTCATTGCTATAGTAATTCTCTTTTATACTTTAATATATGACAGGTGTTACATGCCTCTGTTTTTATATCTGACTCCACCGCGGCTAATTTATCTTCCAGATGGAGAATTTACGATAAAGATCATAATTCATTACCTCCACTGAAAGACTCATCTTGTTCCTTATCATAATGTGTTGTTGTTGCTCTTGCAAATTCTATAATAATTCTATGTGGCCAAGTGGGTCATTTTGTCCAGCTTCATAATCTGTCATCCGGGAAAAAAAAAACCTAAATCCACTGATTATGCTTTTAACATTAATGCCCCATAATTGCTGATTAATTGATTGAAGAGAAAGAACGGCCCATATCGAGAGGAAAAACAGTTCTGTGTTATAAAGCTCACGTCCTATGTCAAACACTGAGCATATCAGGCAACTCCGACTTATGTAAACCTGAATAAATTAAACCCAGACATACATAAAAAATATCTGAGATACATAAGAGTTTACGGAAGCACTAACTCTTCATTTATTTATCATGTGTTCTTCAGTACATATAGCTGCACAGTTTTGGCTTGTGCTTTTTGCTATGAGGTGTATTGAATGGTATAGGGGATAAATCCGACTTACATATAATTTAACTTACATAAGGGCTCGTGGAACGAATTACTTACATCAATCAAAAATGCCTGTACTTATTTCTTTAGCTTTAGTTTTTACACATTTTTATAATTTATTCCCATTCACAGTCATCTGGACCAATTAAAGGCATGTGCATAGTAGGCTTGTGCCGCATCTAATTTTTTCATACCATCCTACTTTCTATACACTATATCTTGGTAGATGGAATTTTGACAGCATTTTCAACAAACCAACAGTATTTGAAATGTTGGCTACAAAATTCTGTTTTGTAGGAGGGGGGGTGGGGGACTATCCGAAATGCCACGGAAAACCTCGTCAGCTTCATACTACCCAAGCTTAGTGCTTAATCCAGGGACACGACACTGACAGCCCATCTGAGGCATCCTTCAGGTCAAAAGTCCAGTGTCCCACATACAAAAACATAGCAGTGATGTATACAAACCAGCTTGCTTGGTCCTGATAACAAGCTCCCGATATAAAAAAGCGTGTTTTCTCGATGTCCATTATGCACTACCCTAAGCTGACAGATGACAGGGTAAATATTATAGCCCGAGAGCTTAATTTCGGAATAAATCGGCCAATTTTGATGTTGGCCCCTTTGAGGCCCCACAGCACTTGGCTAAGGATGCCCCAGAGGTGAACTGTAATTACAAAGTGTATCTGACAGCTCCATGACATTGCCTGCAAGTTCACATCTTCAAAGAGCCCTGCCAGAGCTAAACACAGGCCACAGCAACAATCCGGAGAGACCAAGGCACGCTGGGAAATTACCTTATGGAGTCTGGGCAATATAAATCTTTTGTATTATCAGAAGTATGCGTCTGTGAAATAATGAAAAGGGGCCAATCTGAGTGTGCAAGCCATCAATGCCAGTGCTGTCATTTTTTAATAAAAATGCCATTACCAATAAAGCTGTATTTGCCATAATTATATTACTGATGAAATAAAAAAGCTTTATTTTCTCAGGTACATTGGAATGCTTCCTTCCAAATATCCCATTTGCTCACCTCTGAGACATACACACATACGGTACCAGTCAAAGGTTTGGACATGCCAAGCTGCCTGCAAAGGAGAGTGATAGTGTCCCATCACATGACCTGACCACCTGACCATAACACAGTAAAGTTGGTTTTGGAGGAGTCTGATCAGAGAGTGAAGGAAAAGCGGCCAATGAGAGCTCAGTATATATGTGGGACCTCCTTCAGGACAGCTGGAAAAGCATCCCAGGAGGCCACCTTATGAAACTGGCGTAGAGGAGACAGTTGGGTCAGCCAGTCCCTGGAGCAATTGAGGTTAAGGGCCTTGCTCAAGGGCCCTATAGTGGGTTCACTCTGCTGACAACACTATCTGAACCAGCAACCTTCTGAGTCCCAAACCACAGAGCTGTACCCCCCAACAAATGAATTGTTCTTGTTTAATACTTTTTTGGTCAATGTGTAATTCCATATGTTATTTTATATGGCTGCTGTCTTTATAATTATTTTACAATGCAGAGAATATTACAATGCAAGAGAATATTATATGCCTTTCTAAGAGCCGGTGTGTCAAAACTTTTGACTGGCACTGTACATATACCATTGAGAGTGAAGCTTGCAGTGCAGCGTAAGTCATTCATCCAGCGCCCCTGGACTATTGCTGGGGGCTAAGGGCCTTGCTCTTGTCACATGGCTGATGGGCCATTTTCTGCTGGGGATAGGATGTGTACCAGAGACTATCCGATCACCAGAGATGGAAAGTTCCAGTCCAGAAAGTACAAATCCAAACCAAGGTTTTGCTTCAACCAACCAGTTGAGTACTCTGTGACTGTGACTCTTTATACGCAACTGGTTGGTTGAAACTAAACCTTAGTCTGGATTTGCACTTTCTGGACCTGAACTATCCACCTCTGCTGATCACAGGCACAGAGGCCAAAATCACTGTGGCCCACACCACCCGTGGACCTCAGCAATAGAACTCACCTTTGTACCAGTTCATTCGGATCACCTCTATTCCTGATGATACAAATCTGATTTTGATAGTAGTCCTATATCAAACAATAACACAGTCCATGTTTTTTATGTGCTTGATGAAAACATGTGCGAGTGAGAAACCGAAAGCATGATCTGAATCATACACATACAACACATTAAAATCTTCAAAATTAACATATTAATGCTGTACTGTTTATAGTTGTCTATATCATAAAAATAATACCAAAAAAATAAACAAATTTTCCTGTTAATTGTTACAATACTAACACCTTGGCATTCCATTACTACTTTATAGATAGTAATAACAATAGTAAAAACAATAGGGTTCCAGTAGCTACTCTGCTTGGACCCCTGTAAAGGTTAATGTACTGTTCTTCAACTGAGTGATTGTTGTAGAAAGTTCCTGATTAATTGCTTGAAGAGAAAGCAAGCAGAATGATTTCACCATTGGGCCCTTGAGCAAAGCTCTTAACCCCCAATTGTGACTGCCTAACGCTGCTGTCTCAAAGACCAGTGTCATTTTGGATAAATGTCTCCTCAATAAAGAAAATGTTATAAACCAAACAGGAGAAGTAAAAACCTCCTTTCAAAACATGCTTTTCCACCATACCAAGTACTGTACTTTTGGTGTTTTCCCTTTTCCATTGACTTCTGGTCAAGTACCAGTACCGAAAGCTCCACGACGGCTGGGGTAGTTGGTACTTCAATACTCTGGGAGGCTTACTTGAAACGCTTTCTTTGTCGATTGGTTATGCAAATAGTCTGCCTCTAAAATACAATACAAACGTCGCCTTAAAAACAGTCACAAACTCAGAAAACAACAATAAACAAAATAAAATAATAATAATAATAATAATAATAATTGTGATCTGGTCAGAAGAACAGACACAAAAAAATCAAGATGGCATGACAAGAAATTTTGACAAGTAATTTGTTTCTTTTATATACTAGGACAGCATTCATATAGCAATGAGCTATTTAGTTATAATAGTTAAATAATAGTTAAAATAGTAATTTTTTTGTATATATATAGCAATGTGATTTTGTTGCAAAAAGTATTGGGGTATTTACAAAGCAAAAAGGACTTTATAAATTTCTCACAAACCCGTTTCGAAGTGATTTACACAGCAAGGATAAAAATGATTACGATTGTCTCAGAAAACGCGTGCAGCGCTCATGCAAAAGTGGTGCAAGGTAAACATCAAACTGATTTTTAAACATATGTTAGATAATTCAATTCAATTTTTATTGTCATTAACCCAATGTGAGGGCGCACTAATCTATAAAATAATTAAATAATAATTAAACAATTTTAATTAAATAATTAAAATTGCGAAGATAGCTAAGTGTTTTTTTCTATGACAGAGTATAAATGTTTCAGCAAATCTTTACTCCCTGTGCTATAAGGTCCATACAGAACTGAAAGTAAGAAAAAGCCCGATCTTAATCTAGCTGGCTAACGATGTAAGAACTGCATGTGCATAACATGCGATGTTAGATTTAGTATTGCCCACTATCCATACTACAGCCATTTTTCGAATTCAGTACCAAAATCCCCGCCTCACGCTGTGATGATGTCACTCAGCGCTGGGACCAGTTTTTATACCAGCGGAAAACCAACACCTTGAAGTACTGTACTTTTGGTACTTTCTCGAAACACCAAAGGTGCGGTACCTGGTGCGGTGGGAAAGCGCCCATAAATAACTCAGTAACTCCCGTGTTTTTTTTGGGGTCGAAGTTACCCCAGTTCATTTTCAAAATGTGGTTAAATTCTATCGATTCTAGAATTTAGAACAGAAGAAGTAAAATACACAAGGGGTAATGCCTACAGGTATATTTACATTTAGGGATCATGGTACATAAATGACACAACACTGAATTTTTACAAGCATTTTTAACTTGACAGTTTGACAATCCAGCCGTCAGCTTGCTGGGCTTCAGTAGCACTTGCATTTTTTCTCCAAATCATAATTAACCACCCAAAGAAAACCTCTTCATCATATGTGGCTGCTGTCTTCTGAGACCTAAACCATGGCTTTATTGAGTTACTGTATCTTTGGAAACATGAAAACAAGTGTGTTGATCAACCGTTGGGGACAACAAAACAATTTAATCGCTAAAGCAAATATCTTACATACAATAGCAGCCACGCAATGACTATATGTTCTAGTTAAATCTGAAGATTAATTAAGCCTCTTTTGTTTTAAGTTTTCTTTTCCTAAGTCTAGCAAATCAGCTAACTGCCACATACCTGGGTTACGCAAGTTAACCTATTGGCTAATTATCAGCAAATATCCATGTCACAAGGCAATAATACATATATTTCTGTGGTTTTTCAGTATTAAGTTTATATAAAACTTGTAGGTAGCTAAGCGATTAAATACTTCACGTTCACTGAAAAAATGACCATTAAGTTTGATGCTTAACCTCTGAAACTGACCAGTAGCATTATAATGTGACAGTATTTTCTCTGCATCTGACATCTGCCAGACAGACAGACATTGTGTCAGTACGATACATATCCCTCGGGACTTTGTGACAATAAAGCTGAGAGACACAATTCAGAGTAAAATGAAGATGTTCCAGTGAGGAGGGCATGACAGGAAGAAGTGACCCTGGAAAAGCATGCACGAGCATCATGTTCTCGCACACCTTGAAGGTTTACAATACACCCTGTTCTTCATGCTGTTTACACTGCGTATAGTACACCCTGTTCTTCAGACCAGGTACAGTACACCCAGTTCTGCATGTTGTTTACACTGGATACAGTACACCCTACTCGTATTCTGCACACAGGTACACTACACCCTGTCCTTCATGCTGTTTTCACCAGGTACACTACACCCTGTTCTTCATGCTGTTTCCACCAGGTACACTACACCCTGTTCTT
>JAAGVU020000038.1:20408386-20421244 GCA_011763525.2 Mormyrus iriodes
TTTACACCAGGTACAGTACACTCTGTTCTTCATGCTGTTTTGACTGGGTACAGTACACCCTGTCCTTCATGCTGTTTTCACCAGGTACAGTACATCCTGTTCTTCATGCTGTTTTCACCAGGTACAGTACATCCTGTTCTTCATGCTGTTTTCACCGGGTACAGTACATCCTGCTCTTCATGCTCTTTACACTGGGTACAGTACATCCTGTCCTTCATGCTCTTTACACCAGGTACAGTACACCCTGTCCTTCATGCTCTTTACACCAGGTACAGTACATCCTGTTCCTCATGCTCTTTACACCAGGTACAGTACACCCTGTCCTTCATGCTCTTTACACCAGGTACAGTACACCCTGTTCTTCATGCTCTTTACACCAGGTACAGTACACCCTGTCCTTCATGCTCTTTACACCGGGTACAGTACACCCTGTCCTTCATGCTCTTTACACCAGGTACAGTACATCCTGTTCCTCATGCTCTTTACACCAGGTACAGTACATCCTGTCCTTCATGCTCTTTACACCAGGTACAGTACACCCTGTTCTTCATGCTCTTTACACCGGGTACACTACACCCTGTCCTTCATGCTCTTTACACTGGGTACAGTACACCCTGTCCTTCATGCTCTTTACATCGGGCACAATACATCCTGTTCTTCATGCTGTTTACACCGGTTACAGTACACCCTGTTCTTCATACTGTTTACACTGGGTACAGTATACCATCTTCATGCTCTTTATGCCAAGTACAGTATACCTCATTCTTTACACAAGGGTAAAATTTTAATCCATTTGTTCTGCTCCATGGCACAAGGTCTTTAACACCTCATGAAAATCACATGACAGTAAGTGCTGTATGCTGCCAAAAGTGTTCACAGCCAAGAGGCAGATAACATGGTTACACACAAACACACTCATGCCACTGCATAAATCCAACAGCCTGCGAAACAGTCAAGCACTAAACCTCTGAGCACCGAAGCCCGCTGCTTACTGTGTTTACAGCTACACAGTCTACCCGGCCACAGGCCAACTGCCAGCCTAAACAGCTTGTCCCCCATAAGTGTTCACAGAGTGAGGCCGCGGTCTCCTGGTAATCCACATTAGACCGGGACACCGAGACACTCTCCACGACACGGCAGCCAGATCTGCACACACGCTGGCGGGCACCCTTTTTAGGAACTCCCAAAAGCCCAGGTTACTCCTCCCTTGCTGGAGATGCATCTTATTGACAGCTCTTTCACCCATCGTGATTGGTGGTTTTCAGTAGCTATCTGCTTCAGGTGTTAAAAAGGCCATCGGAAACAGAAGCGATTCCAAAAAAATGTAATATAAACAAATATAACCTGGAGGTGTTTTATATAATGGCAACACCATGCTCAGTATGAGAGCTCCTTGTATCTCTGACAAGATAAAGCTTTATTTACACAGACGGGCTCTTTATTTCCATTCCATCTCTCTCTCTCTCTCTCTCTCTATTTATAACCAATAGTTATTCCCTACCCACTACCAAATTCCCACTTTTTCCAGCACCTCTGCTTTGAAAACGTGAGCCAGCTTTTTAGCACACAGCCGCAGCAGATTCGCTTTTCCTTTTCCAAATCCCGCCATTCCGCCCCAGGCCATCCCGGGCTGCTGTTTCCGACGTGCAAGACGTGCCCAGCTGAGTTCCATTCCTCTTCTCTATGTGACGCATTCCTGCATGAGATCAGGATAAACATCTGGCTCCTTGTTCCGCCGGTTATTCATGAATTCCTCCCATTCTGCCTCTTGGTCCAAAATTAACATTTTTTACACTCGCCACGAGACAGGCCAAAAATAGTCTGAGCTGACGTGCCGAGGAGGGTGACGAAGCATTGAGGGTGAAGACGGATTAATTCTGTTTCATAACCACTGTCTCACTATGCATTTCATGAGGGGCAAATTCAAAACTGTTTCACTGGATTTAAAAGCCCAGGTGACAGCATTGCCCCCCCTCACCAAAAAAAAAAAAATGTTTCTTTATCCCATTGGCTACAGACGAACGCATCAACAATAAGCCTCAAGTATGCCAACTGTCACGGATAGCAGCGTGATACCAATGCAAGCGACGAGTTCAGGACATAACGGGAACAGAACGTTTTCCGTCTCCTCCGCAGTGTCTCCCGGAGAAGAGGCGGGAGATCTGGGCCAAAAACGAGGAAAAACAGACACGACAAAAGCAGAGGAGTGCACCTCTTCACACCCTGCCGTTCAGAGAGCGTGCCTCACATGATGACACATGAACGACGGCTGGAGAACAGTCGTGGGGTTAAAATTAACCCTATATGTTCGGCCTGACCAGAAGAGGGAGCTCCTGAGGCAGGGTGAGTCACTGTCACGAAGCCACTCATCGTCGCAGTCGTGATCTCCAACCACTCAGGAACCATGTCATGCTTGGGACTGCCCTGCCGACAGAATCATTATCCGGAAGCACCGCCGATGACCGGAACAAAACCAACAGCGCTTTCTGTCCCTGTCACTGCGTTTCAGCCCAAATGTGGAAAAACCAGTGGAGAAAACAAACGTGTCTCCACTGCATTAATTGCTTTACTTCTGGCAAAATTTGATCAAATGCTTAACTGGCGACCGGATGCCAACTAAAGATGCAATATTTTACAGTTACTCAACTCAGAAGGTCCCTCTTCCATGCTTTCACCATATGGTCCTTCATACGGTATCTCCCCCACCAAGACAGAGCTGATGAATGAATAAAGGTATAGAGTCATTGCACGAGAGAAGCTAATTTCCTAAATGAAAGCTAACGTCATAATGACGCAGGGCCCATCCTCCCTGTCTTACGCGTATGTTGCAGTTGGCACACCGGCGCAAAGTTAAGTGCCCACTCCCCGCCTTCGCTCATCCCCGCCCACCGGCCTCAAAACCCCCCTGCGGACAATCTGGCTCAACAGCTCGTATAAAGTCCCTGTAAACAGAACGAAATTACCGGGGAGATCTGCGCCCCCCTGCCGCGGCCTGCGTGGCTTAGCGCCGTGTGACTCGGCGCTGGCCCGCGTCCCCGATCGCCGCGTGCCCGAAATCATCTCGCTCCCACTGCTAGTGTAGCATGTGTGTGCCGGCGCCTGCCAAGACAGGCAGGCCGGGCCGGCGGCAAGGAGGGAGAAGCGGCTCGCCGGTGGGAGCGCTGACGGAAACAACACATGCCTAGTTTGTTAGCTTAGCATATGGCGCTAAAACAACAAAAAAAAAGAAAACAAAAAAAAACGATTCCCAGTTGGAGGGATGGCATCGTGTCTGTCTGTGAATACAAACGCAAAGCCAGATTTTGGATTTCAAATTTTTGAAGTTTACAGTTTATTCAATTGGCGAGTATGGAAAACATGATGTTTTCTTACATAATATAACCCTATTTATTATGCAGCTACACTTCAGTATTTTTCAGCTGATTAATGCTGAATGAAACAGCACTCATTCACTGACAGGGCGGAAGTGCAGAGGCAAACACCAGGCCAAATCCTGGATCCCGACATCCACTCTGTGATGCGTATATAGTCCCGCCCCCTCTCCCATAAGCAAATCACACGCGACTTTGTCTTTCATCCACAAGTAGGAGTTGTCGACCGATGACAGTTTATAAGAACAATACAAGACTGTACCTTTAAGTCATCTCTAAACTCCAAGAACACCATGCACTTTTATTATTTGTTTATTATTTACAGGTTAGTTTTAACAATGGTTCATTATTGCCTCGTACCAAAACTGGCTTTAAATCATAGAGACTTTGGCCCAAAACATGTGTTTGTGTGGCTGGCACCTGGCTCCCTCCCCCTAAAAGCTCCCGTATGAGTCGTCTGGGAAAGGCACTCTCCATACAGGGGTTGCGTGAGCCTCAAAGTTACATAAGCATGCCTCTCGTACACCACTCCACACAGGATGTGTCCATGGAGACTCTTTCATAATTTTTGACAATTGAGTTTCAAAAGGCTCTCTCTGCCTCTCCTCGAGAAGCCACTAAGCCATCATGTCCCGTCCCACCCCAAACCGCTTGGAGCACCCCCTCCAGAAGAAATTCACACAGTCACCATTTTCCCTCTCATCCCCTCTTATCCCAACAGTCATGACCACTATTCAGACATAATAAATGTTTTAAAGCGGTCGCCATATGGGGAGTTATGGCTGTCGGATGTGGCAGCAGATACATCCATGTGGTGGGGCGGGGGGACGAAAGCACAAGCCTGCTGATCCAGTGATCTGTAGCTATGATGACAGGAGCATGGCATCTGCAGACCTAGACAAACAGGAAGACCCCTGGGGGGCCTGGCCTCTGAGGTGCCTTTAGGTGTCCCTGCCGCATGCCTGTTACAAACCGTTGCTGTTGTGCTAGGAGAGCGCAGACCCATAATTCACCAAATAAAAACGGTGATAAATTACAGATTTAACTTGCAAGATGATATCATGGCCTCCACTGTCTTCTGGCACCTATTCTCTCCCTGTTACCTTCCTACTGTCACATGCACCATTGGGTATAACAATGAAATAATGGATCACCACACAGTCTTGTCAAGTGCCCTGAAGAAGCTGTTGTGAAAGGCACTATATAAAATTACACTGAACTGAGTAAGACATCAGTGAAGACCCCACCAAAAGAGAAAGGTCCAAATTGGATGCTTCGTTTCCACCTTAATGGGATAATGCATCGTCCGTCTCCACCTTAAGGGGACAATGCATCGTCCGTCTCCACCTTAAGGGGTTAGCGCATCGTCTGTCTCCACCTTAAGGGGATAGTGCATCCTCCGTCTCCACCTTTAGGGGACAGCGAATCCTCCGTCTCCACCTTAAGGGGATAGCGGATCCACCGTATGGGGTTTGCGCTGAGTGCACTGGCTGTAACACACAGTCCAATGCTTCCTCAGCATGCCAGCCGTCATACAACACCCCCCACCTCGCCACGTGCAAAGCATGTCAGCATAAAAACACGCTCCCGTGATCCAACTACAAACTGTCCTGTTTGATGTGGGTGAAGAAAAAAAAGAAAAAAAATTAAAAAAATGTCCGTGTCAGTAGCAATCTAAGGATAGCTGTAGCTGAGATGAGTAATCCTGCCCCTCAGAGAATACTTTTACAAATCCCCTCCACCCTCCCCACAATGATATGTCACCTCGCTTTCCACCAGGACGGTGAGAAATTAGCTGGCAGCTATCTCGTGTGGAGGCAGGTTAGCGCATGGGGGGGGGGGGGCTTTACCCATTGGAGTCCGTCACCATGACGCTGTCAGTCACGATGGGTGGAGCAGATAAATGGGGATGGGGGGTGTGGTGATGCTTTTGCTGAATGACTATCAGTACCTGGGTAGGGTACGTCACAAGCCGCTTGGTGAATGGGGGGGGCAAACCTCCTGAGAGCCTTCTAACACAGAGATGCGATGCTGAATTAACTTGCTGGGGTGGGGTGGGGAGGGGGAGTCGGTTGGATATAGTGCGATGAGGATTATTTCCTGGGCCGGTTCTGGGCTGTGGTGTCTAATGGCCTCGGCATGAATGTTTAATACCAGCGGAGGTGGAGACGAGACAAAGGGAGCCAGCGGCTCGCTATCAATGGGTATCAGTGATACGGGACGGGATAGGAAGAGAGACCAACGTGGGGGGGGCGGGGGCGGTGCGTGGCAACACAGCGCGCTCTCAGCACCAGTCCCCCCCACCGCCACCAGAGGCAGTCACAGCACTCAAAACGCACGGTGCAAACAAAAGGCATCACCACTCCGATATGTCGGCGGGGTGGGATTCACGTGGCGCCATCCCCGCCGAAACAGCTGCACCACGCTCCAGGGATATGGATGACTCAAATGGAATACTGGGATCTATTTGTACTCTTTTAGCCGGATAGTCACTGTATGCAGGAATATGTCACTAGAACTTTTTAAAGGGATGATACATACTTTAGCAGATGCTTTTATCCAATGTGACATATTTCATTTTTTTGAGCAAACAGGGTCAGATGGTCACTGGTGCCGTTGGGATGAGGGGCCTTGCTGAGGAGCCCAATAGTAAATACACACTGCCGACCCCAGCATTTGAACCAACGACCCTCCCATCACATACACAGCTCCCTATCCCAACAAGCCACACGACACCCTCCCTTACTCTGCATGCATACCTCATGCTGTGAAAAAAAGCTAAGCTTACAGCTGCACACAATGTCTCTCTCTGGAGGAAAAAAAAACTGATTTCCTTTCTGAAATCACATACATTTTTTGACGTACATTGAAAGAAATTTTAGGCTACACCAGAAAATTAAGCACCACAGAAAGGGTTTAAGATGAGATATTTGTGAGTCGCATGAAAAATGCCTGGAAATTTCTACAGAGATATATGACCAATCAAGTCAAAGACAGGAAGCGGCTGAGATCCCACAGTAATCTCTTTTCAAGGCATCCTAAGCTGCCAAAACTCAGAGGCAAAGACAGACATCTCCGAGACTCTGTGGAGGGGAGTGTTTTTTTTTCCAAAGTACTCCATCTCTGTCTTTCAGTGATCTTGCTTTCATCTACTGGAAATTATCCCGGAGAAAAACCAGGGATCGCGTTCCATTTTTTTTCATCCTCTGGTTTCTCCAAATAATGCTCCCCAGTGCCGTCAAAGCATGAATGACTGTAAACATTCACTTTCCCCAGCAGTAGACATTAAGGCTGCATAATGCAGCCTGTCATAAAGAGACCATTTCATCTCTCACTTTGCAAGTGCAATATTTGACAGTTCTTCCCACAAAACCACCCATTGATTTTTTCTGAACTGCTCAAAACATACATCAAACAAGATATCAGCTAAAAACGGGACTGATCCCCGATTCTGTCACTCATGGCAACCACAGCAGGAGAAATGCAGACACCGCTGTAGATCCCCCTAAACACACTAGCACGCCATCAGCGATCAGAATTTTGTGCTTTTTTTCAGGATTATTATTTTCTAGAATAATAACAAAACAATCAAACAGCCGACCATATTTGAAAAGCTGAAATTATCGTTATGGTAGAATGGTAACCATTGAGTTTCTCAATGCAGCTGGGCAATTACACAGATAAATTACCGTCAAGCGTTATACTCTGCAGTGATTTTGGATGCTGAAATGCTAAAATTATGCAGGCATTTGTTTTTCTGTATTTTTTCTTTTATGTGATGATTAACCCTCTTTGCACCAACCCCATAATCGCCCCCCCCCCCCCAATTCACCAATCATGGCTAATCTAATCATAGAAGTTGTTCTGAATCATTTCTCCTTCCTGCTTATAGAGTTGCCATAATTTGTTGAACTTCACCACATTTGCTCTGGGATGCCCACAGTGGGAGGGGCTGCCTCTGTCTACAGCCTGTCACCTCCCCAGGAGCAATTCTAGGATTTCTTTTTTTTAAGTTGGCGGGTATAAAGGGGCCTATAATTCATACAGAAGAGCCAATCTTATCATTAGTCAATGATATGACCAATCAGTGAATGACTGAGGAGGGAGCCAATCAGTTTTCAGCCCCTATGGCCCCACCCCTGTATATGGTCCTGCATCTGCCTTGGCAAGCCCACCTACACCAACGGGCCCACATGTACCCTTGAGCCCACAATATGTCAGCGGCACACTGTATGCCGCTCCCTTTGTTTGGCCCCATGAAATATTTAGCTTTAATCAGCAGATGTGGCTTTTACATGAGAGGGACTTAAATCATCCTGTCGTCGTGTCACTTTGCCTCATGTTCTCTTAAATTCTGATATATTCTGTGCGAAACTCCGCACTGCCCTCGACCCATTCTGCTACAAGCTCGTGGTCTATGGCGATTTCTCACAGGTGAGCATGTGGTGGATGAAAAACGTCATCTTCTGTTAGAGATACAATAAAAGTCACGGCTTCTCTATTGCTAGAGCGCTAAACTACAACTTAAAAACGTCAGTTTAACAAAAAACTAATAAATAGGCTCTGCTTCAGTCCTGTTACCTCCTGGTGCGAAAATGTTAACGGAGCACTAACGACCCTGTATCTTCACAGACGCCCAAAACACGTGGTGTATAGATTCACGTAACACAGGAGCCCAACATCTGCACGTACGTAACACATCGGAATCCTCCCCAGCCCACAGCATGCCTTCAAGGTAACGCACTCAGGGGAGAATCCAGCTTCTGCTAACTCCTGACATTGGTTGTACAAGTTCATCAGCAGAAGTGGAGATTTGAGTATTTTTTTTCCCAAGGAACAAAGTATATAAATACAAAGGAACAGTCAAAGCAGGTAGCACAAACCAACAATCTGCCCACACTACAGACCGTAAATAACACGCAGAGAACACTGTGACCCAGTACTGGATAAGCAGTTAGGGAAGATGGCTGTATATTAATGTAAAAAAACAGTAGGGCTTATATAGGCATGATACAACATAATATGTTAAATTGATTTTAGTGCTTTGATTTTGAATAAAATCTCGCATTCAGTTAGTTAATTTCATTACTTTCACTGGCTGCCAATGCCATTGTCGTTAACCACTGCATTTCAGACCCAAAAAACTAGAATGTTCTCTCCACCATAAACTCGCCCCCCCCCCCAACCCCGCCCTCTCTGAACAACGAAGCGAGTTCGAGCTAATGACGCATGAAGTCACATGACCGGTCTGTCGGCCCAGCGAGCTGGCTCAGCAACAGGAGGAGGAAGCCAGTGCTGTGACCATGTGGTCTGGACCGGTCTGGACCACCATTAGGGCCCAGGCGAGGCAGTCTGTGCCAGGGGACCGGCGCTCACTTGCTCGCAAGCCGGCACGAATTCCGCCCTGCACCGGAGCTTAGAAGAAAATGAGGAGATGGTTTTGGGACCTGAACATCTTGCTTTAAAGTCCTGGGAAGCTCCAGAAACAAAAGGGACCAGACCAGATCTGTTTCAGTAAAACCTTCAATAAACAAGTAGGGAAACCGACGCCTATCTAAGGATGTGACATGGCTCTGATGCCACACTCCTGTTTACAGTTCAAATAAATACGGCAGAGTGTTCATAGCTAGCGTCCACCACTCTCCCTACGCAGGTTTACCTATGACTCTCACAGGAACCACTCCAATCCTAACTGCTGTAAATACAGACGGACCAAATGTATCAAGGGCAATTCTAGGATTTTTAACAGAGGGGGCATAATTAATACAGATGGGCCAATCATCAGCCAATGATATGTTTTGAATCGATGAATGATAGGGGAGGGAGCACTCTGGGGACCAATCAGCTTTCAGCTGGGGCCCCACCCCTGTATACGCCCCTGCAGTGTAGCCTTACAGGCCTCAATACGTTGGGGCTGTGGTGGCAGCCTGTTTACCAGCCTAAAATATACCTCACCCCCAGCAGCAGAAGGCGCCATGGGATGGTACCCAGCTAGTAGGGAGACAAACATGTGGGGCTCTAAGCCAAAGGACTCGTTTTTGGGACTCGGAGTCTGGCCAGTGTTCCCAACTTTGTCTGAAAGCGAGAGAGGGTGCCGACACATTAATTCCACTGGTCACTTCAGTATGGATATCACCGTGAGCATGCAAACGTATAGCCCAGATCTGTGGTTAAAAATTCGAGGTTCAGCACCACGTAAGTGGTAAGAGGCCATCCTATAGTGAAAATAGCCCCCCCAACAGAGAAGCACACACACAGGCCCACCGTCTCAGGCCCCAGGCTGATGTATTATTTACAGCAGACAGGAAGTTGCAAGGTGAAGCGGATCCTTCCCTCTCCGCCAGCCCAGGGGACCACAGATTCTCCACATGCGCACATACACGGCGTACCAGCGCACACGCGGATGCACACCCTCCAGACAGTCTGCGCCACACATCACCCTCAAGTTCTGTTCTGATACCGCGCCTCCGTACAATATGCCTGACAGAAGCTCTACCCCCCCACCCCCCCAGAGCTGTCAGCCCACCACTGGAAACAAACCGTAGACTCAACTCGCATAAGACACAGTCTCCACTCTCCGCACATCCTCGTCCATAATTATTACCGCTGTACCTGCAGCATCCCGCTGCACACCACTTCTTCAAAACGCTGTCAATGTTTCTCAACTGACTCAGGCAACCAATTTCAGTGGGTTGCAGGGTTTGTGATTTAAAAATGAGAGCACAAATTTTACTGACAAATTTACCAGCGCCAGCCCCCCACCTCCTCAGGCGACAACTTTATCCTGATAATAATGTGGGTCCTACGGCTAGGCTGGTAGGGAACCACTGATCTACAGCACCACCCTCTAACGCCAGCCTTGGCACCTCCATGAGAAGATAATGCACTACCTGGACACACACACACACACACACACACACACACACACACACAGACTCCTGACAATTACCGCAAGAGCACCATGAAGACCATACATAGGCCTATATGTTATTTGGGGGAGGCAGCAGAAAAACATTAGTATAATTGGCCATACAACTCAAATGATGAAGGGGCACATTCATGTTTCGATAAATCTAAAATAGCAACTTCCTGACCTTAACTAGACCGGAGCTAAGTGGAGTAATTCCTGCATAATTTATCAGGACGCCTTTTCAAAGCACTGCTGTCCGACGGATATCCGCAGCTGACAGTCTCTCTCGGGGGTCGCCTCGGAAAACTCAAATGGCATGGTTTTCCGGAGACGGCACGGAGGGGGGGTGCTCAGCCTTGGCCTTCCGTGTCCCTCCATCCAGAACACGAAAGTCAGAAAACCTCGGTGGAGAATGCGAGTCGACTCAACCCAGGGGGATTTTCAGCTACCTGGTGTAATTTCAGGCGAGGGTCACAGGGAAGATAACAACCCCAGTTAATTTTAAAAATTTTTTAAGATAAACGAAAATTATGGACAACATAAAGACAAAAGAAAGACAAAAAAGACAGCTAAACCAAAGGCTTGGAAGCCCCTCACGCATTCACTCTTCCTCTCCCAGGTATAAGTTCTTTGACAACCTGAATTAAAATGTTAAACGCTGGTGCTCCACTATCTCTTCAAAAAAAAAAAACATTTCCAGCCATCTACATGAAACTCGAATCACAAAGACATCTGATCCAGAAGCCTCGAGATGAGGTTTAAATTTTAAATTTCCAGGCAGCAGAGCCTCATCCTAGGTCTATAAACATGCACCCCCCCACCCATGTGGAGATAGACCCAGTTGATTCTGAGGCAGGGTTGTGGATGGGGTGGGGGTGAGGGGGCCGCAGACGGGACAGTGCTAACAGTGGCTTTTGAAGTTGCTGAGTTCAGGGAAATGGAATCCGAGCAGGCAAAGAGGATCCGACGCCCGGATCAGACGGCTCCTTACAACGGAGACACAGAGTTACTAAGACACGGCTGCTCAGGGGAACGTCTTTCTCGCGGCTGGATTGTTCCGTTGCCAAGCTACGATGACATTTAAAAAAAATAAAAAAGTCTCGTATAATTTAACCGAGCCTCTGTGGGGTCCCTGACTGAAAGCCGCTGCTCCGGAACACTGTCTCGAGGCAAAAAAAAAAAAAAAAAACGTAAAATTAGATTCCCGACATTACAATAAGCCGGGAAGCATGGGGCACGTTCCATGGCACGCAGTCTATGCCGAGCGACATGTCACACGTGGTGCATCCGCTGTGATCTTTCGCCCCGCTCTAAGGCAATGGGAATCGATCAGAATCATGACCGAGTCGGGGTTATGCAGAGCCGGCTGGCGCTGGACAGGTTACTGTGAGGTCACCGGAAACCACAACTCATGGGAGACGGGACGGCTACCGGTAGACCCAGCTCCACGAATCACTACCATGGTGATTTAAAGCACGACTCAGCGGAACCGGAACTACGGAGGTCTGGAACACAGAGCGTTTTCCGTTTCAGAACACAAATCCAATTCTTTATACCAAGAAGGGTCTTTTAAACAGGATGAGAAGGGTCTGCTAGGATAGTGTCAACAAGCGCAGGAGGCCAGATTTACTGAAACCCTTCAAAGAACTTGGATCTCTCCTCATATTAAAATCTTCCCCTATATAAGACGTTTTCAAACTATTTTACTACGTGCTCAAAAAGAAAAGATAAACTGCTAAAAAAGGTAAAAACAAAATCCTCTTTTCATGTGAGCACTTTTAATTCCTGGAGCCCTATTACAAAGGTAATCCCATTTGCAACTGAAATTCACCATATTGACCCAGAAAAGTGCAATTCACCAGCAGTAACTGATCTCCTACAGGAGATGGTTCACAAACGAAACCACCCTCAAGCTGCACCAGCGTCAGCGCTGGACCAGCACCGACGGGGGGGGGGTTCCCCAGGCAGAAGCGGAGGTCCCCGAATGACAGTGTCCCGATGCAGCCCTCCCAAACCAAACCCACACGCGTTGGTGTGTGTGAAAGTCACCCACATGGCACTTACTCAAGCACACAGATTAGTCATAATCATTTTAAGGGAGACAGACGCTATTGGGCATATGCTTCTGTTGTGTTTAAAGAGGCGGCTTCCCAAGGGTGGGGAGGGTGAAAATGGGGGGCAGCGAGGACTCAACAAGTGTGAGCCAGACCGCAGCCATAACCCCCCCCCCCCCACCCCCCCGCAGGCCCCCATTAACTGTGCTTGCCCTAACTGTCCTACCAAGCCCAAGGCGCTCTTAACGGGAGCGATTTCTATTTTGGTCTACGTTGACAGAGGGGAGCAAGGGAGTGCACAAGGGCAGAGAGAGAGAGAGAGAGAGAAAGAGAGAGAAAGTGACAAAGTAAGATAAGGGGGCTGCCATGATGGCCCGTGTCCAGAAGCTGGTGAAAGTGGAGGCACTCGCCAGCTAACAGCTTGAGACCGCAGCATCAAGGCAGGAGGACAGAGCCTCTAGTGGTCTGTGCTTGCAGTGCGGTTGGCGTGGGTGGGTGGGTGGGGGGGCATCGGCGTGTGGTG
>JAAGVU020000038.1:20421344-20435700 GCA_011763525.2 Mormyrus iriodes
GGGGCCTGTTGGGTGTGGCGTTTCCGGGTTGGGGTGGGGGGGGGGGGTCCCCCGGGGGGGGGGTGCCTTTGTGTTTGTTTTGGGAAAGGTGTGGGGGGGGGGGGGGGGGGGGGGTTGGTGCTGGTAGGTTAGACGTAGCATATGCAGGTGACCAGCACGGGGAGGGAACCAGCACGATGCGCTGCTTCTAGGCGCCGTGACACACACCAGCTGCCACGCGCGCAGGCTGCAGCCAAGACCTGCTTGTACAACCTGTGATCAGAAACATCCAGCTCTTCCTCACCCATGTCAACTTTATCCCTTAGCTACTGGGTCAAACTCTCTCTCATCACTGACAGACTTGGTGCTATATAAATCTTCAATCAAAGATCATGCACTATACCCACCTCTGGTACCTTAAAATACACTACACTTAGAATTAAGACAAAAAACAAAATTCATGAGCAACAAAGTTTAATGATGAGAAGAATTTGCACTCAGTTCAGTTAAAAAAATGCAACAAAGAGAAAGGTTACAATATAACACAAATGGCAATCGACAGTACAGACTGGAAGCTAAATAGGAGTTAAGCATAAATTGTATGTATACATTAAAATATACCAGCAGTATACTAACTATTTCAGCTATGATGCAGTAATTTCAGAACAAAAGCGCACCCTCCTGTGGCGGCAAATGGAAACGCAAGGCCACATAAGTCCACCAGGACGAGCCAAAATTACCCAAAATAAGAATGCATCTGCGTTAGTCAAGGCAGACGCTACACAAGAAATCGCATTTTATAACCATCTATGTAAATTAAAAGTACCCATTAATGGCACTTAAAAATACATTTTTAACCACATAATTCTGCTCATAATCATTATAATCTCTGCGAGCGCTCCAACCCCTCTTTCTGAAATATGCAGAAAAAGAACTGGACTGAAATTACTGAAATCAATTGGTACAAAGAGCAACAAAGAGGACTGGCAAGAGTTGCAACGTTTTTTGCGAAGGCAGCTCGTTACACCAACATCATCGTGAGACACCATGCTAGTACTTAGCACACCCCTTTGCAGCGCGAGCCGCTTAAACAGAACCTTATTCAGATTTATCCACAGACGAGACGACATCCAGTGCCTACCAAAGGAAAATAAAGCAAGCCGATTTTAATTACCCGCAGGAAAGCCAGTGCAGTATAAGGTGCATTCCTGATTTCCTTACATTTACCTTTAATGCATGACTAAGGAAAATACATTTCTGAGCCACCATATGATTTAAACCGCCGTGATTTCAATTGCTTACTATTAATTATTATTGTTTCAAATTGGCTACAAACCAGTAGGATCTTTAAGCTAAAGTTCGTGCCACGAGACAACAATTTATAAGATTTCATCATAATTTCATGCGCATGTGGTTCTCTACAACTAATTCCAGCATACTTGGCGAGCATCGGTTACAATTTTTTATTTAAAAAAAATGCACAACAGCAATAAACAGGAAAGCTGGAAATATCTGGCAAATAACGGAAGCCTGATAAACCCCATGCAATCACTTTAGAATTTTATTCGAATCCGATTGCATATTAAATAAAATTAAAATGTAAGATATCTGTAGGCACGCAGCAGCAATTACTAAATGGGGAGCCATCTGGAAAGTAAAAGCGAGATAAAAAACAGAGTAATCGTAAAACTTCAGTACCGAGCATCATCTAATATTGCACTTCAACTCACCTTGAGCAGCCGTTCCTCGGGTGCTGAATACACTTGCTATCAAAGTGGCCACATACCAAATCATAGTACTATTGCCAACCAGAAGGAAACCTCATCATATCTCAAAGTGCCCCTTTCAATAAATCTTTCATAGCCGAGCCCCCCGGACGGTGAACGCTCAGTCTGCTGCTGATACCCTTTTATTCATGCCCTGCACACTTTTTCTTCAACGCTTCCCCTCATTCCTTCCCTCCCCTTCACGCCTTTCGCATCCTCTCTCGTTGAGACGGAGCACCTGCACCAGTGAGACGAAAGCAGACGGAGCGAGCTGGCGAGGGACAACGTGAAACCAAGCGTGACATTTTTAGCTTCTGCGCCCGCCTCCGCTATATTTTTATTGGCTAGAGTGGGAGGAATGAGGGCGTGGATTGGCCTTTTCTTCCGTCGCTCTGCAGGCAGGGCCAGGCGAGCCCTGTTTCAAGGTGAGTTGGAGCGTGAAGTTGCACAGGAGCCGCAGTATCATGCGCAATGAGGGAGAGCCGAGTTAGCATCTTCTCTTGAATTCGTCGGGGCCGTTTCTTTAATATACAAGCCGCACTGGAGAGAGATATTGTAGGTATAATTTCCAAGCAATTCAAAATAAATATAGCGGCTAGATGTATGCTTTGCTTGCAAGAGAGGCGTTAGACGAATCGTCGACTGCGTCCTTCCCAGGCTGGGAATGACCGTAAACTTGACTTTTAAAGAATCCGTGAGGTCAATACGCCGAGCATATTAAGTCCTTCTTTCCACGTTTAGAAAATTTTAAAGTTATTTTTTGATTGCAGCTGTATAACATGGCACACTGGAGAGAAAAAAATGCGGAATTATTGCAGTAATTCATTTGAATTTTCCGCGCATTTGGCAGTACAGTACTGTAATTTTACTTTAGGAGCTGGCAGTCAAATATCCATTTGATTAGGCTAACTGCCAGGTCGATATGCGTTTAGACATACATTTCGTGTCGCAGGAGTAATCAGCACACAGTTGCCTTAATTTAAATGCTGTGTAGACAGGACGCGTATTGCACTTAAGCTATGCGTGAGAATGTATGTATATAAATGACGAGAACGCCGCTTCCCCTCCACCGCAAATGTCGGATTCCTAATTTAGCTGCAGTATCTGCCAGCCTCCAAAAGATGCTTTTATCATTACTTATTACATCTTGTTCAGTGGTAAATTTTTCTCGTCGTGAGTGTGAATTTAAAACTACAAAAACACGCCTGCCAGGAGATCTTAACACAACAGGCAGGACATTAAGTTGTAAAAAATGTATTATTAAGAAAATGCAAAATGTCTTACAGTTTGTAGATTCCGCCGAAACAATTAGCAAACAGCTGCCTGTAATTGAATCACTACACTACCTAACATTCATTATGGTAAAAATCATTTATAACACGCTAGACAACGGTTCGTATTACTTAAGTCGTTTCAAACGGGTTCAATTGGGTTTTCTTACTACATATACGCTTTCTTTATTATTTCAGTAGTCATAGACATTATTGTAATTAAAAATTATTTTGCTTAAGTCCGTCAAGACAACCGTTTCAGGTCCTCGGTGGCTCTTTACTTCTAACTCGGTTATGGACTCAGCCACCAACTGCATCTAAGGCAATTGTGAAATGGCATTGTTTGCTGCTCTGCAGATCTCAGCCAAAGTGTTTAATGGAAACCTTGGTGGCCTGCCAATATTTCTCCTGTTCTTAAATTTTCCATATTCGATACGAGTTTTATAACAGGATTTCCATTTAATACAGCCATATATTTCCATATAACTGGGCGGTTAACAAAGAGTGGACCAGCGCCGACGTTGCAAGCCTAACAGCGATCCAATTTGACTTACGCCAATTATTACTAATTGTCCTAGAACCATATCCAGCTCTGGTCTAGAACATAGTTGTAGAAGCGGACTGATGTGAGCGCAGCAGCCAATAGTCAGCAAATACAGAGCGCACTGGGAGAGTTCCGGCGAGTTATTAAAGTGAAACTGGTTATTGTGATGGGAAGAGAATGAGGACGATGCTGCAAAGGCCAGTTAAAATGAAGATGTTTCAGTGCCCGAGCACTGCATCGTAGCAGTCTACTATATAATCTGCATATATTGCCGAAAAATGAAACCTGAGATGTCGCCAGCAAGCACAGCCCTTATATATGTGGAATGCTTTTTCTAAAGAAAAAAACATTAAATGCAACATTTTCGCATTTAGAGCCACTAACAGCCATAATATTTCGCGCTCTGACTACAAGCTTTTGTGTTAAGTAATGAATTTTTGCATTTGTCTTTGGGTAAACGGGTCAAGCAGTCGCGGTGAGTTTTTCCCCCCTTTATAGTCCCAGTTAAAATATCCAGGGAGTACTTTACCTGGCAGTTGGGGGTTATTTAGTCTTTCGCTCTGTGCTTGAGATTCTTGACGAGTTCTGCGCATAAAGTTTAATGCGGTGCAATACTGAAACGTGCTGTAAATCGCGCCCCCACTTAACACCGGAGTCAAAACGTCAAAAAGCGCAATCATATATAATCATGTCAGATTTATGTACATATGGTAACTTAAACTGACCATATAAGAAGTTTGAGCGAGCTCATTGACGTTTATACGTAGGCCTATAAAAAATGGGGGGGAGTACCTGTCTTTCAATGATTACGGCATTTTTTTGTTTAGCATGCATTTGCGTTTGGAACTTCTCAGAATTTTTATACATTTAGGCTCTTCTGTTCCATGGACTCCTTCATTTCTTTTTCACACCATATTTTTTGTCGCAAGTACGTTATTGTCTCAAGTCACTCCCCAGACATAAAATACGCATTCTTTAAAAAAAATAATAAATAATAAACTCACTCTGCAACTCGGGCTAAAGAGTAACAAATAATTGCTAGCGTATAAGACGCACTTTGGGCTGGCGTGTTACTCAATTTGCATTGCAAGTAAGACCCTATGAGCAGTCACACTTAATGAAGCCCGTAATGCACATATAATTGAACTGGAAAGATGTCAGATGAAAACAATACCATCGAAACAGTTTACGTGCAAACAGGATTATCCATGTATATGCCATCTACCCTGTACTGCCTGAATTAAGAGTTTCGTTGCCTCAGTGGTATTGGTAATAATCAGACACCACAAAACTGATTGACCTAACACAGTGAGATTCTTCTCAGAACAACAAAGCAAGCTATTTGTCTCCTCACCATGGTAACAAGTGACAACTTTCTCCCCAGAGTGGAGGGAGAAGTACGGCACGAGATAGTTGGAAGCTGGAAGTAGATTTTTTTCTTCTTGGGGGGTGGCTGGGTGAACGATCAGCTCGTAGCTTTTGCGTTCTGAAAGACCAGAACCAGGGGAGTTTCTAGATATTGAAAAGATTAGGGGCTAAGTCACGTTTACCCGGGGATTGACTTTTTTCTGTTTTGAAGATTGGCATCAGGGCTAAAATACTCGGCTTAAAATACGCAGGACTGTAGCCCCCAGTGATCGGACCTAAGGACGCCCAAGGCCAGAACCGTTTCATCACTAAGACAAGTTTTAAAGGCCTTTAAGCTGAACTTGCAATTTTTCACAATGGTGTAGGTCACATCGTTTACAACCTCATCTTTTTAGGATAATGAGTTTAAGGTGCCAGGTTTAAGGTTGCACACTGTGCAATGAAATAGCTAATAATAATTCCAATAACTCCAATAATCACTATTAAAGTTATTGCAGCCCCTGGACTGGAACTTCATATAGAGAACAGATGTGTATTTTGCGTCAGTCTATCAATCAACTATACATAAGCATTTGCTTGATACTTGGCCATGTATTTTATAAAAATAAGTACAATTATTTTAAGTTAAGCTTCCAGGCATATCTCTTCTGTCTCTGATGAGTCAGATTAAAGCAGCCCCCTGATGCTTGACTGTGTACCAAATACAAATGTGTCAGCATACCAGTGCGTGTAAGACCGCAAGTACGCTGCCTCGTCCTTGATATTTAACTGGGTGAAAAAAACACCTACGACTTACTGTGGGATCGCTGTAGCCTTGCAGTGAGGAGGCCTTGAAACGAAGGCATAAAGAAATCCTCGCATGTCTGTTTGTTTCTTTGTCTGACCGGCACTCAGTCTTTTGTTTGATGTTACGCTCTCTCATTAATGTTGCTGGGATTGGGACTTCCACTTTCTGTTCTGAGAGTGAGTAGGAATGAAGTTTTGCTGCATACCCCGAAGTGGAAGTCAACCGAGAAAGCCCTTCTGAACAGCAATTTATCATTAATTACTGATGATTAATAGCAAATACATGATTAAACTTAAGGAGAACAATATTACAGAAATGCAAGATCTGATGCCAAAACCTTCTCTTAAGTGTGTGTGTGTGTGTATATATATATGTGTGTATGTGTATATATATATACACACACACACAGTATATTATACAACCAGGGTATATACAGCATTTATGTGTGTGTGTATGTGTATGCATGTGGGTCTTGTACAGATTACATTATGAGGATCAAATGTCCCTACAGTGTGATAAATTGTAAATGACCAGATTGTTTCAATCTCCATAAGGGAAAGCTGAATTTTATAAAAATCTGTGACTGCAATCAAAAACTAAAAATGCCATTGTTTTGTTTGGTTATTTACAGTTAGGGCTGGGTCAGGGTTAAGGATGACATAGTTGGGATTAGGATTATACCCATAGAATGAATGGAGAGTCTCCATAAAGATATGAATATAAATGTGTGTGTCTGTGTCTGTGTCTGTGTGTGAGAGAGAGAGAGAGAGAGATTGAACTTGTTATGATTAAACTGTCTTATTCAGTGGAGGGTCAGATGCAGAGTGTAGTAAGGAGTATCTCCTGTGAGAATTGAGCTGTAAGTCAAACAAAGCGCCTACAACTTCCTGCCAGCCTGCAGCTGAAGGAGGTCTGGATGGATCATTCAGTTCCAGCGCTTTGTGGCTGAACTGAGTGCCCATTCCACTGTTATTTATTAAACAGAAATGGAGTATGACGGAAAAAAAATCTTGGAGAACACTGACAAAGTCATGGATTGTAGAATTCCCATTTTAGCCCCAACCTCTTAAGTACATTACTGACAGATTCAAGTGTGAGGTACATATAATGGGATCCCTTTCCTGCACTACGGATATTCAACTGTAGTGTACTACTGTGGAAAGTGCTGTACTTTTCTGGAGGATGCTCTGCAGCTGGGTTGACCTTCTCACAGTTGTCGCCTTAACCAAATTACCTGTAGTTCTAGGGCATTTTTCATTCATGGTGTTGCAAGAGGAGTTTGTCTTCGTCTTCTTGTGTTTAATATGCACTTAGGTGTCAGCAAATAAACCTTTGGTTTTTAAGAGCCAAGGTTCAGGACAGTGGAGCAAAATATTTACAATACAATACAAAATAATCCGATAGCAGTAATGGATGGTTAGATTTTGAATACCGTTAAGGCAGGAATGACTTGCTGCTTTGTGTTTTCATGACCCCTGCCCTTGTATTTACATTACATTGGTATGGGAAGAATGAGGATTGTCACGTTCTGGGGGTGGAAGGTGCAAAACCCCTGCTGAAGTTTCATTTTTGTAACCTCCTGTCAGTGGTCAAGCGGAGGGGAACAATCAAGAGCGTGACCAGAAGTTAGATGACCTGACCTCCTAATATAGATAGAGAGCCTGATCCAACATGTAGGTTCTGAAGATCACATCAGCAGGCTGTCTCTATGAGCTCATTTGTGGTCCACTGAAACATAACCCTGAGTTCATGCCTTCCCACAGGGAGGTCAGTGAATGTTATTAAAACATAAAAGATGAGTTATGCAAGTCTCATTTTTCCCATTGAAAAAATATAGCTACAACAGGAATCCAATATGCTGATCTCCGTGTCAGCAACATTTTGTATAATCAGGGTTTCTGATGTCTTCATGCTTTACTCATTAAGATTCGCAAGGCCTCTGGCAGTCGAAAAGAGGTTTGCAAAGCGCTTGCAATCTTCCCATGTGCCTCCAGGTGACATTAAGTAGGACGTCTTTGTTCTAATGTGTCATCAGAAGAGTCTCTCACTTCAAAACGGTCACAATTTGTCATACGTACAGGATTCTGGGACATCACTGTAGCACATGCTATTTTAATATTCACCAAGACATTTAAAAAAATCACAATCTATTAACAGCGTGTATTTTAAGTGATGTATAAAGATAGAAGATATTGGCAGCCTCACACTCTTAACTCACCTTTTCTTCTTATCATGAAACCACTCATCACCCTTTTCTATTACTGCTTAACCCTCGTGTATTTTACTTCTTCTGTTCTATATTATAGAATCTATAGAATTTAACCTCATTTTGAAAATGGACTGGGGTAACTTCGACCCCAAAAATAACATAGGGGTTATTCAGTGAGCCTGCAACCTATCTTAGGAAACACCAGATCACACACAAAGTGGGTTATCCGGAGATACTAATTCACACCAGCTGCTGGTTTTCAGATTGTAGAAGAACACACATATTCTGGTTGTTTTCAAACACAGGCATCTGCCCTGTTGTGTGGTGTGTGGCTCAATGGAATTAGTGCTTTGCTTGTGGTCATAAAGTTGCTGGTTCAAATGCTAAGACTTGCTGCCTGACTTAAGTGCTGGGTCCCTGAGCAAGGCCCTTAACCTCCAGTCACTCCAGTGACTATCTGACCCTACATATTGCTTTTTCTATACTGTATGCTAAATAAATGTAAATGACTGTGGAGGTGAGTGATCTCAGTGTCACCCACTGAGATGCTGTACCACCCAGCAGAAATTTAAGCTTGGAGTTGTTGATTTTTAAAAACGTTCGCGTGTGTCCAATAAAACATTTCAAAAGGATTTGTCCAATTAAAAAAAAAAAAAAAAACGATCAAAATGGTATAACTGTAGTCTGTTGTAGCACCAATTGCTCTTTCAGAGATCTTCAGCTCATTTGGAAGGCCTTGATTATTTCTTCTTCCCAAATTGCTCTATTTTACTTTTTTTCACTCTAGCAGCCTTCAGGAGAAACGCATTACAATCGATCGGATGCTGCCTGTGTAGTCCGTGACATTGATTCGTAAAAGGATAAGCAGAATCTACCTTTCAGCGCTGCATGAGTTTTATGAAATGTTCTTCTATGCCAAACACATTCTAAAGGGCCAAGAACATTTACAGTTTGTGCATTTTTGTTGGATCTATCCCATGTTTGTGATGGAATATGCTGTACTCATTATTACCACCATCTTCATCATCATCAAGGATCTGTGCTTGGATTCCAGATTTTTAAAAAGATATAAATTATACATTTAAGTGTACCCCCAAATATATGTGACGTATGAAAAACAAGCAGTACAATATATTGGGCATATATTATCCAAACCAATTTTGCTTGTGTTGCACTTAATAGGAGCAGTATTTAGCAGGATTTTCGGTGCACGAAAGAAAGTCACTCACACAGTGGATGGGGGCAATTTAAAATGCTCTGAATGTTCATAATAAATATGAATTTTAGGAAATCGCTACCATTGCGCATTCATGTCCATAGTTTAGACATCGTGTTACACTGTAATCCAGTGCAGGTCTTTGGACATTCGAAAGCTGGTGGTTTGTGGCTCAGTGGGATAGGATCCTGTGCTGGTGTCTAGACGGTTGCTTAATCAAATCCTGGCATCAACTAATTTCATCAGTGGGCACCTGCGTGATGCCTTAAACCCCCCAAATAGACCTGAGACTGTCTGACCCTGCTTTTTCATTTGAGCGTCTCTTTGGATAAACACATCTGCTAAACAAATAAAGTGAAATTGTTCAACATTCTGAGCTTTTCACTATAACTTACATGATCAGTCCTGCCCACTGCCTGCCATCATGCTCTACTCCTTCAGAATGTCTCATATATTCTATAATATTTGCCCTGGCAGTGGACATCCCTGAATCATTTTAAAATAAAAAAAACAAGCTACTGTGTTTCTTGAAGTTATGATAATGCCAGTTCTTATTTTTTGTATGTTTTGAAGGAGCACAGAATATCCCGTTTAAAATGATGGTTGTTTTTTACCTTTATTATAATCTCTTTTTATAAATAAACAAATATAAAATATATAATATAATTTGTAACTGATGCGCTGCTTCACTTTAATGGCGCGTGATGTACAGCCGGGATGAGCAGTCAGACCCATGGGGAATGCTGGAAATGTAGGTTTCCCTTGAGTCTGAAAACTCAATAGATGAACTGAATAAAAGGAGTCACCTGGCTTTTGCAGGCACAAATGATTTAGCGATTGGGCTACTCTACTCCTGCTGTGACTGACTGCAAGGTCTATATTTCATTTAAATTTAATTTCTGTTTGGACAGTGACTTCAATCAGTTCATTTTAATGTCACATTGAATATGTGTTTAATTTCAGCAGACAGAAGGCATTAGTCGGATATTTCAGTATCAGGTGTGGGCTTCGGAAAGACTCCATGATAAAGGTGGCCCAGATCCTGTGGGTTTCAGTGTAGCTGGAGCGTGAATGACTTCCTTCTTACTGTTGTTAGGAAATACAGGTACCCGCTCTCTCCATCTCAGAGTTACGGCTACGGAAGCAGCCAGACAGCTGACTGAAGACACTGTCAACCACTGAGACACAATCCATGTAATTCAAAATTCAAGATGTTTTACTGGCCATGTGTAAAAAGTATGTTGGAATTCTTACTTGTTTGATTTGAGGAACAGCAAAACTAACCAACTGCGCTAGTTCAGAAAAAAAATGTACTAGCCCAGATAACTTTTCACTAGCCCCCAATGAACAATGTAATATTCAAGCATAAAGAGCAACCAAAAGTGTTCACATCTTAAAATAATAATTTACCATGAGAAAAAATTGATGCATTAAATCTAGTTAGTTTTTTCAATTTCTTTTCAGTCTAGCTTGCCAACATCTCTGCTAATTCTTTTCTCTGGAAAATGGAGAATCAAATGCTGAATACCAATTGATCAGGCCCTTCAAGTTGATTGGCTAACTGGGACAAGTCCAAAACTGGGATTGGCCAAGAAGACCCTGCACATGCCATCTCCCCAGTGAATTTTTAGACATGCAATGGTCTACATACCTCTGATGGGATATGAATACATACCATAATGTGGCAATTTGATTTTGCCCAATATACATATTTTTTTTACTAGCCAGCAGACTAGTATTCAGTTTTTTTGCACTAACCCTTCATCTAAATTACTCGCCTCATACGAATGTGCAAGCTTAATTTCTAGCCCTGTTTAAACATATTACTATTATACTGCTATTCACTGCTGTATAGGGCACCCTCAGAAGTAACTTTCACTGGGCTAAATACACGACTGAATAGCGTCACAGCTTATTTTCCGTCTGCACATACTGACATATGAGTGTATCAGTGGGAAGTACCAGCCGTTTGGCCGCCAAGAGAACACATTGATCTCGGAATGCGATACCCCAGACATTCAGTTCCCCAGCTACCTTAGTCATCCCTCGTGGCCCAGCGTGTGACTAACGCTTAGTCAGACACTACTTATTGTGAGCTCTACAGAAAAATCACGCAATGTTCCTCTAGAAAAGATATGATGATGGCACAGAACTCCTTCCCGTGGGGGGTGTAGGGAAGGTACTTGAATTCTGCTTCGTTCCACAGTGTCTCTCTGCTAGTCACTTAGAGACGAGTCAAATTGAGTCAACACATGTTGAACTTGACACACTGTCAGCTAGCTGACTAACAAACAACACAATAAACAAGAAAAAAATACAATCAAGAAAAGGCCAGTGGCATTCACTACATTCTCACGCCACAATTGATTATATTTATTTAGTAGATGCTTTTTTTTAACCAAAAGTACGTACAATTGAGAAAGCAGGGTCAGCTGGTCTCTGGAGTAATCGGGGTTAAGGGCCTAATGGTGACATCACCCCGCCGACCAAGGGTTTGAACCAGCAACCTTCTGATCACAGGCACGGAGTCCTAACCCATAGTCTTGCCAGATGGTCTCCATGGGCATGGCCACGTGGTCTCATAGCTCTAAAGGTATATGCTGGACATCAGCACAGTTTTCCTGCTCTCTTAATATCCATGCGAGCAGAGGAGATTCTAGGATTTTTTTTTATCAATAGCCAATGATGTTTTGAGTCGATGAGTGACAGGGGAAGGGCCAATCAGCTTTCAGCAGAGGCTAGTGGCCCTGCATTCAGGCATCTCTGCATTCTCTGATTGGTGCCCCATAACCCAATGGTGAGCCATGCAGGTGTACTGGTAACCAACTTAATGGCCTTTGGTGTATTAAATGAAACTCCATGGATGGTTAGGTTTTCCCATTTATTTCAGTGTTTCTCTCATGTGCATCCCCTGCTGCATTGGTAGGGGTCATTATTCCCTGGACTGCGCTAGATCACATGTTAAACCTTTGTCATGCACCATCCAGGCGAACAAATCAATCCCAGATATCAAAGCCAGCAAGTGACATGTCAGAAAGTTGGCCATTAACCAGGCACAGCGAGCGGATGGAGGTCGAAAGTTATAATCGGCTTTTTGACGTTCTTCACTCCCCGAAACACGGCCGGCCTGTCCATAAACCACTCAGCCATATAAAGGAACAAACTTTCCCATAGCGATTCTGCACACTAAATTATATATCAGTTCACCCCAAAACTGTAGTGCGTACAAATGTGGTAAAAATGCACTTTAAACATAAATACCTGATGATGCTGTTTGTGGTAGTTATTTTATGTTAATTTCGAGTTTTTCTAAATATGAAATTATTTTGTCCTATGAATATGAATACGAATACATTTTTATTTAAAAAAATCCAGTCCAAGTCCATTTGTGCAGAAGCGTCTGACTCTCACAGTGATGTGTTGGCTGCTCAATAGGGGACAATAGATTAGCCTTTACCTTTGAGGGAGTAGAAAGGATGGTGTTAATCCAGTAAAATTCCCAGCCTGAAACCTTCCCTTCATATATGTGAGGACACTTTGGGACTCTGTAAGGACACTAACCTATTACTTTATTTAATGAAGTGGACATCAGCAAATTGTACTAAGTCACAACTGTGATTTAATGGTTAAGCATTGAAACAACTGGGAAAAGCTTACTTCCTGTCACCATCTATCATGCGGCTGCTTATCTGGTAGAGGGCCGCAGGGGAGCCTGGAGCCCATCCCAGGAAGCTCAGGGCATAAGGCAGGAGGACATCCTGCACAGGATGCCGGTTCCTCATTGGAGATACACACATACTGTGTGCAATCTATAGAGACCAATCCAATGCAAAAGCTGTAGGCAGCCAAAAGAAATTATGTTTAAATTATGTTGGTGTAATACTATGATTTTATTTCTGTAGAAGGTATCAGAATCAGAATCTTTATTGTCACCCTGCTGGAGACACCACAACAACAGACGACTAATGATTAGGTCATAATGAAGATTGAGAAGGAACATTAATACAAATTAAAACAAGACAAGTTACACAACAGAGGGGGGTAAATGCTAGTTATGTGATAAATAGACTAGTTTGTGTCAAGGTTCAATACCTCTCCTCTAGCCAGTATTGGCAGCTATCGTCAAATATTTAATATAATTTTCTGAACTCAACTATTAGCACACCTTGTTTGGGTAATCGATACCTCATAATGTAAACTTACTAGTTAAGTAGTTTAATTAATTGAGCTGTTGGTGTAATTTGGTTGCCCCCCCACCCCCAGAACAGGTTTGTGAACCAAAGCTGTATTCTTCTAGCCATCCAATTGGATATCAGTGAGATTCACCGGCTACCTTTGACCAAAAGCTGTGATTCTGCTGCAGGTTCCCCCATACCGCGGTTAAGTCGCCGGTTTTCAGGCTGCGCTATATTTCAGCAGGCCACTCGAAACAAAGTGCACGTTTCTCGTTCACTGTCCCAGTGAATGGGGGAAGCCTAAGTAATCCCTTCATTCCAGCCAGCCTGAACAAATAACGGGCAAGCTGAGCGGCCGGTCGGCCCCCTCCCTGGCGCTGCTCCGCCACCATGCTCGGGGGTAGCCTGGCATGAAACCTCACTGTGGCACTCTGTTTTTTTACAGCGAGAAAAGTAGGTCAGGCGGCGAGGGCCGACATTTCCACACTGGGTGCTGCCGAGTCTGCTGCCTCCAGCTGGGAGGTTGGTGAGCCTGCTGATGACGGGGACGGCAAACCCGGGGCACCTGAGCCGGGGCAACCCGTGGCAGGAGAAAGGGAGATACCCGGGAAGGGAAGGCACTTACAGGCGGCAAATATTTGTGGAGAAAAGTGAAGGACGTCAAGAGCGGGGGAGGGGATGGCTCCACCTGCGACACCCCCACCCTGTTCCTACGACACACCTGTCACCCCCATAAATCCACAACCGTATTGATGGGCAGAAAACCTTAGTTATATTTTGATTATTTGCTATATTTTTACCCAGAATTAACACATGCTGTTTGCTATGTAACGTGTTTACCCTATATGCTGTATTTAGATATATATACTACTATATATATATATATAAAATATGCGTATATATATATATATATATATACACACATGCGCACACACACACATATACAATTATATGTATATATGTGTGTATATACAGTACTGTGCAAAAGTCTTAGGCAGCCAAAGAAGATGATGTTTAAATGATCTTTATGTTGGTGTAAAA